>JAUMJL010001522.1:0-206120 GCA_033558185.1 Dromococcyx pavoninus | reverse complement strand
AGAGGAGAGGAGAGGAGAGGAGAGGAGAGGAGAGGAGAGGAGAGAGAGAAGAAAGAAAAGAAAAGAAAAGAAAAGAAAAGAAAAGAAAAGAAAAGAAAAGAAAAGAAAAGAAAAGAAAAGAAAAGAAAAGAAAAGAAAAGAAAAGAAAAGAAAAGAAAAGAAAAGAAAAGAAAAGAAAAGAAAAGAAAAGAAAAGAAAAGAAAAGAAAAGAAAAGAAAAGAAAAGAAAAGAAAAGAAAAGAAAAGAAAAGAGAAGAAAAGAGAAGAGAAGAGAAGAGAAGAAAAGAAAAGAAATGCAATAAGTCTGTAGTAACACTGTATATTGTCCAGTAAATACCACATCTTGGGTGAGTTTCCTTAAGACTTAATTAGATTTCAAGAATAGTGTAGGTCTAGGTGAATTTCTTCATTAGAATCCAGTTATTGGAATACTTCACGATGGCTACTCTAGGGATTATTAGCTGACAGCCACACCTTTTTAAATAATAAAAGTTGATAACAAAAGCTTTAATAATATCTGTGTGTATGCTTTTTAATTACAAAATAACACAATGTGAATAATATCAGTTGGGCAGGCTTTATACAAGAGAGCTAAAATATGAAAGATAAATTGTCTTGAAGTAGGAACTGATGTGGGAGAGATTCTGCAAGGAAAATTGTCTTTCTGTGTGATGTCAAGGAAGAAAACAGTGAAGTCTCTGAAGGCTTCTCAGACTGCCTACAGGGCCAGAGGAAGGAGGGATTCTTGCAGCCCAGGGCACCATCAAAGCAGCTGCTCTTGCGCTCCTGGGAGCACATAGCTCTTCAAGGCTTGGGCCAGAAAGCTGCATAAACCCTGAGCATTCAGGGCAGAAGACCACTCCACAGAGAATGAGGAAGAAGGGCAAAACTTCTACCTGAAAGCCTGGCAGGGTAGGACATCCCAGCTCTACGTTATGTTTGCCAAAATGACACTGTGTAGCCATACTTACTGAAGCAGTATAGCCAAGTGTTCCATATTGTAAGCAGGAATCAACTTCCTGACGCAGCGTTACTGCCATTGAAAGGAAATTTCCTACTGTCTTTCTCTCTGCCATTTTTTCTTGTTCATACTATATCGGTTGCATACACTCAACAGCAGTGCTGGGCCAACAATCTCAAAGACAGAATTTACTTGTGAGAGAGCAGCTGCAGGTGAAGCCAGACAGGACAAGATGCGAGGCGTCACTGCTGGTTGGCCTCTCCTGGGTGCTGCAGCAGTCACAGTGAAGGCTCTGAGCGCAGCCCCTTCCACACACCTCTCCATCCCTTGGCTTTTATGCCAAGCACATTAGAGCAAGGCTGATAGGCAGTGGTGCTGGTGCTTCTGCTACACACTCAGCCGTTCATGGGGAGCCTGGCTGGGTCTTCAAGTTTTTAACACACTGCAATAAAGAGCCTCAGATCTCTGCTTACATCAGGAAGGGAAGTCAGGTGGTGAATGTCTGGAATTGTTGGTGCCCAAAAAGAAGCTTATTCGTTTTTAAGAAAGCAGCTGATAAAGGGATAAATTATCTCAGTTAGAACAGCCTGAGAGCTGAGCTCAGACACTGGACTCTTCATGCCAAATATTTTGCCGCTGACTGTAGCTAAGAAATGGCTCCTTGGGCTTTTCAGTGCGGTATGTGTAGCTCTGCACCCAGATTGCTTTTACTTTGTGGCGAGTTTGTAAACTACCTACCACACTGGTTTTGCTAGGAGCTCAGTGAGTAGCAGAACCTGAGTGAGAGGTATATTTTACCTTTTGTAATGGCATAACTGAGTATTGTTTTCCTTACAAGGCAAAAGGAGCTATCAGGAAACAAATCAGATGCAACTTTGCCTTTGGTGTTTCACACTTGTAAACTTGGGCAATTCATCTGTTCCTCTTCAGATAAATGAAAGTTTTGAGACCTCCTTCAAAAGAGCTGGAGCTGAGCCTTTGTGAGAAGTCTCATTTAGATACCTCTTGCAATGACAAGAATTTTTAAAGATAGATTTTTTTCTAACTGCCTCATCTAGTAAATCATTTCATGGGGCCAGATGTTAAGACCAGCAAGGAATATCTTTAAAAACATTCAAGGTTGTTTGCACTTCAGGATCACAGGATTTTACATTGCCCACAAAGAGTTTATTTTTTCATTATCTAGAGCAGACTCTCTTAGTCATAGGTGTAAAGGACAATCTTCAGACAGACATCAGCTCACTCAAATGGATGGCATCTTGTTACTTTACTCAACTATGAACCAGCTTCAATATATTCAGTATTGACAGGATAAGAAAGAAATATGAGAATATGCGAAGGAGCTATATATTTCATAAAACCATGTGAAAATATGTCATTTCACCTATAATATCAATACAATAATTAACTGTTCTTGCTTACTCAAGACTACATTTGGTATTAAAAATAAGTGTAATATTTTGGAGCAGAATATTATCAAATCTTTGTTAGAAATGGACAAATCTTGGAAGAACTTTCACCTTTGATGAAAATCTGGAATAGGTTTCCATCTTTACAAGGGAAGAGAAAGCTTCAGGCAACATATCAAAGAAATTACAGAGGAAATGAAATTCCTGCTTTTGCATGCAGTTGCTGCTGAGGTATGAATACTTGGCTACAAAAAAAAGAGAGACGGCTGTCAGGATCACCAGTATTAATGAATACATGTGTAAAAACAAAGGGATGTCGATTCGTTGAGTTACTTTTTTTTGCCGTTGCAATAGCTATACTGCACACATATGCATTTCCATTTTACTCTTGAGAAAACCTTACTGAAAATTACTGGGAAGTGAAGCCAAAAATCAGAAGAAAGAGAAGTAACCAATTCCCATAGTTTATATAATTTAATGTAAAACTCAGGCTTTTTCTGTCAAGAGGATGGGGGGGTGGGGGAAGCTTAATTACATCACATTATTACAATCTTCCAGTGCCACCTTGTGGCATAGCATAATACTGCAAAATGCATCCAACATTAAACTTCACATTCGCCAAGCATACACAGCCAATTATGCATGGAGCAGTCCATAAAGTTGACAAACTGAGAGCAGAAAGAGTGTTTTTTATCTTCTATATTGAACAACCTTCTTCCCCACCACAATACAATACCAGATTTTGCTGGTACAGAGTTGCACCCATTGCACCTGATGCTAATGTTTGGGTGTTACTCAAAGGATGTGCCGCAAAATGAAGCGCAGAAATACTGCCAGGGAGATTTTGCATCAGGCCACGTCAAAAATACCTTACCGTTGCTTCACATCTACAATATATAATCTAGCAACAAGGATATACTTTTTGGTTTAAACCACTGTTCTTACTTATAATGTAACCAAGTACATTATCATGTGCAGACATCACTGCATGGGAGCAGCTATTCTGGTACTTGACCGCTCTCACCATGAAAATTTTTTTCCTAAGCCTACCAGGATTTCCCTTGCTGCAGTTTGAGGCTATGTTATTACATCACACTCACAGCAATGGGATCATGGTTCCTGAGCAGAGTCCTTCCACAGTGCTACAAGAACACCACCTTGCCCACTTATACATAGCCCTGGTGGTAAGCACTTCCATCAATGGATAAGTGGACTTCTTAAAGCTAGAAGTAAAAAAGATATATATCATCTAGAAATGAAATCGATTCATCTCATTGACACATATCCCAGGGGACACAACCTTTTTGAACAGAGAAGCATACCTTTGAGAAGGAAAAGAGTACAAGGCAAAGGGATGGCAGTGGCACAAGCAATAGGTGCAGACCAACTCACGCTCAGACTGGTAATGTGAACTGTGATTCCATCCGGTTCTCCAGGCTGGCTTAGCCCAAAATCCTATTGTGAAACTGCCAGTCTCAGCTATACAAGACTTGCAGTGATGGCAAAGATGCTTAGAGGACATGAAAAATTAAACAGGCAAGAGTCAAGTGGCTTGTTTTCCATGAGTTTGAAAATCTATAAGTCACAAGAGACACATGTATGAAAATCATCTCCAGGTTGTTAAGGCAAATTAAGTAATAAGATCAAAATCATTCCTGGATAATTATGTCTCAGATGATCATGCTGTGCCAGTCAAGCAATATGTAGCAGGCCTTAAAATGGGATTCCTGTTTTGGAGAATCAACCATTTACCCTACTGACAGATCCATTTTTATTTTTCAGACTATACTCCTTACGGACCTGTGCTGACAAATCTGTTGTTTCATGTCATCTGTCGATAGTATATATTATGTCATTTCCAAAGGTGCTGAGCTTATGTAGTGTACCACTCATAAGGTAATAGGATCATAAAACATAATTGTAAGAAGCACATTTTCAGAAGATTCATCTTCCTCTTGAGGACATAAGATGTGTCTGTGGTTTTATATCCACACATAGATTTAAGGAGACTATCAGATGCTGACAGAGGCCTGATCTAAACAGTAATGGTGTTTAAATCTAGCAAGGTAGCCATGATCACTACAGCTGCCCAGGTAAATTGAGGCTTGCTGATCTTATATTGTCTTTACAGATATGGAGAATAGTCTCAAGATGAATGACAATACTCTTCTTATTCAAGTATATGCTAACTAAATACACATCTATGCACACATCAGAACCTGGATGCACTGGGTTTTTTTCAAGTTTGGATACTTTCAGGTTCAGTTATGTCATATATAGCACATATTCTGCAATAGCAACGAATGTTCATAATAAAATCTTATTTTCTGAGGTGACTAGTTACTGCAGTAAAATACATTGCGTAAATTTGAATTCTAGAGATCAGCTAGCTTTAAGGTGCATTACATCTAGATTTAAGGCAGGGTGGGGACTGTGTAGTTAAATTGGGTTTAAAATTCAGCTAAATCAAAAACATTGTCAGCATGGTACAGCGTACTTAAATAAAACAGACTTACAGTTTTAGAACACGTTCCGTTTAAGCCCTTGCCAACTAAAATTTAGTAAAACCTTGAGCACAGTAGTTTAAACTCCTAGTTTGAATTAAATCACAGATTTAACAATGTTTAACTCGATCCCATATGAAGCTGGTCTGAAAGAATGATAAATAAATAGCTGTTTGTTTTACATTTGAGTGCTGGGCACTGCAATGGTAGATTAATTACCCTTAATTAACTATCTCCTTTGTAGAAGCTTCAAGCAAACTATCTAATGAGACCAGAAGGAGAGCGGAAGCAACTTGGTTCACTTAATGCACAGGTATCATCTGTACAATTATCTGCCCGCTGAACAGATGGGGTGCACTCACGGCAACTGAGCTCCTGGCCCTGGTAAATGTGACAAATTGAAGGAACTTGGGGAGACAGAAGAGCGCTACCAATACTCAAAGAGATATCATAGTGCGATCTCAGTGCTAGGCTAACAGCACCTGTGCTAATGAATAGTCCTAACAGTAAGGCAGCATCCATCCGAAGAGGAGTGAACATCTCCAGCAAATAGGTTCGCTGAACCATAGGATCACTGTATATTGTTTTGCACAAAGGATTTCAGTCAGAGGACAAGGAATCTAGCTTACATTGTGAAGAAGATACACTACAAAACAATTCAGTTGTAAGGTACACAAATAATCCAGTTTCCAACGCCATGGAAAAGAGGCCAGTGGTTTGTACACTGCATGTAACACTGCTGGACCTCTGAAAGCTTCTAAACAGTTTCACACACAAAATCAAAGAGGACATGGTAGCTGTGTACCATGACAGAATCAATGGCAAATGGAGAAAATGTAATCTTTTAGACTGGGAACTAAAGTGTACTCTGAAATACTCCCAGTACTATGCTCAGAGCCAGAGAAAAGATAAAAGCATGGTTGAGAACACAGCAAAGACAACAAGGTTGATTTTTGAATCTCTTTGGAATAGCTGAAATCTATAAAAGAAGAAAAGCAAAACCAAACAAGGACCAAGTAATTTTTTTCATGTAAACAGTTACAGAGAACTTTTAAAACAAAATTCAAGGAAAGTCAACACTTGTGAAAAACCACATACTCTTTCCAACCCTCTGCATTGTTGTACCTCTCTTTATATATAAACAAATGGCATTCCTCTTCACCAAGTCCACAGCTCTGGCAAGGCACCTGAGCCTCTCACTGTGTGGGTATTTGAATGCTGTGCTATTTGAAGGGAGGCTTTCTCCTCTCTGTCCTTCTGAAGACTCATGATTTCTCATTAAGAAAGGGCTCTATGTATGATACGACCTGGAAGAAGAGCTGTCTTACCTACACAATGACATGCCAAGGTGATTCAAACACCCAGACTACCTGTAATTTCCCAGTCCTTTCACAGGCAGCAAATACCCCTGCCTGTGACATGAGGCCCAGCTCCAGAACTGATGGCGTAGCGTGAACTGTTAAGTCCCAACCAGGACTCTTTCAGTATAATGGCAGAATGGGTTTAAACTGCTTCTTATGTGAAGCTACGAAACTTTGTTCTACACTTTCCTTCAGTATTTACTGTCAGAAGTAGACTTGCAGGCTAAACAGATCTTCTCTCTGTCCATCCATCCTTGTGTAATGTTACACGTGTGATAAAGCCAGGGCAGTGAGCTGTTAAGAGTTTGAAGAACCTTCCTAGAGGTGCCCAGGGGACCACTGTTGTGAAGAAGGGGGTTAGAGTCACCTTCTATGTGCTATCCTCAGCACTGCCTTTGAAAACAGTGTAGACACCGCCCACTTACCCTTGCATAGACTAATGGCTTGGAGAGCCCACACAAGAAAAAGTCATTATCAATTCAAGCCCGAGCTTGAAAGAGGCTTGCAAAAGGGCCATAATATATCCTTATATGCATAATGATTATGCCTATAGGAGTAACAGAGTTGAAATTATTAAAATGAACAATGCTTGACTTCAAAAAGGGAACTACCTAAAAAAGAGAAAGTGAGGAAAAAGAGTGAAAAAATTTGTGTGGTGTGGAAATTGTTTTAACATGTCATGTTAGAGGCTCCTAGTAAGCCAGTAATAACTATCAAAAAAATTTAAAAGGAACAAAATCACAAGACAGTTACAGTAAATAACAGGGTGAATAACGATTTTAAGAGCAAAAAGACCAAAAAAATAAGTTTCACCCAAGTGAGGAAAAGAGAAAATCATAAAAACTGGCAAGTTTGAAGAAAACCACAAGTAAGTCCAGAATATTTTAGGAGTGATTTGCTGAATGCATAAAAATGTTTCATAAGAACCTCTGTTTAAACACCTCAGAAGTAGGAAGCCTGCCAGCTAGTTAGTCAGGCAGATATATGATCAAGATGTAAAAGGAGTGCTCATGGCAGATAAGGCCAAAAATGTTTAATGAATTTTTCCACTACTGTTCATGGTGGAGGATCTGAGGGAGGCTCAGACACCAGCATGGTTTATATGGGGGAAGAATATGATGATCTGTCTCAAACTGAAATGTTAGAAGAAAAGATTCAAAACAAATTATAACACAAGTTGTAACAAATTAGCTTCCAGGACTAAATAATGTTCACTCAGGACTCCTAAAAGTATTAATGTATGAAACTGCTACAGAACCAACTCCATTTTATGACTTAAAATACACACTGGCCTCAGTGTCCGAGATGTTAGGTGCGATGCCAATTTTTTAAATAGTTGTTGACCCAAACCTAGGAAATCTGTTTTCCATCATGGGTAAATTGATAGAAACTATATTAAAGAACAGAATCCATAGACTCAGAAATAAACATGATACTTTGGAGAAGGGCCAGTATGACTTTTGTGGACAGAAGGAATGCTTCATAAATCTATTACATTTCTTTGAAGAGTTGATTAATATAAAACCAAAGATACTGCAATGCAGTAGGAATATGAGGTTTTCTCTTAAAAATTTTTGTCAAACTCTTTCCGTAAGGGCTTTTAAAACACTAAAATTGCCTGGAGGAAGGTGGAGGTCCTGCTAGGAATTAAACAATTTCACAGTGAAGGGATTTAGCCATGGGGCTCACAGGGATCTGTGCAGGCATTTTTCATGCTCAGCAGATCTCCAAAAGGTCTAGAAGGATCATCATAGTGATGTGCCAACATTTCCACATTATGATTATTCCTGACAAGAAAAAAATTGAAGATGGCAGTGAAGAGTTGAAAAGGAATCTCATTTACAAAGTGGCTCACTTGTAAAATGGTAATAAAATGTAAAGAGAAGCTCAACATCAGTAAATTAAAAGGTAGATTCTTATTTAAACATGTGTCTAAATTAGCTGTTTCCACTCAGGAAAGATGTGTGTGGAAAGAACTGTGAAACTATTAGCTCAACAGTCAGCAGAGATTATGTAGACAATTAGATCTTAAGGCTTTTTTAAAAAAAATAAAGGGCAAACAAGTCAGAAAACATGAGTACACCACTTAACAAATGGTTACTATGTCCCCATCATTGACTGTGCACAGGTCTGCTCACTGTATCTGCAAACGGCTTTAACAGAAGTAGGAAGGCTGCAGAGAAAGATAAGAACAATCACCACTGTGTTACAGCTTCCACAAAAGCAAAGCCTCTACAAACCACCTTCTCTGCTAGTAAAACCAGTGACAAAGGAATAAAATAATGTGAAGAAAGTAAGCAAACAGTGATTTTGTGCTCCTTCAAGAAGCAATGCTCACCTGGTGAACTGAGAAGCTAGTATTTTTAAAGGCAAGTGAAGGTCAAGATGTAAGTGAATTCTGGAGCTCATGACCAAAGGATGTGCAGGTTGCACATCTGAAAGGCCTGAAAAAGAGACAACTTTATGGAAGATAGAGCCGTCAGGTGCTGTTAAGTGGTGACAGTAGCCCAGCTGCACTCTTCTAGGTCAGTCAGTTTTTAAACTGCTTCTTATGTGAAGCTACGAAACTTTGTTCTACACTTTCCTTCAGTATTTACTGTCAGAAGTAGACTTGCAGGCTAAACAGATCTTCTCTCTGTCCATCCATCCTTGTGTAATGGAACAACCAGTGCACAAAAACTGAGAATAAAGAACCTTTTGAATCACCGAGTCCAGTCCTCCAAAGGACAGGCCTCCAACAAGCATCTCTCTGGCTCAGAAAGGGTCTGTTGAACCAGCAGTCTCCAGGACTGTAAACAGTTTCCCCATGCTTACAATCTAAAGTAAAAAGGCAAAAAGACACAACTGCAGTGGATTAACAGAGGAGATGAAGGGCACCACCAGTCTCCTATATTCCTCCTCTAGTAAAATAGCACTGCAAAAAGCTGACAAATGCTACCCAACAGAGGGAAAAAAAACCCCAATGACTTGCTGAACTACTGTGGCTGAAAAAAATCTCTTTTGAATGCAAATGCATCAACTTGTTTGTTCTTATGTTCCTAAAAATACAGAAGTCAAAGAGCCACTTTTAAAAAGTCTGATGCCACTTTTTCCTTTCTCTGTTGCAATTTTTGTTTCAGCGCATCTGGGTGACTAAGGCTCTCAAAAGGCAAGAGAGGTGCCAATTTTTGTAAAAGGAAATGGAAGTGCTGTTATTCAACTCTGCTTTACGATCACTAAATCTTAAAGCTTGTCTCATAGTGGAGGAGCAGTGAAGCAGGAAATTGCTAATGCAAAGTGTATAAGAGAAGATCCACTACAGCAGGATTCAGGCCTCATCCTGAAAGCCACTGTTGCAATGAACAAAAGAAGAAATATGTGGTCAAAGGAGAACACTATGAAAATAAAACAGCTTTCCAAAAAGAAAAAAACACACAAACCAATTTAGCCATTTTACTACTGTATTCAAAGTTTAATTGTATGTTGTGTGTGGTGATTAGTCTTCAAGTAATGCACATAGCTCAGCTCTCAAGAACCAAAACCATATCAATCCATTTATAGAGAGCTGGAAAATTAATATAATTTACTTTAAAATTAGTGATAATCTATCTGAGGAGACAGGCAAATAGCAGCACTTTGATTTGAAGATTTCTAGCTAGAAGTTGCTTGCTGTCCCCATCGGGTTTGTTGTGACCCTGCAGACAAGGCTGGTGGGTGGTTCTGGGATGTTTCTGTGGACTTACTCAGAACGTGTAATTCTTTAGTACAGCTATATGTGAATAGATAAGTTTTTTAGATTCCTGTTTAATCTAGAGCATTTAAGTACCTGCTTTAATTCTGTTCACTTAAGCAGTGCCATGCATCAATGATACTATTAGCACTCTTTAGATTAGGCATGCGTTTAAATGCTTTCAGAGTCACAGCTTGTATTCCTGCAGGTATGTCACCAGCTGTGGCTGGCAGGTACAGGCATATACAGCTATGTAAGATGACAACTGAAACTGTGTGTCTTCAGAAGTCTTCACTACAAAACAGTCCATGTGTGGACAAATGACATCTTTTCCTGAGGTGCTGTAAAACACAAGATTGCCAACCAAAACTGATTTCACGCTATTTGCTCTACGCAGCTGCTGTAGCTTCTGTAGTGAATACTTTCATCTCTGCACAACACTACATGGACCATTCTGTAAGCCCCTAAGGGAATATTTCATATCCAAGATTGTCTGCGGTGTCTTCTCATCAAAGGAAGGCTGGGCATCCTTCTAGAACCCTGATGACTGGGCAAATGTCCTATGCAGAAAACTGTATGTACACTTCGAATTAACTATAGTATCATGTGGGTTTTGTTTCTTTACCTATTTATGGAAAACATGGAATCATCTGCAGAAGTAATTTGCTGAAAAATATAGCCTTCGGGATGTAGCTGCAGCCACAAATGATGGAGTTTTCATCCTATATATGTATGTGGCATAATAGACCTTAAATACAGAATTATATAATGTACAGTGCTTCACTCTCAACTGTATTGATATGGTGTTCATATGTTTTAATATTCAGCATGTATAGAGATGCACAAATACTAAGCAACTCATTCTCACAACAATAACTAAAGCAGAGAAGTGTGATTATGCAAGAGAGTTGCAAGATGGAAAACATAAGGGCTTGAATAAACTCTAACCTCAGTAGAAAAACAAACTATTTTATTCAACATAAAGGAATGACTAGCTCCAGCCTCAAGGTTAAACTGTAGTCTGTACTTGTCAAAAGCAACTAACCTGGTGCATCATTGTGCCAATGAATGCTGCTATGGATCTAATTTCCAAAGCTTTTTCTGAACTTGTGATACAAAGCAAAATGCTTCATATTCTTCACGCCTCCCTGTGCACTTTGGGCATGAACAGAAGCATTTACTGTCAGAGGCGATCCCTCGCTATTAAATAGTGTTATCAGTGTGGAGAGCCAAGTATACAAAATGGTTCTAGTTTGGGCAGTATTTTCATAGCTATCATTTCTGATAGGGATTCATCATACTTAAATGTAACCATCAAAAACTTGGCCTGTGGACTTAGCTACTGCCCAGGCTTCACAGTCAAAGGACAGGGCAGGAAACTCCAGAGGGCAATTCCTCTCTGCTAACTAAGGCATGAAGCTTTAGAGCACTTAGACATTTGATTTAGCTTCCTGGCACCAATTAGGCACCTAATTTAGTCAGAGCATATTGCATTTTGAAGACGTCATCTTTCGCCATTGGCTGAAAAGGGTGAACTAACAGATTAGATTGTATTTTTCAGACAACTAAAGTTAGAGAGAATGAAACCTATTTCGTGTGTCCTCTAACTTGCTATTCTAAATGATGATATCTAGGCAGCCCCTTCCCTGACTTTGCTTCCAGTTACACCATCCAGATACTAAATCCTAACATTAAAGACCAAATTACTTAGTGGTCAAAACCAGAAGCCATTTTTAGGGAAAAAAAAAGAAAAAAAGGGCCTGAGATACCAATCTGAAATCACCTTGCAGGTCAAATTTCAAAGCCTTTTGCTTTTTCTCGAATACAAATGTTAAGCAGTCATCACCTAAGGGGTAATGTAAAGCTCTTGCTCAGATATAGGCATCTACAAAATATCACCACATGTATATACAGAATGAACCAGGAACATTTACTGTCAGGGAGAAACATTTATTTTCAAGCACAGTCAAGGTGCTTTCAGCAGAGGGACGGTTCACATGATGCTTGATACAAACAAGCAGCTTTTTATAAGCTCCCTGGGGATCTATTCTGCTGAGAAGCTCACCTTAACCACCCTGTTAAAAATAAATTAATAGTATAATGCACAAAGATTTCAGGGATACCTTTGCCATTCTAATTGCAGGCAAAACAGTTTCCCATTCACTGTTTAACACAGAGGATTAAATGGATGGGTAGTGTAGTCATACACTTACTCTACATGCCACCTTTGACTGTGCAGCCAACCAGTAGCTGAAAGGCCCCCAACTTCTGGATTTCTGTCTTGGGTCCTTCATTGCTCTTTTAGACTGAGATGCCCTAGTAGGTACCAAAATAAATGGATGACATGACAAACAGTCTTAAAATGGCAAAAATCAGTGTGGTAGAACAACTCAAATTTATGTAGCATTTGGCCTCTTCTAGAAGAGGAATAATAGATCAATAGGGTAACAGATTAATATGCATTGTGCAGCTCTGCTGGCAACGTTCTGTCCAAGTTTGTCTATAAGCAAACTTATAAATAAAAGACATGTGTACCATTTGGATGTTATGAGCTGCCTGCATCACTCATCCATTGTCCTCATTAGCAAAGGTCTGAAGAGAAATTACTCTATTTGTATCTATTTCTTATCTAAAATTCCACCAGATACTCAACTGTCAGAACATCCCTGCATTGGAAGGCTTTTGAAAATTTCAGAAACAAGATTTGAGTTTTCTTATGTGTTAATTACAGGAAAATCAAGCTGAGCTATTCTTCAATCAAAAATTTCCACAAATGTGTGACGTACCGTTTACGACCGAAAGGAGAACTAAGAAGTCACAGCTGTATTTAGCACTTACATAAAATTGACCGTGTATATTCAAGAGGGCATTGCAAAAGAATTGGAAAGAATCTCAGTGGATCAAATACCATAACAGTAATTTGCAGTGCTAACATGATGCTGACTGTGCTTCACTTGTCTTAACTTTGCACTTCCTTTCAGAGGGAGAAGTGTCAAGATTCCGAATTTCCCAATGATCCTACTGCGGGTATCACTATGTAGGGGTGAAAGGAAAAGAAAAAAGAGATACAAGACCAGTTCCAAATAAAGAGGTAACAACTCAGCCATAAGATGTGATGTGACACTGTGCTTGCAAGGGAAGAGACCACAAATGGATAAGGCATGTGAGATGAAAGCAGGAAATGGTTTATGATTGTAAACAAGCTCATTGTAAAGGGAAGTGAAAAGGTAACTAGACTGGAATCAGTGACCAACAAAGATGAAAGAAAGTGCTGTGTGATGAAAGGATTCCTATTACATACAGAAACAGGTTCTTGAAAATAGTCATACTGTACTACTCTGTATCAGCTGATGCCAGACAAGCTGCTAGTGAAAGACTGAATGAAAGTGACATTGCTCAAGGAGAAATAGAAGAAAAAATGAATTAAAAGAGTAGAGTATGTACAGAATTGCTGCCAAACTGTGTAAAGAACTAATGAGTGATAGGAAAGTGTCTACCACTGTACGCCCTTATAAAAAATGTTACTTGTTCATCAGGGCACACTGCAAAAGCAGCCATCAAGAAAGAGCTGCAAGAAATCAAGGGGCAATGTTTGTTCAATATTCTCAAGAAAACAAGTTATTCAACCAACCACTACTGGTATGAAAAGCTGTGAGAGGGTGTTTGTGACTTAGAAAAAGATGTGGGTGGGTTTACAACATGTCTCCAATGACACCGGTAGTGACTAGAGTTGCTGGCTTGGAGCTGGTAGCTCTTGGAAATTATGGAAATAAGCTATGCCAGGCTACTGAAGAAACTCTCAGGGAGCTGGCAGGTGACTGCATGGGTTCAGATGCAGTGCAAAATCTTGTTACAGGTGCTACTACTGAGATGTCTGGCTGAACTTCAATCCTAATAAAGGAGAAAAGCAAGAGCAGTAACCAGCAAAAGACTAAGAGCAAGAAAGTGAGAGAGAGAAAGAAGAGTAACAAGTAGTAAGAGAAAAACACTCTAAATGTCTTGGGAATAAGCAAAGTTGCACAAATGGTACTATTGCCTCCTAGATAGCTCAATGGTAATTGAGGCATTGGTAGGTAAGCTCAATTAAGCAGCTGTGTGAGCAGATGAGTGAAGAAGGGACAGAGGAAAGAGGCACTGTCAGCAGACAAAATGTTGACTGGGAGAGAGGATACACAACCATCTAGGAGAGTGTACAGCCTTCTCTTACCTCCCTCTACGCATACCACGGAGCCACAAAGTCTGACCAACACCATCTCTTCTTCTTTTTCATCCTGCAGGAGAGGCTGCCAGAACAGCAGGTGCATTGTTGTGTGCAGATACTGTAACTTAGTCAGGTAGTTCTTCATAAGTCTAAGTTTGTCTGCACGTTTCTGCCCACATAAAATACAGGAGCTAGATTCCAAAGACAGTCTTTTGTCTTAGCTAAGCTAAAAGAATGAGAGATGGTAGCTAAAACAATGCCTGAAAGTACAGTGAGATTAGTTCATACTGCTGAGGCTCAGCTGGACTCTGGAAGCTGCAGCTGCTGGGTAGTGTGGCTCTGAATAATAATAGGGAGAAAACACAGAAATGTCACTAACATTTGCACTTCATAGAAAATGTATTAATTGTGTCAGTTAGCTGCTTCTGTGCTCTACTGAAAGAGTAGTGAGTCCTTCACAGGATTGAAACCTCTGTGCTTTTCTTTTCATCCCTTACCTAGCTTCCCATGGCACTTCCAATTCAGAAATTATCTGAAATACTCTTTACTTCTCTTTGCATAGAAGATGTTCTGTCCTGAACACACTGAGTGTGCCTCTGCTAAGCCCAGGCTGCCACATCACAGCATCCTTCCATATTATAACTTCTTATGATGGCACTTGTTTGTCTTCCCTGAGTAGGCATGTGATTACTTGGGAACAACTAAGTAGCAACAAGTGATGTATAAAACTCCTAATAAGTTAATATTTGGTCAATATGCTTCAAAAGATCTGTTTTAGAAGGGAGTCTGACCTATGTCAAGTGCCAGTTACATGAAATGACATCTCAGGTTATCCACAGTTCTATTTTAACTTTCTAAATTTTTTATTGATTGTAATCAGAAATGTCTTTTGTCTTCACAGTATTTCTTTCTACATTCTTCATTGAGCATGTAATAAAATATGCATTGTTATAAACTCTTCATTTGTTAAGTACCATAATGATTTCAGGATGATTGGTTGTGACAAATGTGAGATGCTCTGTACTACAACTATCTTGAGAGGGCTGTGAGCATTAGCCAGCATTCCCTGAGTGTATTTCTCATTACATCCCATCATTTTACTGTCTTTCAACAATGATGTCCCTTGTGTTCATTCCAATGTTGCCTTGGGGATAAAGTAATGAGTCCTCAGACCATTTTCCTCTCTCTCTCTCTCTCTCTAAAGAGAAAGCAAATGAAGTAGCAGACAGAGTAGAAAATAAAGAAGCTCACGTAGTAGGAAAGCAGAGAAGAAGATGGGACTATGCTTCAAATAAATTGTGAGATCTGATCCGTGCTGGGTCCAGGCATCACTTGACTAATCTGTAAGATACACCAGCTTGGTCTATTCTGCAAAACTCCGTTGAAATAATTTTGGGTATATTATGCAAACTGACTCCTTTCTCACTTTATCAGCTGCTGGGTTTCACGTATCCCATCCAAGCATTAGATCATGGACTCAGAACAAGTATTCTGTCTATTAGACAATGGCTTGATAGACCTTGGCATTTATGACATACAAGGAAAGACGGCTAAGTTATTTTTTTTACACTGCCAGTTGCTAGAGAACTTTTCATGGCTATTGTATCATAACTAATTTCCAGTATGTAATACTGAAATTGAATTATGGAATACACAAAATTTTCCACATCTTTAGCATTCATCTCTTAGCAGTCCTATGAAAACTGTACTCTTGGACTCTCCAACATTTTAAACACAGTATTGTCTCTGCTTCAAGACCATATCTCTGTTTCTTCCTGTGCAGAGATTAGCAGAACTATTTCCTTTCTTCCCCTTCTCCTGGCACATACTTATCTGCTTCTCATTTGGCAGGCAAGGGAAAGGCCTTCATTGCTGACCACTGGAAGGCAAGCTGGACATTGCTTTTCCCAGGTCTGCTTGCTTCGCTGAAGTGGGGTCAGATCTAGCCCACCTTGCTTTCTGCTGCTCCTAAACTGACCCTGGGTTAGGGCAGCTGATCGCACTGCCAAGGGCACTGCTGCAATGGCTTCCAGATAAATGTTCCTCCACAGCACTGAGACAGGCTTGGTCAATGTCTTTGTGCCTGGATCCTCAGAGGTCTTTATTTTCATTGACCAATGGGTATTTCATTTTCCACTTCTTTTGATCAGGAAATAAATAACACTAACTCTTCTCTAAGTATCTCAGAAATCAGTATCTATTTGAAATCTCCACAGTTACCAGTGCTGTTGTCCTCTTTATACAGCAGAACATTTTACAACTTTATGCCTATACAAAGCAAGACAAACTATTTCCTCTTGCTGGGAATGCATAGAAGCTGCACATGTGATACAAGACACACTTTTGTTCCATGATCCCTTGCAGTCAGGCAGACTCCTAATCTAAGAAACTCTTGTCCTGGGAAGGTTTGGAAATGAATGTTAATGTGATGTGGAAGGCATGAAGGCACCTGTGAACAGCACAGCAGATTCCCTGGGTTTACTCAGGGAAGTCAGAAATAAACACAAGATTTATGGAAGGGGTATGCAGAAAAAGAGGTGGTTCAAGCTCTGAACATAGCTGTCATGAATTGTTTGCAAGAAAAGACACTTTGTTTCCTTTCAAACTTATCCATAAAGAGAGGGTACAAAACAGAGTATCCATAAATTAGTTTCATCCTTCTTTTTATGTGTCCAAAACACTGCCCAAACCACTTATTGAAGGACTATACTATTCAAAAAGGCCACACACACACATCCAGTGAAAGAAAAGGATATAAGTATATAAATAAGAATAAAATAGCCTTCCTCCCCATTTCCCCTTCACAAAAATACACCTCGAGTGTAATTTTCTTGAAATCAAATACCTCTGTAATAGGGGGAGGATTTCTTCTGTTGTTTCTGCTCCCCTGCCCCATCCCACCCTATTGCCAGCACTCAGGTCCTCCTTGTCAGACAGGCTCTGCTCGCAGCCACAGCCATTTCTGTCTTTAGCTATCACAAGTAAAAAGTTCTGTGGCCACACCCTGACAGTAACTCTCAAAAAAGCTCAAATGCAGCGTATACTTTTTGCCTTCACCTTCCTTCCTTACAGTTTTCTCCATTTCAATCAAACATGACTAAATTATACATTTTTGTCCCTGCTGATGCTACTTTTACTTACGCCTTTGGACCTCTTTGGGGCTGTAAATTATAATTTCTCATTTCTCCATTCTCAGCTGGTACTTCAAATGCAAAATCTCATTCCCAGATGGGGAGAATTATCGAAATTCATCCTAAGATATCTAAACATTTCTAGTCACTACAGAACTATGGATAAACAGGTAGATATAAGTTGTGAGACTCCAGGGAAAATGAATAAACATTTTTGGTAGATAACCTTTCCTCTGGCTTTTTGCTTCAATGGCACTTTCAAACATCTGCTTCATCCTACCACCTGGCACTGTGATACTGTCATAACTCATCAGTGATGCCCAGGTGGTATTTGCACTGTAAACCTCTGAGGAACATCTAGATTCTTCAGGAGGGGAAAATGGTAATTTGGTAGCTTGCATTTTCCCCTCTAACACTAATTCTCATTTTGATATTGCAGGACGATGTGAGGAGTAATGACCTGCAGAAGGTTCTGTATCCCAGATAAGGTGTAAAACAAGGAGTCTGCTACTTGCAGTCACTAAAGATATTGTGCCACTTTTCTCTAAGGTGTATTATTTCCTCTACACTGGTGAAATCCCAGCTGTGAAACTTACATTCTGCCTATCTATTTTCTCCTTGAAATTAAATTGTATAGGATAGTTTTCATTTCCTGTCTCCTCACTTCTTATGTTGTGTGGCTACAGGCAGTTAAACAACCACAGTGTTTCACCCTGGAGGTGCCTGTATTTCAGTAAAGGGTGAAATAATCCTTTTATGAAAAGATTTACCTGCCTCACAGGAATCTTGTGAAGTTAACCCTTTTTTTTTTTCTGAAGAGGACTGAGATAAAAAGCATCATGGATACACAGATGGCCTGCTTATTTACAAGGAATTGATAAATTTCAGGGGCAATTAAAAAATTTCATAATTTTTGAGATTTCTATTTCCTTCACCATTTTTTGAGAGAAGGAAGCTTGTTTTGATTAAGAGAAATAGAAGTAGTTGAAGAATAATCCAGGCAGGAATGAAAAAACAACCACAGTGGGGTTTTTTAAAGGAAAGAGCTTTCTCTGCCAGGCAGGTTCTCTATAGGATGCACAAAAACTGTTGTGAAGAATGGCTGTCATATTAATTCATTTTCAGGTCTTTTCCTACATCCACTTTGAAGGCATGTGACTCAGCTATATTTCTTTCTATTCAGCAAAACTAGTGCTTTCTTTGAATACGAAAGGGAAAAAAAAAAGCAAACACAGAGAGATCTCTGTCAGCAGTCACACAGCCAGCACATCTCCTGATGAAAATGATGGCAGATGCCTGGTTTTCATTGGTACCCTGCACTTTCATTCCTAATTCGTTGAGTTTTGCAGATCTGGAGACTTGTCATCTGAGAAAAATTAATCCCTTGGGCTGAAACAAGGGAATGTTCTTAAAACTGGGTATTAATATTGATTTCCAAGAAACTTAGCAAAGGCAGGTCATGGTTAGATGTTATTCCATGCAGTCCTGGCAGAGGGAGACATCAGAAACCTCTCTAGATATTATACTGGAAGATCATCTGCCTTGGAAGGATAATGGCCATTATCAATCCTTATTTCTTGCAGCATACAAAATGACTGAGAGACTTTCAAGTAGCAATAAAGACCAGTCTCTAACCTTATAATCTTAAATTAAATACAGAGGTAAGGGAAACTAGCACAATGTACAGAGTGCTCCTTAGGACAGTCGGACCTAAATTTTGTAAATCAACCAGGCACTCTTGTAAGTAAGGTTAGGGATTACCTTGAGAATCCTCCAGTCTATTTTAGTCATACAGTGTTTGTAGAAACTGACTGGTTTATTCCTGATCACTTTTGTTAAGTGCCTCCTGTAAGCAGGTATGCACACTGTGGGGAAAAAATTAAAAGCAATCTATTCTCATTTATTTTCAGGAGATTTTTCCAACTTGCAGTTTAATGAGGCTTCACAGAACAAAACCTAATTCTTCCCATTTAAACTCTCCTTTTAAAGTCTTAACTTCCTCTCCTTCTTTCCCCGACTCCCAAAAAAAGTAAATACATGAATTATGGGCTGGCCTCAAACCCTAATTTACAAATGTTTTATATTAATCAGGTGTTTATTCTGTTTGTGTTATCTCATCCCTTTCTTCCCTGGGTATTCGAGGATTAGCATATGTTGTGGACAAGATCAAAGAGATCAATTTACAGTTTGCGAGCTTTATAAGGGTATTATTTGATTTCTGCAAACACAACACGGCTGTTATGCATGCAAAAATCTACTTACCTAATGGTATGTAAAGAAAAGATTTCTATGGACTCTTTTGTTTGACAGAATCCACTTCTCCATCTCATACAAAAATCAATTAAAATGAAAATGCAACTGGACTGTGTATGTGTCATTTTTTTTAATCAATAGAGCCCCATGTTTCCAGATTGTATTGAATCAGGTTTTCAAAGCTCTTTTGTTCTCACCTGTCTACGAAAAACCATTCATGGCATCCTGGATCTCAGCTCATAGTGACTGCCTGAATCCAAAAGGTATCTGCATCCCTAGGGAGAACGCCAGCTGTCTCATTGATTCAGCATGGCTCTTGGCTGATGCTGAAGTAGCACTGGCATAATTTCCAGAGAGAGGTGTAAAATGAGGTAGCACCATGTTAACCATTATCAGGGAGAAGTAGAACATCTGGTTTGGAAGAAAAGAGGAGTCCAGAGCTGAATTATCAGCATCAAATCATGCATTTGTGGGGCAGTATACAGCAGGATTCACTGCCTAGAAGCAAAAGATTTAGGGATATAATGGTATGTAAAAATAAGAGTAAAAATAATAGGGAGAACACTCCTTTTCCAATGTATCTCTTTTCTAGGAGTTATGTTCTTGCTTACTTAAAAACAGTACTGTTAATGTTCTACTCAGATGAAAGACAGGATAATCAAAATAAGCCTCACTTTGTATAAGTGCACAGTTACTTCCTCAACATTTTATTTTTTATACGTCTCTATTCCTTTTACAGACCAAGCTGCCACGTTGATGTAAACACACTCAAACCTCAGCTCAGTGCAACATTTTCTGTATTTTGCAGGTTGCAATTCCACAGCAGGAGTCTGCAAATGCCAGGGAGCATCCAGTCTGTGGGCTGGGAGCAATCTCCTTGTGCATCTCTCCTACAGTCTGGAGTGATGAGGATGTAAACGGTGAAAATTCTTCATCAACAGTTGGTGGAGATGGTGGGGAGTGTTTTAAAAACAGAGAAAGAGGGAGAGAAAAGGAAGGAAGTCATACTAGGCAGCCCTTGATAGCAGGTGCACTCACACCACGTGCTGGCTCTGTTGTCCACAGACTCAATGAAATCCCTGTCTATAGCAGCAGGACGCTGGCAGTTTTTGCAGTGGTATACAAATGTATTTTTGTTGGGTTGATACTTTTAAGAAATCTTGGGTTTATATTAGCAAAACAAAAGGAGGGAAGATGTATCTTCTTATCATTTTCAGGGGATAAATTAGTCTCTGTGTCAGCTTCCAGAGTACAGCTTCCTCGCTGTCTATACTTTCAGCTACCTGAGTATGGTACCTTCACAACACTCTCATCATCATTCTGGATATCATCCTTGCTGGGCTGAGTTGCCTCCTGAAGGACCGATACTAAGGAGTTTGGTCAAATATTCATATTGCCAAGTCCTTGTGGCAGGCATTTCACAATGGAATTCATCATTCTCTCTGACAGTTATGGTTGGAGTAGTTGTCTGTCCACAGTTTTGCTGGGCTAGGGTTCCCAGCAGTGCTCTGCCTCATGACTACTTTAGGATTTACTGTCTGACTAACACCAAGGCTTTTGTCTGTTCACCCCTGAGCTGGGATCTCTGTAAAGTATTATAAGGTTGAGTGCAACTTTCTTAGGGTGCTAAATATGGAACAGTTAAATCTGCCAGGGACTTTTAATCAGTATGTATACCAATTTTCCTGCTGTTCTATCAGGCTGTTCATAATATGGATTTGATGTGATGTGCTTTAACTGATGCAGCAGAGAAAGGCATTGTTGGAACACAGGACTTCTGTGACCCGTCTCAACCCCAATCAGGGCTCCCCAAACTCCCTTATTTCACATTGCAAGGAGTCAGATGAACAACAATAAGTTGTCAACTCCTAAGACAGAATACTAATCCTTCATCCTCACCCATTTTCTCCTCTTCTATTCACAAACTGCTCCAGGTAGTTTTCTAACTCTGAACCACCCATTTTTCTTCCTCTACTCCCCCATCTGCCTCCTCAGAGCAATACATCATCTCCTTTGCTAATCAATTTCTCTTATCTTACTTTTGAGCTCCAAAATATTCTGTTCCTTTTTGTATTTGTTAATCTAAATTTCATATTTTTCTATTAGTGTACTCTGCTTACTGACTCTTTCAGGTCCTCCCCTCTTTGTAAATACTAGAAACGTTGTGGGGTTTTAGCATATATGATTACTTCCCAATGTAGTGTTATGAATCTGTCTCTGTCTTACTGAGGATGTGAATGTTGCAAAACATCTTCTCTCCTTATCCCCTGATTGTTCATATTGGCAAATCTCTTGGTGTAAACTGCGTCCCCCCCTTCAAGCCAAATGTATGTGAACATTTTTCTTCTTTTTTTCATGGACACTGAGGTACAAAGGGAGGGAAGTATTTCTCCTACGTTTTAGCTCAACAAGCAGCTGGGACACTGCTGGTATGTGCATCCACAGCCAGGAACTACAAAATACTCCCAAATCATGAGATATAGATATAGCCAAGGGAAAAAAAAATGCCAGTGCATTATAAAAGCAGACCATATAAAAAGGCTCTTCACAGACCCATCTGTATGTATGCAAGTTGCTCATCCATTTCTCTATAACAATTTTCATATCAGTGTCCTGACAAGTCACTGGGAGGGGGAAAGAAATAACATGTCATCCAAACAAACCTCTTGAGTATTTCCATTTTTGTGCAGAGAACATTTGATAAAGAGAGGCACTTGTCATCTCTTCCTTAAACATAGTCTTCTGCCTCTTTTGTTCAAATCACTAAAAGCTAGATAGCATATGCACAGGGAGTAAATTCTTCACAGACGGGCATCTGAATCAGTATATTGAAATTGAGTCTATTTTTAGGCAACTGACGCTAGCTTCCCTATGAAACTGCATATTCGTAGTTTTCAGGCTTTCTAAAGTGGATTCTTGCCATAAATTGATTGTAAGTCATTTTGAGTGCATGGGAGGAAGGGCCTGCCCCAAAGCCTATTGAAAATACATTACAGTCTTTCTATTGATTTGAAAAGCTGAAGATCAAGCCAGCAAGGATTCATTCTGTCCATGTAAAATACGGGCAATTTGCATTAGAAATGCAACATAAATGTATTTCTTATGCAAAACTTGGCTGAACAACATATTTCACTGCCTATCTAGCAAATTCCACAGCTGGAAAAACTGTTCTCTCTTTTATATCCTTATTCTTCTTAACTAAGTAGTTAACCAGATATTTAGGGTTTTCTCAATTGTTTTGTTAGAGGAATAAATTGATGAGAGAGCGTGATTGCTCTCGTACATCCCATTTTCTTTACCAAGAATAAGCATAAATCCCCGTCATAGCAGGAACAAGCAATAGAATATCATTTTCTTTTTTATTTCAGCATCCTAAATCTGTCTTTTTAACAATCATTCTTCCCCGAAACCTGTTGGTTTTCCCTTTGGGTTTCCTTCAGTCATGCCACACATATTTCTCTGTCTTCTGTTTTTCTACTCCTTTCTGCCTGTTCTTCTCACAACAGCTGATTCTCTGCTGAATTCAGGAGATCTTTAGGCTCTGAGATTGCTTTCCAGAAATTTGGGATACACTGTCAGTGTTCATAGTAACAATCCCATTCTGTCAGCTACCACTTAGTACCTACTACCCTTTAACTGTTCTGAATTACTTTATGAAACACTGATTGTCACATTCAGTAATTTCAGTGAGGACTGTGATTGTTCTAAAATCAAAAACTCAGGTCTAAGATCAAGCTATAACGTGTAAGTAGTTACATTGCACCAGATGATCCACAATAAGTGGATGCACATACCATATATTCTTCATCTTAGACTATGTCTAATGCATATGAAATTCATTTTGCTATGTGCCCAGAGTATCATCCAAATTAAAATAAATTTCATATTGACCCACTTGATGTTCTGAGGCCACTGAAGTTCAAAGAAATGTATATAGAGATCAATAGGTTCACACAGGGTCAAATGGAAGGAGCATATGACTTTAAACCTCTTCAGGAAAATTTTGAGCTACCAAACAAGTCATTCCTCATTTTGTGAACTTGTATTAACTTTAATGATCACACATGGTGAAGCAATTGATATATATGAAATTCTTACCTTTGGGAACAGTGTAACTTGTCTAAGCCACACTCTGTTAGGTCAAGAGAAACTCAGTGTCCAATGTAACTTTCTTATAATACTTTTCTCTGAAGCTCAAATATTTTTATTTCTTAAAGTTTTGAAACATGTGGAAAGTCAAGACGTATTCACAGAACTTATTTTAGAAAATAGATGTGGCATTTGATCTTGAAGGTAGCCATTCCTGGGGTTTATTCCAGGGTCAATCACCAATTTACAGAGTTTTGAAAACACTTCATATTCCAGTTTTTGGTTTTGTGTGATGGCCTGGAGTATATTTTTCAGTAGACTTATGAATGCTCATTAACTTATAAACTCTGTTTATGACTGTTATTTTCAACACGGAACAAATTTATTCAAAAAAAGACCCTGCCTGAGACACAGAAATGAATCCTTGGGCCCTTGTACAGATTCTACCCAGCAAAATGATGGATGTCACTGCCTGAGTCATTAACTCTTCATAATTCCAAGAGCAATTTAAAGAAGGGATGAAGAATGGAAAACAACACAGAGGAAGGATGAGAGGAGAAGATATTTAAAACCAGATTTTACAAGCAGCACTCTTAAAAATAGCAAGACCTCCACACTTGAAACAGGAGAGTCACGGAATCACAGAATCATTTAGGTTGGAAAAGACCTTTAAGATCATGAAGTCCGACCATTAACCTAACACCGCCAAGTGTACCACTAATCCATGTTCCTAAGTACCACATCTACCCATCTCTTAAATATCTCCAGGGATGGTGATTGAACCACTTCCCTGGGTAGCCTGTTACAATGCTTGACCATCCTTGTGCTGAAGTAATATTTCCTAATATCCAGTCTAAATCTCCCCAGCGCAACTTGAGGCGATTTCCTCTCATCCTATTTCTTGTTACCTGGAAGAACAGACCAACACTACAGCCTCATTTCAGGAAGTTGTAGGGAGCAATAAGGTCTCCACTTGGCTTCCTTTACTCCAGGCTAAACAGCCCCCATTATCTCAGCTGCTCCTCATAAGATTTGTGCTCCAGACCCTTCACCAGCTTCATTGCCCTTCTTTGCACACATTCCAGGACTTCAATGTCTTTCTTGTAGTGAGGGCCCAAAACAGAACACAGCATTTGAGGTGTGGCCTCCCTAATACTGAGTACAGGGGCATGATCCCTTCCCTACTCCTGCTGACCACACTATTTCTGATACAAGCCAGGATGCTATTTGCCTTCTTGGCCACCTGGGCACACTGCTGGCTCATGTACAGCCTTTTCTGCTGGGCACATTTCCAGTCACATTTCCCCCAAGCCTGTAGTGTTGCATGTGGTTGCTGAGTGCAGGACTCAACACCTGGCCTTGTTGAATCCCATACAGTTAGCCATAGCCCATTGATCCAGCCTGTCCACATCCCTCTGCAAAGCCTTCCTTCCCTCAAGCAGATTAACACTCTCGCACAATTTGGTGTCATCTGCGGGCTGGCTGAGGATGCACTCAATCCCCTCATCCAGATCATAGATATTAAGCAGAACTGGCCCCAACACTGAGCCCTGGGGAACGCCACCAACTGGATTTAACTCCATTTACCACAATATCCTGGGCCTGGCCATCCAGACAGTTTTTCACCCAGAAAAAGTATACCTGTCCAAGACATGAGTTTTTCCAGGATAATGCTGTGGGAAACGTTGTCAAAGGTCTTACTAAACTCTTGATAAACTTCCACAGACTTTCCCTCATCCACTAAGCAGATCACCTTGTCATAAAAGGAGATCAGGTTAGTTAGGCAGTACTGGCAGAGAAATACTCAGAAGTCCTGAGAAACCTTAACCACAATATTAATCATTCTTTAAAAAAATCCTGAAAGGTGGAATTTGTGTCATTTGTTCATAATATTTTTTTCTTTTAGATCTACAAATCTTCTTTGTTTTCCTTTATTTTCATTATTGTTATGCATAAGCTCTTTTACAAAGGCTGAATGTGTTTAGCTTCAGCTGTTGTAGAGCTCTGCGGAGTTAAATAGCCTATCAGAGCTACCTCAGGAGAGCTCTTCTTCTGGGCCTAGATGACACCAAAACTATTTCAGCAGAGTGTATGTGAGCACAGTAACATTCAAAAGTTTCTGGAATCATATTAATATAGAAAATAATCCTTTTGTATGTAAGTTTCATATCTTCCTTCCCCTTATTGCTGAAAAAAGCCTATTTACACCAGAACATGTTTATAGGAAAAACTATTGAAATTAATGACAAGCCCACAGTGTGTTCAGGTTTTTTATATGAATTTTACTTTCCTTCTTAATTCAGGTCTTTGCTATGCCTTATCAAGACAAAAATTATAAACACCTACAAAATCTCTTTACTGAGGTGTTCTACTCCCTGATGGAAGGCTTTCACCTCTCAATCGCTATATATAGAGATAGGCATTATTGCTCTCTCTGTCCTTTCTCTGTACCTTCAAGGAAGAAAAGGATTTAATTATCTACTCTAATAAGTTGACATGGAGGCATAAATAGAAGAAATTCCTGTCTGAAGGGCTTAAATTTCCCTATAGACTAGGCACCTAACTCAAATTTGTCAGCTCCATTCCCAGAGCCAGTCTGGTTTCAGAACTGAGCTTGACTACATGTGAAAAGCTAGGTATAAAAGAATTGACCAAGGTCATGTAGTAATCTGGGATTGAATGAGAGAGTGAAATTCTTTCCCTCAAATGGCTTGTTCCTTTCTAGTGCATCTGGAATGGCCCTGAGGACTGAAGCACTTAGCTATTCATATAATGAATAACCCTTCCACTAAAAATTGCTCCAGGCACACTCGGTAGCTGAAACAACGATAAGGGGGAGGACTAAGCTAGCTGATAACACTTGGTAAACTATTAACCAGCCCACACATGGGCTTGAAAGGTTTGTATGTGTATATATTAATCTTTTTTTTTTGTAAACATACAGAGGACAATTATGGACATAGTGGCTTAAACTGCCAGTGCTAATAGATTGCTGACCCAACACAATTACTAGTACACAACTCCCACAGATATCTGTCCTTTCTGCTGAGAAGGACATCTTAACTGGGTCCTCACAGCCTGCAGAAACTTGACGGGAAAGACATAAATCATTTATGTAGGGGAAAATAAAAGCCAAAGAAACCTAAAATAAGAGAGTGTTTCTCTATGTAGTGTTTGTCTCACACTGAGAAATATCAAAAATATCAGAGAAAAGCTATTCATGACACCTTACACAGAAGATCATCTTGAAGAGTGTGTGACACGTTCTTGCTTGAATCCAGTAACTTTAGCATGCAGAATGCATGAAGGCTGAAGTTTGCCAGCAATGGCTGCAACAGGACCTTCATGAACTTGCTCAGTGGCCTGAGATTAAAAAGCATGTTTCTTTTCTACCTAAAGCCAAATACTCAGCCTGTAAAAGCAGAGCAGTTCTCAGTGTGAGTGTATAAATCAGGTATCAAAATCCCTGAACACACATGAATATTCATGTATCTGCATCTGTGTACGTGTCCTGTGTGTCATGGAAGCTCAAAGATCCCAGCAAAACTCTGACATCTTGATCCAGTTTCTCCAGGCATTCTGTTTTGATGGCTGTATGATGGTCCTGGTGGTTGTGAAAAAGGTTTCTGTTCCACCGCAGAGGTACATACATATTGACTCTCAGAAATGTCATTCCCCTTTACATCAGTGTCTGGTTACCTTTTGCAATAAAAGGTGATATATATAGATATATATATGGCAATATATGACAATCTGAGCAATAAGATAAGAAATCCTAATCACTCCGTGCCTGGCACTCAGAGGAGTTCATTGAAGCATTGGTTTTACTGTAGTGTGTTATCAAATTGTGATAAAGCCGATAAAAAGGGAATGGAAATGGCAAAGTTATTAAACCAATTGTATCTGCAAAGACATTAATTTAATTTATCTCACTTGATTATTATTGCCATCAAACTCAAATGCAAATCCTGAAGTGTAAGTTAAATAGACGACTGAATTTACTTAGGAGGGGGAAATAAAGGATTCAAAACTATAAATACCGCATCATTACACGAATTTGGAAAATAAAATCTTTTTTCTGAGTCATTTCTTGATATCCTTCTTGTTTTCTAGTCTTCTTTTCAGGAATTTTAAAGCTACCACTTAAAAGAAACCCATAAAGAGGCCTGGTGTGCACAATCTCGATTAACTGGATATGAACAAGCTTGCTTGATATAAAAACTTAATTCTCTAGTGCTTCAGTAGATACTCAGAAGCATTTTGAAATCAGAAGACATAGTGACCTCAAAGAGAAATGTGAATGGTTCTTACTCTGCCTACAATAATCATGAACTAAATAAGTTTCAAAAATTGCATTAGGTTATTGTTGTGCTAGCACCCCCCAAAACCAAACAAAACGTGAAATATACGGTGATTGTTTTATGTTTCCACTGCAGTGTATAGGATTCTTTTTTGACTTAGCACCTTTCTTTAGAGAAAGAATTAGGGTTCTGTTAGGTTTCTTATAATGTACATATTTAAAGCTTGTACTCAGCAGCTAGCACAATAAACCAGTGTATTCTAGTAGATTAAAAATGAAACCTGGACTTCTTTTAAAGAAATGGGAAAATTCTAGTGTGTCACCTATCCTAATCCTGACTGAGGATATATCTATAATATATAGATACATCAAGTCACTTGCTGAGGGTAATTTAATCTTAGAAACCCCATTTTATTAGAATGACTATGGTGCTTCTGGTACCCAAGTAGGCTTGTTCAGAACCCTGTGTTCTGGAGATATAACCAGAGACTTGCAGCAGAGCATTCAGCTGACCACTTAAGCTATCTGTACTTTAGTTTTCTTGTTGACAGAGTGTAAGACAGGATTGAAGTCAGAAATGGTGTATAAGGTATGAAGTATAACTAACCTTTATAAAGCATTGTGAAAGTCTTAAATGAAAAGGACTAAATAACAAACCTATACAGCAAGAAACAAAATTAAAACTTCATTCTGTGAATTCACTCTCCTAGCCCAGTTTACGTTTGCCTCTTTTAATTCCTTGTCCCTATCGCTTCTCATTCCTAGCAAAGGATTTATTTCAAGAAGTTAGGATATTTCAAAAAATTTGTTTCAAGAAGTTAGGCACAGTCCACAGATACCTTTCTTCATACTGGAATGAAACAACTTCAAACAGTCTTGTTTTTATTAGGAGACTCTAAGTCGAAAACACCTGTCATCACCACTCCAACATCTTCCAAAAGAAACTAATCATCCCTGGAACCCAATTAAACAGAACAAAAAAAAAGGCAACATTAAAGATTATTTCCTACAGATTTGGATCCTACAACTGGATTTTCTGGTATCTTTTCTCGTATCATGACTATGTGCACACTGCAGCCTTTCCTTGGGCCAAAAGGAAGACATTTCTTTCTGTCTCCACCCAGCTACATATTTCATAAAGCGTCTGAAATTTATTTTTGAGATTACTGGTTTTCTCTCTAACTGGTTGGAATAGGCACAGAAGATCAGTGGTCCTAAGGAGATGAAAGATGGGAACAGTAAAACACATATATCCACACACATATTAATCAAGCAATTAATTTATTTGCCTCCTTTCTTGAGGAAATTGAGTTGAAATAACTTCAAGTAGTATAAGAAAAAGAATAATAAACATTCAGAATTGTAGGGAGATTGATTCATTTCTGATAAAAATCAGACTATGGGGTATTAGAAGTCTTAAAATCTGAGTCCTGTGAAACGTTTAACATTCATTCTTAAGGTAATGTGTTTAAGATGGACTACATGCTTAAAAGACTTGTTAAATTGCAGTCATACTTCGTGCTGAAAGTTAGGATTCAGATCTCATGAATTTAAAACAATAGCTAAGCCAAGGGTAGCCAAGGTTTATTATTATTAGCTGTGTGCAGCATGGCAATCAAACCAGTGGAAAAGTCTGCAGCTGTACCCACAACATCCCTTCTGAAATGCTTCCTTCACTAGGCTGAGCTCTTGAACTAAGTGGATTGTTGCCTACTGTGCAACAGACAGAAAAAAAAAAACAGAGAACAGAAAGCAAAATATCATTTTGGCTGCCATATCCCTAAGTTAATAATCATTGCAGGAACACATGTTGAGTTTTTAGCATTAAAACTAAAGGTTTCATATTCCAGATTATAGAGAAACTCATGTGAACAATGTGGCAGATATAGACAATCAAAGTGTCTATTGAGGCATGGAGCTGCAATACAAAAGCAATCAGTGCAGAAAGCAAGGCAGTGACAATACAATTTTAAATCCATTTGATAGGCAAACTGTATCTGTTGAAACTTCTTGGCGTGAATATAAAACTCATTATCAGTATTGCAGCGTGTCCCATGACACCACTTTATTTATTCAGATTAAGATTGGAGAATGTGAGTAAATACAGCATCCCTGCACTTTAAAATTCTTTGCAGATAAATCCTTTGCCTATATTCATTCTTTGTGCACTTTCCATGTGTCTCTCATGCAATTTCCTTGCCCATTGTAGGAAAATAAGCATTAGAGAAAGTACAGGGCATATGCTTCTGAAGTGTATTTACCATTTAGAATGGTCAGTGAACACATTCAGGGTCTTAATGATACTAGAAAGTACTGAATGCTTAATCTCAGATTCTATCATTTAGTGTTCTGAGTTCAGTAGCTCAGATGCCTTGGAATCATCACAGACTACTCAGTCATGCCTTCAAATGCTGAGAGTTATTTATTTGGCTGGCAAGACTCCATTCAGTCACACTTTGTGGCAACATACTTTGCAACTTGACATAAATGTTTGGTTTTCACTAAGTACTTTTCACATATTGATTTACCTCCAGGGACTATGGATCCCAAGTAGTCTGCAGCCCATTGCAATCCATATCACTGCCGGCACCTTGAATCCTAATGTAGAGAGAACTGTTCTCCTCCCATTTGAATACAAAGAAGCCTCAAAAATTATCATTTCTCAAATATTTCAAGTCCACACAACCAATCACATCCATATATTTTTCAGGATGTCAAAACTTTTAATGCTCACAGTGTCAGTGATTATCAGTGGTTTGAACAGTGATTTTTGATCCCAAATCCAGCACTACTCCTGATTTGATAGTGTCTGAAATGAGAACAATCTCTTAGCATTGGTATGTGGGGATCTATGATCTTCAGTGAGCTTCGTAGCAGACTCACATACAGTAATTGCTATTGTTTGCTCTGCTTTATAGTGGAAAGCTAGTGAAGATTCATACTGTGCTTTTTTCTTTATTTTTTATTTTCTCATCCTTGCTATATTCTCTATAATTGTGATAACAGCAATCTGAACCACCTTGCCCTTTTCCTTTTTGAGTAGTTTAGTTTAAAAGCAACTCCTATTTTCAAGTTCAGTAACCTCAGGGAAGAGGTGAAACAGAGAGGTCTTTCAAAACACAGAGATTATCAAAAAGGTTTAAATAACTGAATCATTAAGAGTCTATAACCTTCCCTCTATGACAAAGATGGTAATGAGAAGAGGAAATAGCATACTATGCAATGTATTCATTGGGAAAATTACTGTAATGAAACTTAAGCACAGGAAATAATACAAATGTAGCCTGTTCTCATTGTATTCTAAAGATTGACATTTCTGTATCCCTTTCTTCCTGTCATTGTTACTCCTGCAAGAAAATCAAACCATGCTTTAATCTTAAAATACACACTTTGTTCAAAATACAATAAAAATGTATAAAATAAAATTAAAAGACCAGATATATGGTCAAGCAGTCAGAATATTTCTTTACCATGTAAAAAAATTAGGAAACAAATCTGCTCAAATGTATTAATTATTACAACTATATTAGGATTTACAAGTTACAGAATCCCCTTTGGAATTATCCAAAATAAGTCTTTATTTTCAACCATGAACCGGTTGTATCCTGTTGAGATAGAAAGTAAAATCACGAATTCTCCTTAGGAGACTTCCATGCAGATGATTACTCCAGTCATCCACAATATTCATGAACTTGCCATCTGCAATGCCAAATGAAGAAGATGTTACTGGTACTTACATAGCTCACTCTCCTTGTTGCCCCTTATCTAAACTCTTTAAATCTCCTATGATCATAAGCCAAGAAGGAAGACCATTGCAGTGGGGCCCAGTACTCCTTACCTCATAAAATCTGATAAGAACTCAATGTAGTGACGCACATTGTATGTACTTTTTTCACAGAGTTCATCTACAAATCAATTAAGCCAACCACAGGCACATGTTATCAACGGATTCCTTGTGCAAAGGCACTAATGGACTAGAAGAAGATACCACTTATTCTTTAGACTCACCTATAATGATGTGACGCTTAACAACTGCGGGTGTCTCTCCCCGTCTGACCTGCTTCCTTTGAGTAGAATTCCAGCACTCAGTGCCTGGTGGCCCCTGCATCAATAAACATCCCTGTATTTCTAGTATTATAACTTCACTTGATATAACAACAAATGAAATTGTTCTTCTGTGTATCCAGTTCTGTTTCACATAACTTTGGCAACTGCCAGCTGGAATAGGAAAAGATGCTCTGATTTCAGTAGTTGACAGAACTGATATGCAGAGAAAGCCAAGCAGTGACAACTGAAAAGGAACAGGATATTACAGAAAACCTGTATGTTAACACCAGAGTCCAAGGCCAAACAGATCCCCAAATAAGATTCAAACCTCACCCTTTCCTGGCCCCAGCTGTCACCAAGCATTAAACCTAACCGATTCCTAAGTTCATGTTTTTCTTCACTGACTCATAGTTGGTGCTTCTATACGTGGATAGTGCAACGGCTGTCAAGCACAGATCACATGGCATACATTCCTGATAAAGAGAGGCAAAATGAGTGCAACTCAGCACCCATCTACTTTCAGTTTGAAGACCAAACTATATGCAAAGTTGGGAACAACTCCACAGCAATCTGGGGTACCTAATGTACCAATCACACACCTGACACTTGAGATCCTTCATACAGTCAGAGCTCCCAGCCACACCCACGCTTCAGTTCTCCCAATCACAGCACACCTCCAAGCAAGGACCTGGTAGAAGACAGGAGAGGGAATCAAGTGAAAAGACCTGGATGCGCTTCATGGCTTCAGCTGTTCTTTTCTCCTATCCCAGTGATGAAATCTGCTCCCACTGAAGAAGAGGGAGAAAAGGGAAAGAGGCATATAAGGAAAACTTTGAGAACCGATAGTAGAGTATACTTAGAGCATACAGTACAACATTTTCCTAGTGTAAAGTCTTGTCTTATACTGGAATATTGCTTTTTCCCATTTGAATTTATGGCCAACACTGCATACCCACATCTGTCCTTAGAAGGTGCAGGTGCCATCTTGCAGGTATATCTAAGGATTCGGGGAGTTGGGGTAAGGGCAGAGAACTTGTCATGGATGTTTTTCTTACCAAAGTCACACATTTTGATCTGAGTGAGATAAAAAGCCTCTGTGACTCTGGTAAAACATATAGAGTTATTAATTTTTCATTTCCTAAAATTTCAGTATACCAAATTCCAGGGCAAGCTTGTCTAGAGAAGAATTTAAACATGTGTAGAAACTTCTTTCCAATAGTTCATATGATATTACTAGGCACGTGACAAATCTTGGATGGAGCATTTATGACACCTGACATCCAGAGCATTCACATGCCTTTTCAATGGCAGCTGCTAAGAAGAAATAGCAACATCCAGCTGCACAACTTTATCCTTCCCTTCCCTCAATTGTGAATTGAGACATTTGGCTGTAAAGTGGCACTCTGTACTGTACTCTTAAAACTGCAATTGTCACTTGATGAAAGAAAGCCAAATGCTCCATCAGTGACATCTGACAGCAAATAAAACATTCCTTCCTAAGGGCACAATGGGCAGGATGCAGCTATATCATTCTTTCCTCTTATTAAATCACACTATCAGTGGGATTAAGTATCAGTCAGTAGACACATGGACTCCACAAAAATATCTAAAACAGAGCAGGGTACAAAAGGCAAGTGCATGTGCCTCCTCAGAACTGAGCACTGTGGCATTCCATGAACAGATTAATGTGATTACTCCTCAAAAAAAGACGAAGGAAAACAATTGGCACTAATGCAAGTCCAGGTACCCTATCACCTTAAGCCTGGCCTTCATAGTGGGATGAAACCACAGGGGAGGAAAGAAACAGCAGTTTCTCACTATCTACATTCACTTGCAGGATAAATTTTAAATAACAACACAAGGATACACATAATAATTGCCAGATAGCTAAATGAGGATGAAAAGCATGACCAGATGAACAAAAAGTCTGAGTTTGTTCATTCTTTCCTCCCACAGCTGCTGTCTGGCCACAATCTCTTTCTCAAGTCTAATTAGCAGGCCAGATTAAGCCCTCATGTTATTCTGTTCCATGGAGTTTGCATATGGCATACATTTGCACTAATGTGCTACAGTCAAGATTTTCTTAAGTGACTCCCTGCTAGTATTTAGAAGTTGAAGGAATCTGATTTCAGAAAGGACTGAGTGTTCCAACACGTATATAGTTTCTCTGTATGAGGACTAAAATGTCAAAGACAATCCAGAGTGAATCAACTAGCTGCAGTTCCAGAAGGGGTAGATCCACTGTATCAGACCTATCAGGCACTCACACCTACTGCATCTTCAATGACACTAGACATCTATGGTTAGGAATATTTAAAGTGCCCCATAAATGGAACAATGAGGTTTTAAATTTTATGTATGCTGCATCCAGACACAATGACCCAGAGTTATTTATCATCTCACAAAAATAGCACTGCTAAAAAACCCAAATTAAGTATTGATGATAGCCTTTTGTTACTTTTTAATCTTTCTTTTATTTACTCTTATGAAACTATTTTCAAATTACAGCTCAGTTCCAAAGGGCCCACATGGGACTAACAAAAAGATCCCCTTTTGAATATGAACAACTACAAGGCCAAGGACTGAACTCTCTTTTCCTATCCCACTGGGTCAAAGAGAAACAGTTTCGTTGGGAGATTAACACTATGAGAAGAATCTGACTCAAAGACTACCCATGCTCCTGCTAGAACCTCCCTAGAGACCGGTTGACCATATCTCCTCTTCAGCATAAGCCATAAAACATGGGAATCAGCAGCAACCTACTTTTATTTGTCTTCACACAGGAGGACAGGAAGAAGGGGTTCTCACTGTGAAAAGCTCCCTTTCTTCATTTAATGATACAGCTTGGACAGCTAAAAAAAATGTTATTGCCTCTTTCTTGCCCAAGGAAGGCCAGATTCTGTGTTGTGTGGGATAAACCATGAGCGGATTTGGGCTTTCCCAGAGAGAGTCTAGTGCAGAACTGAAACTAGAAGTGTCTCACATAAGAAGGACCTGCATGCAGGGAGAGGAAGGAGAGGACACACATCAGGGCACTTATCTCTGACTGCACAGCAAGCCCAGACCCTGGTGCTCCAGTCAAAAGCACCATGCAAATTACCTTAACTGACCCCAGCCTATTCACAGAGCATTTTATTCTAGAACATGCATCCTGTGAATCCCCTTGGCAACTAGCTAACAGCCGGCAAAATACTCTCTGGCAAATGCCTATTAAACTTCACATAGCGTTCCTACACCAAAGAGGCTTTATCTCTAGTTCGTAGCCTCATTTTTTTAAGCATCCTGCAGTACCAGATAAGCTTTTGAAAAAAACCTGTTCATTGTTTGATGTTTCCTTTGTTCATAAAAAATGGCAACAAATAAATTTTTTGGGGAAAAAACAGACACCACTTTGATATTTTCAGTGGTGTTATTCACAAGACAAAGAAAAGATACATTTTTAACATTTTTGCCTAGAATATTAAAGTTTTGCCAGAGAGGTGATTCAAGTATAGAGAGCTTCATTATCAAAGGTGTCAGCAGTTCTTCTTGTCTGTATCCTCCTCAACTGCATCCTGGATATCACAATCACTTTCTGGGAAAGCAATTTCGATCTTCCACAGCAAGCTATTAAAAGTAACCTGGCTCTTACAGATACCGCACTTTAACATGAGAATTTTAAAAAGCTGGTAGCCCTTCTTAATTATTTAATGAACATTTAGCACTGGGTATTAGCTCCTGGGCAGAGATGTACATCAAGTGTACGTCGTATAATTTGTTACTGAAGGATGAACATTAATGTCTGTTGCCACCTTAGGAAACAGGCCTGACCTGGGTAATACTTTGCTAATGGTTTGCAGGGTGGGAGGATTTTGAATTTCCATCATTATTAATGATTCATTTGTGTTTTAATGGGGATCTAGGTTCATTTCACATCCTTGGGCCATTGCAGACATTTTACCCCTCTAAGTTAATCCTGTGTTCATTCCCCAAAATGAATATTCATACCATTCAAATGCAATTTTTAATTAACTGCACCAGGAGCATTATCATTATTGCACCTGGAAGATCCAAAGCCAGATCAGAGAATCTTGGCACAATAGAATTCACTAAATTCTGCTCACATTCCCTTCTAAGGCTGATCACCTTTAAAGTAATGAGAATAAACTGTGGGATAATATAAGACAGATCTAATTAAGATAATGAACTGGAGATTATGAACATTGCTACTCTGTGTCTGAAGAATTTTAATATATTAGTCTAATAGAAGGTTAAGGATGTACAAAAGGAAAGAGATAGAAATATACAATGTGGGGGTTTTGGATAAAGCTTGAGATTCAGCACCTAAAATTTATAAATAAGAGGGATAAAATGAACTAAAAGAGCATATTTCAGGAAACATACATCAAAATTTTCTTTTAATTAATTTTCTTAAAACTTGTATAGAACACAGGATGAGAGAATTCTCCCTACAAAGTAAGATATAAAAAGAAAGCAGGCAGGGAAACATTATGACAAGCTGAGAGGCACTTATAAGGCTACACTGTGGAGACTTTTATCTGAGCTTCCATCTGATATGGCTATTATGGCCTCGGATTATTTTTTTTCTTGACAGTGCAGCCTAATTAGCTGCCAGCAGCAGCAAGGAAAGGAAAGGGAGGGAGACAGGTAGAGAGGAAGGGGGTAAATGAGCTGTTAGGTAAAATAGTCTATATCAATAAGACCTACTGTTCAATTTCTATGTAGCTTCATCTTCCAAAACAAGGTAGCAGAGAGACAAATGTTTGAGGTTGAAACTAGAACTCAACAATTTTCTGTAACCAATAGCAGATTGTCAAAAATCGTCCTTCTCACATTTGCAGAGGTACATTCTTCAAAGCAAGTCCCTGGGAACTGCTGCCTTGGAACAGTACTCTCAGCTAATTCATGGTAATTATTCTGCTATGGATAAAGTTTCACTCCAGAAAGAATCATCATTATCCTTTTAGAACAAAAACATCAGTTTACCAGCATACTTGTTAAGGAGTAATTAAAATCAGACCAGTTTGTGTTCGGTTGGTGCTGTGCACTGAGTGCACACCAGCCTCCTCTGGCAAGAGGGGACATTGGGAAAACTAAAGTCTTGAGGGGTAAGTCAGCACAGAGACATGACTGCAGCTCAGGTACGCATAGCCTGCCTATCACTGGCAATGACAGCAGCGTATCTGCAGCAGCACAGCTTGTCTCAGACTGTACTGTCTTGCCTAAATTGCAGGTAAGTGCTGAGCTGTGAAGCCTCAGCTATCGCAGAGGGATTGCTCCTCATACCTGAGCTAGCTGACATGACGCCCTGGCCCCTATGAGACAGGAGTCTTCATGATGTGAGGAGTGACACAGCTTCTGGAGATCATTTGCTCTGTGTTGCATACTGTTACTGTACACTAACAGTTCCCTTGGTGAGCCTCAGTACCTGTGAAATGTCCGTGGTGTTATTCTGACTCTTCACAGAGTTCTTCACTAAAGTGGTCCTTCACATTGCTAAAGGCAACAGGAGGCATTAGACCCTGCCCTCAGGGGCAGAGCCCACAATGGAGGCTGGGCAGTGGATGTGGAGGGGGAAGCAGTGGGTGATAGCCAGCCCAAATGCAATTCCATATTGTGTTGCTATAGTGTTATAATATAAGGACAATGGAATCAAATTTTGCCTGATTTAAGAGAAGGGTTTGCTTAGAACATATCCTTTGACAGAAAGAAATATCTGAGTGTCAGTAATCTCATTCTGGTTCATTCCTACTGCTTCAAACAGGATGCCATGGACAATACATAAAAGCTCCAAAGTTCATTTCCAAAAGAACAGTTCTCACTGCTGCTTCCTGACCAATTTTCATCTTGTTCCAGACACTGAGATTGTACTATAGATAAGCCTAATTGTCATTGCCTTCACTAAAATAGCAGCACTATTTCTCTGTATTTAGAAGCATCCACTTTCCTTGGAAAAATAGCCATCTATGGATCCAGAGACTGAAAAATTCAATTTTTTTAAGCTTTCCTTCAGAATATCCTGCTAAAAAAAAACCCAAACAAACATCAGCTTTTTTCCTCCCTAGAGCAGCAAAGAGATCATATCCGTAACGTATTCTCTATAAAGATTAAAGCCTGCCTGTGAAGAAGACAGGTATTTCCTGGAGGCTTGTTCAATGCTTGCAGTAAGCAAGAAAATAAGGGCATAAGCAGTCTCACTGCTCATACTCTGAACATAAAACACATTGCTTTTGCCCTTGCGTCTCTCTTATTAGAACAGTATTAAAAATAATTTCAAAGGAAAACATCCCCTCAAGGAGAGGGTGAGAGAACAAACATACACTAGCTGTTCCTTGTGCTGCTCCATGCTCTACTGCATGCCACTCTGGTGCTTTGGTCATGTGCTCAATATAAAACTACCAAAGAATAAACCAGAAACCAAAATTGTCCTAATACCGCTGAGAAAAGCCTGGAAAAATCAGAGCAAGAGCACTGAAGCAATTGCCCATAGGTTTGCCACCTGTATACTACACACCAGCTCACTGTGAGAGGATAAATTAAATGAGAAGGATCTCCACTCCTTGACTATTAAAACAGACTCTTTGGGCATATCTTGAAAAAAATTAGTAGACTACAGGAGTGGACAAGCCTGATCTTTTAGCGAATTCTGTTTTACCTGAATAACTTGTATTGACCAAATTGACAATGTACTGCAATAAACTGTTAATGCTGCCCTGATTTGTACTCATTTAATAAGAGCATTAAATGTAAGACATTTCCACGATGTTTATGAGTTTTGAAACAATGTGGGTTTTGGATAACAGCAAGGTGGACAAGGCATGTACTGGTAAACACTTGGCTGACACAAGGTTCACTAGCCCTAGGACAACTGTCTCAGCCTACCAGTGAAGACCACAAATTGTCCTCTGTGAACACAGGAGATAAAGCAATTCTGAAGGCATAAAAATTTAGTATCTCTTTACCAGGAAAAGGCAGCTAGAAATACATAGTTATGTTTAGGCAGATATTAGTTGGTGGGGTTTGAAGAAGATAGGTCTGCCTGCCTTTAGGGAAAGAAAACTATTTTGGAAAGACAAAGAGACTTGTTTTAAAATATTTTTCTCTAACTGCTGTATACTTACGGCTACGTTGGATTAGAAGTGATCTAGTCACTAAACTTAGTCTAGTCACTTTTCTCTGGAGACAAGGACTTAGTCAAAGTGCAGGAGGATCATTTGATTTCATCCCAGGATTTAAAGATACAAAAGCTAAAACATGAAATCTGAAACAGGACAGAGAACATAGGTAAAGCTGGCTTTCCAAACTGTTACAGACTAGTGAAAAATCTTAGTGAGGAAAGATGCAAAATAATCTTATTTTCCTGTATGATAATTCTTAAAATTTTCCAGACAGGTAACATAATTACAGTTTGATCATTTTTAGTGTAGCTCATAATTGTCATGGAGAGATGAGACAGCACCTGTCATTTCTGATTTGCAGAGCTGCAGTATTTTTACCAGTACTTAAAGATTCTCCCATTCTGCCCAGGATTTATTAGGCTCTAAAAAAGAACAAACTGAAGTGGTCTTAGTTCACATAGATACTAATTTACCTCTTGAATTTTTTCTCTATCCTCAGAGAAGAAGCAGAATTCCTTCATAGATGGAGAACTAAGACCTATCTGCAGTGTCACTTAAGAAAATGATTTCTTCTGATTAAACTGGAAATGAATGAAATTATTTGTTGTGAGGTCATAATCTCAGCTCCAAAAATTGTTGTATTACCAATTATTTCTCTTTTGCGGTCAGTGCTTTTTGTCATTTCATCACCATTGGATTTCAAGGGTATTTTAATTTATAAATACTTTCCTCCTCCAATATTTAAATAAATAGTTCCAAATACTTTTTACTCTCCTTCATCTTTCCAACTTTTGTTGCCCTCAAGACCATATGCACAGAGATGAAAAGATCAAGAGACACGAGCTCATTCAAATCTCATCATCTGTCTTATATCCAATGTACCATACATTAACGGAGCATTAAAGTTTTTGAGTTAAATCAAGGTAAAAAATTCAGTTACGATAAAGGCTGCTATAACCAAGCAATAGCAATTTTAACTGCTGCATGAATACATGAGCAGGACATATGATTTGAATAACAGTGGGTATATTGACAAATAGAGTAACTGTGAAAATGTAAAATTTAATATGGCAGCTGTATTAATATTAAAAAGTAAAGGGAACAGAGAATATGTCACCATGTCAAGGACAAATCCTGATTTTCTGTATACTGATCTTTAATTGGTTCTCATACAAGCAAATTTCAGTCACTGAAGTGTAGCGCTTTTCAAAAGTTTTAAAGGCCTTTGGTATTGTGCTATTCTGTTTGAAGTAAACCAACTTAAGGAATGGTCATTTGGCAACCAGGCCAAAAAGCATCCCAATGAGAAGAAGGTAAAGGACTATGTAACTGTCTTTTATCTCAGCAGCTGCCAAGAAAACCTGCATCAAAATTAACAGTATGATGAGATGCAACTCTAACTTGCCATGAAGAGCATGAAGAGGAAAATGCTACCGGCTTGTCACAGCAGCCTCTGAGCAGAAAGTTCTTAAGGGAAAGGTTCCAGGAGTCTGGACTCACATTACCTCTGTGGGGACATTTCTGGAAGTTGTCCTCACAACCAGAAGTCACCATAGAGACAATGAGTCATTTGCTGGCCCCCTACCCTTTCCACTCCCCAAAAGTAAAGTGACCTAATGCAAAGTCAGGTGTTGTGCTTTTGCATTGTTTGTCCTAATTATTCACTCTTCAGAACTGGTAGGAATGCCCATAAAAACAATGTGCTGCTCTCTGCTAGGCCCAACACATGGAATAAAGCCCAAAACCAACTCAAAATCCAAACGCAATCCAAAAATCAGACAATTTAGGGACAAGGGAGGGTTTAAACAGAAAAGCCTCATCTTCACTCCTATCCATGCAAAAACAATGTGTAGGCCTAAAGGGACCCTAAAAATACTTCATATCAATTGAGGTTTCTTTAGGAAAGACACTACAAAAGGATGCAATAAACCTTGTTTTTAACATCCTTTCTCAAGGTCTTATGTAAAGAGCATGCTACAGTTTGGACTGGGGACAAGAGGAACAGCGTTTCAGCTATTTCAGCCATGACATTTCTATTTCATGCAATCCTATTTCATATCCCCATAGGACACTGCAGAGGAACAACAGTTTGAGCTGAACAGATTACACTAGAGCTTTCCCCAGACCCCAGAGTAATCCAAGGTTAAAGGAGCACAAAAGTATCTTGAAGTTACTTTAACCTATCTCCCTTCTGGGTCATACCTTCTGTGCTTCTACTCTAGAGACAGGACACAGAATTTCAGACTATTTGCTCAAAGTTGTCCATTCCAGAAATGCCCTTCAGATGTCCTTTAGTTCCCAGTCTGCCTATTTTACACTATAAGGACTGGGGCTGCTCAGTCTGGAGAAGAAATGGCTCATTGGGATCCCATAAATACCTGATGGGAGTGAGTGAAGAAAACAGAGTCAGACGCTTCTTCATAGTGCCCAGTGGCAGACAGACGGCAATAGGGCACAAAATGAAATATAAAAAATTGCACTTTTAATACAAGGAAAATGTTATTTTATGGTGAAGTTTGCCAGACACTGGGACAAGTTGTGAAGCCTGCATCCTTGGAGATGCCCAAAACCCAACTGGATATGGCCCAAGCAAATGGTTCCAGTTGACCCTGGTTTGAGCAGCAGCTTGGACAAAACAGTCTCCAGAGATGCCTCCCAATCTCAGCCACTCTGATGCTGTGAGTTCAGGAACCCTTCTAGAAGAGGACTACTTTACAGCAAATAACTGAAAAGTATCAGCATCTGGAACCCTTGCTTCAAAATATATGATTATTGGAAGGAACAGAGGATGTGCTCATATGGAAATGCAAACAGAAAAACAAAACTATGAGCTGCTCTGGGATACAGAAGTAATTAAAAACTGTTCATTATGAACTGCTAATGAAGAACACAGCGGTGGACGAATTTCTTCAAAGTAAGCATTTCTGCTTGGTCTAGCCTGATTCTCAAGGGTCCTTGAGTGGAAGAAGGGCAGCAGAAACCTGAAACTAGAAAACTCCTATATGTTTCTCTGTTGTCTTCAGCAATTTTCCAGCTTTAGGCTTAATTATATAAAGGCTTTCTCAGGAAATTGCTCTGAAGAGACATCCTTCTTTGGGGAGCACAGGGATGACTTGTGGGCTGGGGTTTTCTAGGGCATCTGAGGGATTTGGGAAACTAATTTACACTAGAAATTGAGAATCCTTTTCTTTATCTGGTGATGAAAATGCTTCTCATCATATTTATTCCTTGCAATGACATCTACAATTTCAGTGGGGTAAGACTACACCTCACATGTTCACTCCCCTGTAATAATACTAAACTACTGTGATTCTCATCACCCTAGATGCTTCTGTCCAGTTGCTCTCCACTTTAGGAGTCACAAGCATCCAGGCTAGCAGCACATATCAAGAAAGGAACAGAATGTTTGCCACAAAATAATAACCAACATGGTGAGGTTGTCAGGTGTCCTAAAATGGTACAATTCTGCAGTGGCAGATGATGAACTCACTGGGACTTTTGCACAGCACCAACAAGACTGACTTTCTTCTTAAAATGCCTCTGTAGCATCAGTCTGTACAATTACTGTTCCCTCACCTTGGGAAGCTGTCACAGAAAAGTGCATAAATTAGGAATTCTATGGAGGGCCACATATTCTGTATCTAGAAACAGGTTCAGATCTTCACAGTGGCTTGCCTCCATCCTAACAAGAACAGAAAAAATCTCACTTTTCACTTTTGTCTCAGAGTTCCTGCCAGCACAATGTGAATTAAATTTTGTACCCAAACCCCGGGTCCCGAGCCCTAGAACAGCAGAACCTGTGGGACCACTTCCTAAGACCTGCTTTATCCTGATACTTCAGTCTAGCAACCTCAAATGGAAGACGAGGCAGGAATAAAAACAAAACCAGTGTTGTCTGCCTGTCGCAAATAGGAGCTTCTTTGACACCGCTGCAGAGCTAACAAACAGGGACATTCATAGCACGCACACACTTCTCGGGGCCTCCCCTCTGCCTCTTCTCTCTTTGAAAAGCCAGAGCTCTTTGCAGCTCTACTGCACACACAGCTCCAGCGATGCTCAGCTTCTTTGACTCCACATTGATATTTCACAGGTTCTTAATAACCCCTTATTAAACTGAAAAGTGCAGTTTCACACATGCTAATGAGAACAGCATAATGTTAGCTCAAGGAGTGGGAGGTACAGCCCTGCAATGAAGCACTTTGCCAAAATACCTCAGTATTCACATAGGCAGGTGAAATATACCCTTGAGGACAGAGTGATAACAAAGTTATATTCACATGCAAGGACATCTGAGCATATATGGCACATAATGAATTTGTGTTTAAACATCTGAATGGATTGCCTCTGCATAAAATACTATGAAGGGATTAAGCCAAAAGAGTCATGTGGCAGTGACTCAAGAAAGAAAAAGCACAGTTATTTAGGCCCCAGTTTCCTTCAAACCTTAGCCTCAGCTGCTCAGGCTTCATTTACATTACCACATCTTGTGCTTCAGCTATTAACAGCACACTACATTGTGACTGGCCTTTTGTGGGGACACAAAAAGAATGAGTGGTCACAAGGAAACCTTTGTGCCTCTTCCATGGTTGCACAGGAGAGACAGTCCTTGCAGTCCACAGCTGTATAGGGAGTTTCAGAGTTAATAATGCCAGCAGCAGAACACTTTTCAAAGGAAAGTGGAGCAGAAGGGAGGGCAGTTAAAGCTCTGCTCTCTTTCACATTAGCTATCAAACAAAACAGAGGGAGTTTATGCTACACCCCCACAAAGGAAACGTACAAACTACTTGCCATTGGAGAAATCCTTTCCGTGACACTGAGACTTTCTGTCTGCCCTTGAGAGCTGACAGGCACAACGCTTTCAGGAATTACCAGTGCTGCAGTGCACCTGCAATTCCCCATGATTTTGCTGTGCCCTTGCTAGTGCCTGGAGAATAGGTATCATACAGGATTTATGTGTGTCCTGTTGCTGGATTGATTCATTTATGGTGTTTTTAAGCACCAGCCATATGCATGATGCTTAATTAGACATAAGCTTCAGCTAGGCTCTGCCGCCTGGAAGAGATTATTTGTTACATATTCATTCATTCTTATCCTCAAAAAATCAAAGGGTATTTTAAAAGGAATATAAAACTCCTATTCACCCTTTGATCAGGGAGTCCATCAGCATGCCTAACTAGTCAATATCCACCACTGAATTTGCCCTAAATGACAAACTTCTATCAAACAGCAATCTGGGAAATTAGGATTGGAAGCCCCAATTCCAAGTGTGTTTTTACTAAGGATATTCTTATGTTTTGTAACATGAACTACAAGCCATATAGAAGAATTGCTCACAGTTTGAAGAAAAAAAAGGATAAAATAAGAAATAGGAGACGATGCTAGAAAACCAAAGCTCTCCTGATGAGAGAGAATTAAAAATACTATTTTAAATAAAGTTGGACGTGTCCTGCATGCAGAAAATGCATTTGTGTCTGAGACAAAGAGCCAGCAGGTGTCAGCCTTGCTTTATACAACCAGACTCTCCCCGGCTCTCAAGCAAATTCTTGCAAATTTGTTTGATCTGATTATTAATATTGACAGTAATTTTCTTCTGAGGAGTAACAGTTACACAAGTTAACTGTGTTATTAAAGAACTCTACATCCAGCAATATTTATATAAGTTAAATGTTGAAACAGCTGTTACCATAGCAACTGCTGCATCAGATGGATTATAACAAGGTGAATGAGGAGACTGGAACAATTTCATGAGGAGAAATTGAATTAATATGCCAGTATTTGTAGGCAGAAGCTAAATATAATAGCAATTCCTCTGGGCTGGCAGTCACATTTTACATGTGATGTTTTTCTGCAAAAGGAAATGGTGTCCATAATACCTTCGTGCTCTTTTCACATTTATATGTATGCTTGTTTTCAAGGCATTCACTTGAGAACGCCATTTATTTTCCTCATACCAAATTATGACTGGTGTGATGTTGTGTAGGCTTTCATTCACAACAGCCACATCACACAGGTAGTGTTTTGCAATGCCTATGATCATTCTGCTGTGTCAAACCACGCAAATAAAACATAATGTTTCCTTTACCAAAAATGCAGGGAATGTAACTTTTAACATACAGCTTTTATAAAGACAAAGTGCTGTATGCACAAAGCACTTTGTATGTGGAGGATGAAAAAAATTCAGTCCTTGCGCAATTTAGTTTCTGATAGGCTCCTTATCTCCTGCTATGCTGTAATTTCCACAGCAGTCTGAATTCCCACGGATGCTGTCAATCACTGATGGGTGCAGAACCCAATCCTGTTTATTTCTTATATTATTTTCTGATGATCTTTTAAACCTACTCCCCCAACTCCCCACTACAGTCTAAACTGCAGGAAGCACCTGTAGGAAACAGAGTAAAAATGGGTCTACGGAGGTCTTCTTACTCTTCATTTTCTTATCTGCTTTATGTCATGCCACAAATTGATGCAGGGACTTAAAGAAATTTCTTCTGAGATCTGCAAATCATTTTTTTGGCCTATCCTCATATAGAAGTGTCCTTTGGGTCCCATAATTCAGAACCCTTTAATCTGCTTCAACAACAAAAACCTTCAAATGTTAGTCAATACCCAAGTCATCCTGTACCTATTTGAAAAAGAAATGTAATATATGACTCAAATTACTTCCATGATTTCATACTTTTTTAAAAACTGATTCATACAAAGAACACACACAAAATTCTCAGAAGCCAGTTATCAATTTATATCAGATGTGCTTCCCACTTAAATATTTTCAACTCTGAATTTCGACCTAATCACCTACTCAAAATAAGCTTCCCCTTCTCTCAGAGCACTTCCACCCAGGACTACATTCACAGTTTCCCTTATTCTCTGGTTATTTTTATTTTCCATTCCTATTTATCTTCAAGCAGACAACTGCACCAAACTGATTAATCACTCCCTGAATTTGTGGTCAGTTTTGAGGAAGTCCCTTTGGCTGCCCAGCTAAAAATCTACTAAGGCCTTGTCCAGCCTAACACTGCTTTATTTATCATTAAAAAGAGTGAAATTCAATGGCTTCCTTATTTAGAATAAAGCAGGAGTAATGTGGTAATACACACCAAACAATACTTTTGAGGTCAGTCAACAAGTACCACCATCAAGCAGAGCAATATTCTGTGTCGCACAGGATATGGTCAAAGTAAATGTTGAGAGTAAGCATATACTGAACACAAAGCTTGATACTGTCATGAATAAATCAGTGTCAGTGTATGTCTACATGACCTCTGAAAAATGTGTTTTTCTTTGAGGCTGTGTATTACTGATTCCTACTACCACAGTTCTGCAAATTTGGAAGGTTTTCTGTGCAACCACAATTATTAAAAATAGCCTTTATAATTGATCTATTAAATTTTGATTGGTGGATATTGCAGTTAGGTGGGATTGAGAATATGTGAGAGATATGCTAGGCAAGCAAACAAGCCACTGGACTCAGACAGAGCCGGCTAAGGCTCAAGAGACTTGCCCTCTATTTTCAGCTTTCTCACTTGTGTATGATGGGACTACAGATAAGTCACTTCCTCTCACTGTAATTCTATTTTCTGCTATCCTTTTTCTGTCCTGCCTGTTAAGATTATTTAGAGACAGAGATTGTCTTCCATTTCATTCACACCATGTTCACACAGAAGAGACCATATACTGTCAGGATCTCCGCAGTTATTCTCCTAACAATTACAACATTATTAATAAATCACAGACACCATAGCAAATATTAACTCACTGCAAATAGTTTTACATTTTTGGTCACATAAGCAAGGTAATCCATCTCATGCTTTATTTATCTTATATTTTTTTTTTTTACAATGATGCATTAAACTTTTCCTGAAATCAGCCAATTTTTGTCTCAGTTTCAGTTTTCAGTTCTCCTTATGTAATAAAAGAACCAGGTAAAAATATTTTTAATTTTTAAATAAATAATTTTAAAATGCATTCATATTGAGATTTCATGCAAAAAATTGCTGTTTGTACCTTAGAATGCAACGAAGGAGTTAATTAATTGTCATATTTTAACATCAATGCAGTTTTACCACATCTAAATTTATAGAACCTAAAAGTGAAAGATGTTGATTTCAATGACACTAAAACATGCGTTGTTTTCTTGTTATGCAGGTTATTGTGAACAGATGTAATTTGATTTGGATTTGTTCATGATATAAGACCAGAATAGAAGAAAGTTGCAGCAACTCAATTAGATGATTCTGAGGAAGATAAAATATTTTTCTGTCATGTTGGCACCTAATGAATTAGGGGATAAATGTATAAATTCTAACTGCTCTTCAGGCATATTTACACCATGCAGTCAGAACACTGTGAACACAGAGGCAGCAGCACAGCTAAGGAGCAACGGAACCACAACAGTATCAGGATGCTATCAAAATGCTGCCTCTGTGTTAACTTGTCTTCTTTTATTAACTTTGAAGCAAGGCCATGCCTACGGTCAGACATCATCAAATATCTCTAAACCTGGTGCACTAGACAGAGTTTGCACACAAGCACAGACCAGTATGAAACTGAGCATTTCTAGTAAGCTCCACTGCACTTTCTAGACATAGCCAACGAAACTGGTTTTCCTGGGCTGATGCTATGTAGTACCAGCTTAAAAAACAAACCAACAATTACTAGCAATTCCTACAGTTTATCAAAAGAAAAATCAAAGTCACCAACTTATGCTCACTTGTTCTCATCAGCTGAAAATATTCAAAATAAGATAACACAAAAGATCTGAAGAAATTCAGCCACTTGTTAAGGTCTCCTTAACCAGCTGCTTAGAGACTCTTGCTACATCATTTCATGTCAAAGATCTTTCATAATATACTGCCATTTCCTGTGCTATAATTATGAACCATAAATCTTGACACAATCTACTGCTCCAGGTCTCCCTCTTTACTCTTTCTTTTTAATTAGACGCTTTTCAACATTTAGTTTGCAGAAATACGCTGGTATCTATGAAGCAGATTTTTCAGCTTGTGTAAAGTTATGTAGATATGGGACTTTTTCAATGGCACAAATTGCAGTGAACCTTAGAATTATCCTGGGAGTTGGTTACCTAACTGTCCTTTGTGCTTTTGAAAATATCCTGTGGGGCCCCATATTTACTTTTCTAATTATTTAAAACAGCTTGGACCTGAGCCAACAGGGTTCATTAAGAGTCTCTCAGCCAGGTTCTTCCCATAAATTTTCAATGTCTTTATAAACCCAAAGTAAGCAAGAGCAAAGACAGTGTTAAGAAATCGGGTTTTCTTCAGACTAGTCACAATCTCTGCTGAAATAAAAAATTCTAACATGAAATGGAACACAGCTAATTATTTTTATAATGTTATCAATTTCCATTTTCTCTGTGTGGTACCTTGCATATGAGAATCCAAAGCACTGTACTAAACCTCAGCATTACTATGTGACTCTGCGGTCAATCTAAAAATTATATGGGTTTTACATTTTGGAAAAACAGTATCACAGTATCACAAGGTTGGAAAGGACCTCCGAGATCATTGAGTCCAACCTATAACCCAACACAACACCAACCCATCATCTAAACCATGGCACTCAGTGCCTCATCCAGTCTCCCCTTAAACACCTCCAGGGCTGGCGACTCCACCACCTCCCTGGGCAGCGCATTCCAATGGCCAATCACCCTTTCAGTGAAGAACTTTTTCCTAAGATCAAGCCTAAACCTCCCCTGATGAAGCTTGAGTCCATGCCCTCTAGTTCTGTCACTGGTCACCTGAGAGAAGAGACTAACCCCTGCCTGACTACAACCTCCTTTTAGGTAGTTGTAGAGAGCAATTAGGTCTCCCCTGAACCTCCTCTTCTTCAGACGAAACAGCCCCAGCTCCCTCAGTAGCTCCTCGTAGGGCTTGTGCTCCAGCCCCTTCACCATCTTCGTTGCCCTCCTCTGGACACACTCCAGCATCCTGACATCTTTCCCAAATTGAGGGGTCCAGAACTGCACACAGTACTCAAGGTGAGGCCTGACCAGTGCCGAGTACAGGGTCCTGCTCACCACACTATTCCCGATGCAGGCCAGAACCGTTACAATTAATTAAGTCCAGAGAAAGTGATGGGGAAGTTTAAGGAATTCTGACAAACTCAGACTAATAGGTCCTCTTCCAGTACAATGGTAATAAAGGCAGTAAGGGCAAAAGGGACTTCTATGGTTAGGGGGGGAAAAGGTGAGTTTCTGCTTAAGGTGCATGTCTTCTCACAAAGTAGATAACTGCCAGGTGGTATGAGAGGGCTAGAGAAAATCATAAGATTCACAGAAATAGCCACCTCTCTGTGTTAAGTGTGCATCTAACTATCTAAAATGTCTCAAGAAGACTACTACAGAATTACAGGAGATTCAAAGAAGAAAGAAAGAAATAAAAGAGGGGAGTTTTACAAAGAGAGACTGAAAATATTGACACTGCTTTTCTTAGAAACAAAATGAACAAAGGAGTTACAGTAAAGGCATTTTAATTTTACATCCTTGTAATCCTAACTATGTTGCATACTAGTGATAAGAGGGTTATAAAAGTCGATATGAGAAACAAATAGGTAGAAGTAAGAAAACATCATTATTATGGCCTTAAATTCAGGGATCAGGCTGAGATCTACATGACCTGCGCCTAGATTCTATACAGCTTTTTCCATCTTCCCCTAGTGCTGGCCATGAGTAGACACAGGACAGCAAACAGGTCCTCTCTCATAGTACAATTTCTTTGTTCCTTTTGCTAATGGACATAGTTCATGAAAACGTGAAAATGGGCATATTCCCAAGGCTATAAACTGGAGCCATTAAAATGAGGAAATTGCAGTTGCAACACTAGGCAAGTCTGACTAATTTTCTTTTCTGATAAACAGAACTTTAAAATAATTCATAATGCACCCTCCTTCCCCATTCAGTGCAGTCATTTCTTCTAGCTCTTTATCTCTAAAATGCCTTGGATAAAACCTGTCGGAACTAAAAATAACAGCATTAGCTCATCACCACACTCTGGTCAATGAGTTGAGTAATGCAGACCTTATGAAAATGTACATTTAGAGCTCTTTCAGAAGAGCTGCATAACACAAACCATTAAACACAATTCTATTGATCTAATTTCATTATTTTCAGCAGACTGGAATTTCAAAATTATGAGTTTCACTAATGAATACCAATCATAGGAAAAAATGGTGCTAATTTATTAAATCATACCTGAAAACACCAAAGGTGAGATTTGTCATTACAGATAAAGGTTTACTATAATATAGTCTATGTTGAGACAAAATACCCATAGTCTACTTTTGTTCAAAGAACCAATATGCAGAAAATAGAATAACTGTTTTACACTGATATACTATTGTTTTCTAGTGATAGGGTTAGAGAAGAATGTAGTTCTGGAATGTATACAAGAAAATAAGTTTAAGCAAGGTGAATAATCAAGTTCTTATTGTATGCTGAAATAGAAAGGAGCACTTTTATATGTTGAAATTACATAAGTCATGGCACTTTTTTCAGAAGTAGTGGAGAGAACTAGCCAATCAAAGCAATCATTTCCCCACCACAAAACAGTATTATTTCTTCTCAGCAAAAAGAACCTCATGGAGTTTCCTTCCTCAGTCCCAGAAGTTAATTTGGAACAAACAAAAATTCATGTCACAACCATATGCTGGCTCTAATGCCACAACAGAGCACCTAATTTTGCCTGCCATCCGTGCCAAATATCAGGAATTCTTTCAATCAATTCCTACTGAACTCGAGTACAAACTTTAAAAAAGAAAGACCTACTGTCCTCTTTGTGATTCTCCACATAACAACCACACTTGCTTGACAAACCAAGGATCACTAAATGTCTTTTGACTGTTTTGTTTTTTTATTATTTTAGCTTCACAGGTCAAACTCTGGTTCAGTTAGAAACACATACCCCTCATTTCACATTTATGTCAATGCAAAAGAGGAATTTGGCTTTGATGTGATGAAACAGAAAGCAAGTAGCACTGTTTACATATTTCTACAGCACTGTTATATATGTATTTTTTATGATAAAGTTTGTAGTGTGCTTTTGAGCAACGTGATATAAGGTACATTTGTGCTATTTTCTTCAAAGGCTGTACCCAGCTAATATGATTATACTATCAGAAGTAAAATCCTGGCACGACTGAAGCTGGTGGAAAGACATTTACGTTACCGCTCTTTAGAAACCTGTCCATTAAATCTGACTATCCTTAAGTGCAGCACCGCCATTTTAGGATGCATTACGTAGTAGGTGCCTGCCTTATATCTTGAGCGCCAGGCAGCACATAGTGGTGTTCAGAGATTTGAATCATGTCACTGATTAATAGTTCTTTTAAACAGGAATAATGTTCCTACGCTTTAAGTACTTCATCATAATTAAGTCATACTGCAGAATAGATAATAGGCATTTCCTGTATAATATCTGTCCTGATGGGAGTCTATGTACATACATCTACTACCTAAGACACACACATGTTAAGCAGCACATCAGCCCCTTTGTCCAGTCTTTTAAGATGCCCCTATATGGTAGCTTTGCCCTCAAATGTATCAGTTGTTTCCTGCAATTTGGTGGCAGCCATGAACTTTCTTAGGGTGTTCCACTCCATCATCCAGGTTATTAATGAAGACATTAAATGATGTTAGCCCAGCATCAACTTCAGAAGAGCTTAGAAGAGCTACACTAGTGGATACATGAACCTTAAACCACTTTATACCACTCAGTGACTCTTTGGGCCTAGTGATTAAGCCACTTCTCCAGCCACCTCATAATCCATTCATCTCTCTAATTTGGCTGTAAAGGACGCTATGACAGAATTCGACATAAGCTTACGAAAGCAAACACATATGATATCCACAGTTCTCGCCCAGTTACTAACATGGCCAGTTATTTCACAACAAAAAGCTATAAAATTTCTCAGGGATTACTTAACCCTAACTAATCCAAGCTAATTGTTCCTTATTACATTCTTTTCCTTCAAGAAATGGTCTTCAGGATTTGCTCCACAATCTTTCTAGAGACCAAAGCCAGGCTGAGTAGACTGCACTTCCCTGATCACCTTTGTAGCCCTTCTTTGCCTCGTTCTAGTCATCAGAAGTCTCTCCCAGTCACCACAACCTCTCCAAGATTATGGCTAGCACCCCCTCCATGACACCAGCCAGCATCCCACGCTCTCCAACAAACTTGTATATGTTCGGCACTCCTAAGGATTTCTTAACTCAGCATTTCTCTACCATGGGTAGTATTTCCTTCTCCATGATTCTACCACAAGGCACAGAGACTTGGGAGGCCTACAAGCAAATCTTGCCAACAAATACCAATAAAGATACTTATGATAGTTCTCACTGTTCTGTAGCTCTCAAAAAACCTTTATAAAGGGAAGTAAAAGAACAATAGGAAGGGAGGAAGTTTTTAATTGATTTATTTTTTTTAATTGACCATAGTAGTGCATGTTTTTTATAGCTAAATAGCAAAATGTCTTCAAGATTACTCAAGTTACATATTTGGTTCTGCATTGTTTTTCTTGCTTCAAAATATTAATCTGAGAGATGAGGTTATACTCATGATAAATGTATCTTGGTTTAATCTGAGTTACAGTATTAATATTTGGTTTAGATTGTTTAGATGGCATTTGTTTTGGTTTTAAGGAACTCATGGAAAAAACATTGATAAGGGACTGAATTCAGCTCACTGGGACCAAGACTCTGAAATTATTTAAACAGAGGGACTACAGGAGCTTGAACCAGTAGTCTTTGAATGCATCGAAACCTTGGATTGGACTTATAAATCTTGAAAAAAATGTTTAAGGGTTTCAAACTCTAAATTTTTACTTAGCCGCGATAAAGTCAGTCCGTGAAATTTTGCACCATGTTATTACATGCTCATCCCTACAATATGCACCTTCAAATATAAAACTCATATAGCTAGATGAAAAATTGTAAATTGCATTTTCAAAGAGGAAAAATAACGTTGAGGTTGTGTTCCTCTGTCAGAGCAGCCAGGGGCGTAAAATGTTTGCCTATGTACCAATGAGTAGGCTACTTAGATTCTGTATTCTAGTATGCAGAAACAGTAAATACCACTTTTTTCACTGCTCAGATTCATTGGAATACAGAGCTTTCTCTTCTTTACATTGCACAGGAACCACCTCCATAGCCGTAGAATGAGCTGTTGGTAGACCAGAGCGAAGCAAGATCGTAATATACCAGAGGAGAGTGTCTCAAAGGCACAGTGCTGCACAGATTGCACAGCATTCATTGATCAAGGTTGTGCTGATAGCAACAGCCTAGCCCTGAGTATTTTAATTTTCAGAATTCAGTCTAATGAATTATTTTGCTATAAAGGCAACAGATTAGAAATAGAGCTGTGAGAATGACATATTTTGCATTTCCAAATGCAAATGAATTTAAAACTACCAGTAATATGTATTATAAGCCAAGTTTTATCCTGATGGGAATTGAAATGAATGAATTAGAATCCTCTCCAAAAATAATGTGATAATGGAAAAGCTAACAGATTTTTTTCACTGCAGCATCTCAGTACAGTAAACTCTTGTGGTACAAATCACTGAATTGATCATGAGAAAACAGTAAATTTTAGCAGGCTTTATCTCTATAATTATTAAGATGATCCACATTTTGGATAACTCAAAACGACAAAAAATCAATGTAGTATGCTTTCACAATAAACAAAATAACATAATTTCTCCAAAATTACATGGCTATTTTGTCTTCTTAATAACAGTGTCTGCAGAATTTAAGAGCCTTTTTCAAACAATGCATTAGGAGAGAAGTTGAATCTTGAAGATTTTTTTTATGTGTATTCCAAATAAATGCTGATCTCTCTTCAGCAGGAATCATAGAATGCTTTGGAAAGTACATTTACAGGTCATCCAGTCCAACCCTGCTGCAAAGCGGGGGCATCTTTAACTAGATCCGGTTGCTTACAGCCCCATCCAACCTGATTTTGAATGTTTCCAAGGATGGAGCATCTACTACCTCTCTGGGTGACCTGTTCCAGTGTTCACCACTCTCATTGTGAAAAATTTCTTCCTTATGTCCAGTCTAAATCTACCCTCCCTTAGTTTAAAACCTAAGTGAATGAGTTGAGCTGCCTAGTGAGTAAAATGGTTTCATCACCCAATTAACCTCTGTTAATTGTTTGGAGGATATCAAAACACTTCTCATACAATCAGACTGAAAATAATCTCATGAGCAACATGCAGGAAATCTACTCATCTTTAGCTATGTGGAACATATATATATATGTGTGTGTGTAGAAAAAAGGAATAGCATAAACAGAAAATATTGAATCTCTGTGAAAGTACAGCTTGTCTCCTGGGACAAATGATCCATGCTGTTCCCGAAACAGGAGGGTAAAAAAATCACTGCTGAATGAGAGATGCAGCGGTATTTTGAAAAACAAATACTTTCTCTATTTCAAAGAACACTTCAACATTTTATTCTTGGTTCAGGTCAATAATATTACTATGGTGAGGTGAAGTGCCTTTAAAAATCATAGCATGAAAAAGGTTGGAAAACAGAATTTTCAATAATAATTTATATTTCCCATCACTTTTAAAAAATATGCCTTACACTTCAGAAAATTAGGTTGTTTTGTTTTTCAAATGCAAAGATGTAGTGAAGTTGGACTAAGCAGCATTTTCAGAATAGCAGCTTCCACAACTCCTGCTGGGGAAATCAAAATGAAAAAAAGAAAATTATTGGTAAAGATGTTTCCCTTGGAGAGAAGATCGCAGGATGTTAGAAGATGAAGCTGTGACGAAGTTCTGTTCTTCAATTTCAAGCAATGCCACATTTTTTCTATTAGACTTATGTCATAAGGAACCGAAAAGTATCTTCTATCTCAATATGGTTATCTTGGGACAGCCATATCAGATTGCCTTGGAGTGCAAAGAGATTATACAGTGCTGAAGGATCGGATTCAGCCTGTCAAAATCTGAGATATTAGTTAAATAATGACACTTGGTTTTATTTCCATTTTATCACTAAGCATTCTTTGGCAAATGTGACAAAGGTTTATCAAGCACAATGACTTCATTTTAATTTCTTTTCAATAAAATATCAGAATACTTTATAAAATTAAATATTAACATATTTTGGGGAAAAAATTAAATATTTTAAATTATCCGCAGTTTGGATTGTTGAGGGTGCTCAGTAGGAACCTGAGATGCCAAGCCATAGTGTTGGTAACAAATATCTATTAAGGATCATATTTGCAGAAAATTCAGTAAGCACATGTTTTAATACAGAAGTGTTCATACAAAACATGAGTGGTTGAAAGTAAATCAGTCTCTCATGTGCTACAAGATTTATTTTTTGACACAGTAGAATTATTCTGACACTTCTGAGATTAAGCAGTATCTATGCTTCACAGCATAACAGCTGTTAGATTTTTTTTAACAGACTTTCATTCTCCTAACAAAAAATGAGGTGACTCTATTCTTAATGGGCAAGAATATTTTAATAATATCACTGTTACAAAATTCTCTTTTTTAGTTGGAAAAACTTTCATGAAAACATAAAGGACCACATTGTAACATATGGGAGCTTCAGCCTGTACTTACTATATTATTGTCTTCTGTACTTAAGAGAAAATTTGCCATTCAGTTCATATTAACGCTATCCAAATCTTTTCAATGAAGAACCATTTTGTTGATGTAACCTCCTCCCAAGAGGTTTTATTTATTAAACATAGCTTCTCTTAGTACCCTGTTCCCTTTTCATCCCCAACCTTGTGGAAAAGGCAAGCATATCCTATGAATTTCTAATATCTGAAAATATTGGAAGGAAGACAGGATGGTTAAAGGAAGTAATAAATGAATGTAAGAACCCTTGGCCAGTTCTGCTATAGACTTTTTTTGACAATTCATTGTATTTTTTTGTGTCCCAGTTTCTCATTTACAAAGCAGAAACATTGATCCTTGTGCATTTTACATTTTCTTTAAGCCTCTCTGGGAAAGAAATTATTATTTGCAATGTGCATGTAGAGCAGCTAAAACTACAGGGTTTATGTTTGTGCTGGGATTATTCAATAATACTGTTGCAGATTATAATAAAACAAATTCATAGCATATGGCAGGGGCTGGATAGCTTACCCAAGTAGATGAAGATAACTTCAATTCAAGAATACCTGCATTTCAGAATACTGATGAATGCAGGTTGTGTGTGTATTTAAATTAATATTTTAAAGTAAATTACTAAAAAGGAGACTTTTTAAAATTTATTGGTCTCAGGTGGAAATCAGTGCCACCATGCCAGTTCTTATCTTCCTACTGTCTACTTATCTTTATTAAGGACACACCTCATCCTTGCATGTCTCACTAATTCTCTAGTGAATTTCCACAAACATCAACTCCATCTAAACAATGGATTAACTAACACAGCTCTTTTGATTCAAAATGTCAGGTATGAAAAATAGATGGTCACTCCATATGCTTCCATTCCTGCCATTCAAATGAAAGGTATTTGACAGGAAAGAGTACATCATGTGCTCTTTGCACGACTATCAAAGGAGTCTGCTAATGACAGCAAGGAAGAAAAATAGTGTAGGATAGTGGAAGGAAGTACAATAAGAACAATGTTGAGCATCAACCAGACAAGACAAAAGAAAAGTATTGCATAGCTCACTGATCATGAATTGCCCAAAGTAGCATGTTAACCTCCACTTGGACAGTAACATGACTTTGGGAAATATCTAGAGCTAAACCAATCCTGCACGCAGAAAAACCCAAGTAAACCTTTGTGCTCACAACTGTTCCATTTTAAGTTTGCAGAAGCATAGGAAAACAATGCTGACTAAACATCATGACTAAACATTACAGGCTGACTCCTATTTGCCAAAGTTTTGGTCGTACCTTAATAGTCAGAGATGATGGCATCACTTCAGCCTGGAGGCCTCTAATTCTAAACCTGGCTGTCATTTCAGAAGCTTCACTATCCTCCTACGTATTTTCCATCTTATGAAAGCAGACACAAATCATTAATTAATTAAATCTCTCAGCTGCCAATAGGCCGAAAGTTTCCAGCAGATCACTAAGCTGGAATCATGTTTATCACAGACAGAAGTCACCAAGCAGTCCTTACATTAACCTAATTTCTTCAACTGATAACTTAAATTGGTCTCACTAATCTTCTTGCATGAATCCAAGACTCTCTCAAGTCTCTTCCACTCTGTATGGACTGGCTCCTTCACTCCATGATGTTAATGAACAAAAGAATATGCTTTACTTTCCACTGGCTTTTCATCTACAGGTCTGTCACACAAGCAATACAAATTAAATGCCTTATAGAGCTAAATTATCTAATGATAGAAATAAATACAAAACAGCAGAACACAAAGTGCAGGATTAAACACCATTAAACTAGATGATAGATAATTTTGCTAAAATATTTTAAAACAGATTGAAGGTTGAAAAGCCATTTTTAAACTGCAGCGGTGTTCCAGACACTGGGAGCAGTGTGACAAGAAAGATGAAAGACTAGAAGACGTATCAGAGTGGACACAAAAGATCAAAAATATTAATCTAAGGGACCGGAGGAAGTTTAGGAAGAGCATCCTTTCCCTCCTTCCGATTTGCAAATTTTGAGCAGAAACTCAAACAGGCAGCACCTTTATCTATAAAACACAGCATGAAATGCTTGTACTTCCTTATGTAGATGAAAAGCAGAGGGTAAGTGAAGTATTATGGGAAGATTAAAAAACATCACAATATTCAACCATCAATTAATAATAATAATAACGTTACGGTTCAGGGAAGATAAGAAATCTGCAATGTGGTTCCTGGGGTATGTGATACTATGCCATTTTCTGAAGTAACTAATTCACAGATACATCAAAATGGGGGACAGAATTACAGCACATGCAAAACTTTAGAAATCATAAGGAAATAATGTACAAAAGGGAAAATAATCATTCCTATTGTTTCAACTGACCAACACCTCACTTCCCCTGGGCTTCCTAAATACTTGAATTTCTATTATGGTTTACTCTTTCCACCTCCTGATGGTTTTCCATTTTCTTATTTGATATGTCTTACAACTTTAAGAGATATAATAATTGAGGTTTTGGAAGAAAAAAACAGCAAACCCACCACACCATTTGTTAAGATTCTGTTATACAGATAGCACAGAATGTATCAGGAGAAGAATGTATCAAATTAAGTGACGAGTATATCCCCTAGTATGCTGTAGTAGCAATACAATACAGTAAACATGACAGTGAGTCTTGCTGAGTCAACATGTGATCCCAATCTTTATTCATTCTTTTAGAAATTAAACGCAGCTGGGGCAATGTGTAATACAAGGCTAAGACGCAAAAAAGATCTTACAAGAAGAGGGCTAATATTTATTGCTAGTTCACTCTTTCAAAAATTCCAGGTTTATGCAATTGAAGGCTGGGAAAGTCAGTTCTCTAGCATAAAATGTGACATTCTTAACAGTGGTGTGGTTAATAGTTGCACCTCAGAGGGCTATACTTTATCTTTACTTGAATCTTACAGCAGTTTTGACAATGTCATCCAAGGAATCTCAGTTTGCGAGAGGATGTGGAGTTCTATAAAACAGAAAAAAAATGGATTTTTTCTTTTAAGGTGAACTGACTGTCTAGTTGATTTAAGGAACTTTGTCCAAATGGGGAAAAAAGCATTAGAAACAGAATGAATGTAGCACCATGCTTCAGGGTGTTTCATGCATCCAGTTTGCTTTGCCAAAGAACTAAGCTTGTGAAAATAGTAAGTACACCTTATTTCATGCATCACTTGCAATAACTGTTCTCTATAGTTACATTTCTGTATTTCTGCTGCACTAAAAATACCTCCATGGGAGATAAGAGAGGTGCTAGAACAACCAGATGGCACTTGCTTATATTTATAACATTCATGTCTGGTGATAAACTATACGAAACATGATAAAAGATTAAGAAATGGCTGCACTATAGTGAGGAATAAAGGTTTTAAACTTGTTCTTTTTGAAGTTATACTGTAATCTTGGCTAATGCTTTAAGACATTATGCTGGACAATTCCAGAAGTAGTCTGTAACTTGCAGAATGTTGGCCTCATGTAAACCACAAATGAGCTGGCCTAAGTCCCTGATTCTACGTATATTCACACACATACATAAGCATTGGCATAAAACCAGTTCCATGATTATGAAAGTGTAATTTTTTCAGAATCAAGGTTTATTCAGGACTATTTGGCCTCCTACCTTACTCTGTTGTAACTAAGAAAAATAATATTTTGAAATCCACCAAAAAAATCTTCCTTTGTGTCTTAGTTCTGTTTCTGCAACAGTTGTTCCTTCACATGTTGTGAGATTTTGTTTTTTCACCCTTCTCTAGGAGATGTGCACACATAAATGCCATTAAAAGATATAATGAGTTCTTCATGTTCACTTACAAAGAAAAACTAACAAAAACCTACACCAGGCCTGGCTGAAGGGATCCAAGGCCCTCATCCACTGCAGAGAGACCTTTTGTCACTTATTAGCACTGTTTCTTTTGAGGGGTAAGAAGTAACTCCATGAACATTTTTTCTCTCAAAAACAGTAATACCAGGAATCTATCTGACTAATTGAGTAATACCTGTAACGCAAGTATTTACTCACAACCCTATTACTGCCTCATAGTCAAGAGAACTCATGTCCAGAGAATGATAAATCTCATTGAACGCTAAAATAAATCAAATAAACCACACCCTGAAACAAATGTTTTTCTCTCTATTTGTTCTAACGTTCAGGTTTTCTGTATGCCAAACTTACCGCAGCTGGAGTGTGTTATACCTTTTTCTGCAAGATTGAGGACTCCATTAAGAGCCTTGCCTCCCATGAAAATATATGCTCACTGTTAATATGTTTAAACACCAAGACTATCCTACTAGGGTTTCTGCTGTTCTGGAAAGCAATCCCATACTTCTTGCCATAAACCCAGTCCAGTTTGTTAGCATACCATCTGCACTATGTACAGCACGCTCAGGTATGACCTACTGTTAGTGGTCACACCAGTGCCAAATAGGGAAATTATACAATCTCCAAAATCTTATACAGATTACACAGCCTTTAATTAAATTCTCACTTTTGACTTCTACAGTGCTCTGGGAATCCATGCTCAGCTACCCATCCATTAGGATCGCAAGCCTTTTTCAGAGCTATTGTCTCACAGTGAAGTCCCTAATGCTGTAAACATCTTGCACTTCTGCTCTGAGACGTGTAGCTTCCAGTGAAGTGGTTCAGCTATGCCTCACAGAATCACTAAGACAATGTTATAAATGCTTCAGATGTCTGAATGGTTCAGCAAATAATGCCCCATTATGATACCCAGTTCCACTCCTCTTTCCTCTTCATTTTCTACAGTTCCCTCCAGTTCACTCTTCTTAAAGCCATTCCTCGGGCCCTACCAACTCAAGCACATCTCCTCCACTCCTGCTTTCATTCCCTGTGTTGTGCTTAAGCTGCTGCTTTCTTTCCATGCAATACAGGAAAGCTAACACTTCCCCATTTAGGCAGGATAACTGTTTACCCTATATTGCTGCTCTCCTGTTTCTCTTTTTACATCCCACCTATCCAACAGATTGTTTTCAGATGCCACCTGTGATCCTTCCCCCTCATTTCCAGCTCTGAGATCAGCTTAAAACCCACCTCTTAAAACAGCTCCCACAAAATCCCGAAAGACCCATTTCTTCCCCAAGCTCAAAATCAACACTCTCCTAGATCACAGAATGGTTTGGATTGGAAGACCCCTTAAAGATCATCTAGTTACAACCGCCCTGCCACAGGAAGGGACACCTTCCACTAGATAAGTTTGCTCACAGCCTCATTCAAGGTGGCCTTAAACACCTCCAGGGATGGGGCATCCATGACTTCTCTGAGCAACCTGTGCCAGTGCCTCACCACCCTCACAGGAAAGAATTCTTCCTTATTTCTAATATAAATCTACCCTCTTTCATCTTAGAACCATTATCCTTCATCCTATCACCGCACTCCCTGATAAAAAGCCCCTCCCATCTTTCCTGCAGGCCCCCTTTAAGTACTGGAAGGCTGCTATAAGGTCTCCCTGGAGCCTTCTCTTTTCCTGAACAATCCCAACTCTCTCAGCCTGTCCCCACAGGAGAGGTGCTCTAGCCCTCTGATTATCTTCGATGGCCCTCCTCTGGACTCGCTCTAACAAACCTGTATCCTTCCTGTGCTGAGGACTCCAGAATTGAACGCAGCACTCCAGGTAACATCTCATGAGAGCGGAGTAGAGGGGAAACACTGACTCCTCAGCCCTGCTGGTCACATCTCTTCTGAAGCACCTTGACACTGCCACCTGACTACTATGCCAAAGGACTTTGGAAGGCACCTTAAAGATCATACAGTTCCAACCCCACTGCCATGGACAAGGACACCTCCCACTAGACCAGGCTGCTCAAGACCCCGTTCAACCTGGCCCCCCGTCCTGTATTGAAACCACAGATTGCTCTGAACCAGGTGCAGGACCTTGCACTTGGCCTTGTTGAACCTCATGAGGTTCACACAGACCCACTTCTCCAGCTTGTCCAGGTCGCTCTAGATGACATCCTGTCCTTCTGATTGATGTGTCACCTGCAAACTCAATCTGATGAAAATATCGAACAACATTGGTCCCAGTACCGAATCCTGAGGGACACCACTCGTCATGGCCATCTGGACCTGAAGCTGCTCCTCACGGGACACCTGCAGTTCCCAGCAGGCTGGGGCTGAAGAGAACTTTTGGTGGAGCTGGTGAGAAGTGCCCCAAACCAGGGAGACTTTTCATAGAATCATGGAATGGTTAGGGCTGGCAGGGACCTCAAAGATCATCCAGCTCCAACCCCCCTGCCATGGGCAGGGACACCTGTCACTACACCAGGCTGCTCAAGGCCCCTCGCTTTCCTCCTCGGCCGTGGAAGGAGGAAGGAAAGGCGACTCTTCCGGTAAACTGCTGCCCCGGAGTCGTTACGACCCCGGGCAGCCACCGCCCTCCCGCGCGGGCTCTGGGCTGGGCGGCGGCGACGGCTCCGCCCGCTGCGGGGCTGGCAGAGGCGGCTCCGTGCGCCGCTGTGACGCCGGCGGCGCTGGAACACCTGGCTGGGCGGCGGCGCCTCCGGCTCGGCCCTGCCCTCCCCTCTGCCGCGGGCAAGGTGAGTGCGGGAAGGGGCAACTTGCTAGGCTTCGCGCCGGGGTAAACGGGTTCCGCCGGCAGCCCCGGTGAGCACCGCGCCCCCCCCCCCCCCCCGCCGGCCCCGCGCTTCGGGGAGGGGAGGGGGCGGCGGCCGGGCCGGAGGCGCCGGGGCCGTCAGGGCTGGGCAGCGCGTGCAGTCAGGGCAGGACCTGTCCGGGGGTGCAGTTTCCCAGGCGCAAGATGGCATCTGCACCTCCTTTTTTTGCCTTGTGTCCCCCTTCCCGGCGTGCGGTTATCTCGCCATGATTGCTCCATTTATCCGTTTCTGCCTCCCGCACATCCTCTCTGGCTCTCTGCCCGCTGGGAACGGGGAGGATGGGGAGGAAAACGGCTCCTCCTGCTCAGCGGTTCCGGCTTGGCTTGACCCCGGTGGTCACCTGGGGGCTCCGGAGTGGCTGGGCTTCTGGTGGCAGGGACAGTGCCCTTTCCCACCCCAGGCACCGGGGCGTTAACGTCCAGTGAGGCTGGGATAAAAAAACAACAACCCCCCCCCCCCCCCCAAATCCCAAAAAACCCACAAACCAAACAAAAAACCCCCACTAACAAACAAACAAACTCCCACACACAAACCAGACTTCCCATTTAGAGCTTGTATTTTGTGAAAGTTTTATATTAATAATGAGATTTGATCTGCATCCCTCCACCTGGCACATGAATGTTGTTTATACAGTCCAGTCGTTTGGAAGAAGAAAACAATGAAAATTACTTGAAAGATCAAGCCAGTTTTTAGTAGGAGGGAAGGGTGAAGGGCGCTATGCTCTTTATTCATTGGTATCACTGTGTGTATATTCAGCGCCAAATGTAAATAAGCCTCCTGTTCCGCACTGTTTTGTGTAGTGCTGATAGCCTCAAGGTCTGATGTGGACCCTCTTAACACAGCAATTCAGCCTTGCTTCAGTTCAAATTTGTAACTGTGATGCTGAATTGGATAACTTTGGATACTTTATTTACCCCCCTACCCACAAGTTACATGTGGGGATGTTTTGGAAGTTTGGTATTGGAGTTGTTCATCTGTTTAGTGGATTGTCTTATTTTGCCCATTCCTGCAAGCCTTGCTTTAAACAAAGGTGACCTTCTGTTTCCAGGGAACACCTGTTTGTTGGGAGGGTTTTTTTCCCTCCTGATGTTTCATCCTATTATCCTCTTTCTTTCCATTTCTACATGGATTTTATTTAATTTGGGCCTTGGAAGGCAGCTGTGGCTCTTGTTGCAAAGCAGACTTCTTGGAAATAAATTGTACTCGTATTTAAGTCTAGCAGAGCTGTTTTGGTAAGGAAAAAACTGTGTTTGATTGTTTTTCCAAAGTTTTGAGCAGAGAAAATGGTGGGCTTGGTTTTGGAGTCTGCAGTGCAGACTGTGTTTGGTGTAACTGTCTTTCATCTGACTTTTCTGGTAATCTGCTCTTTTTCCAGTTTATGTATATAGATTTCTTGAGAACTGAGTGGAAGTAGCACATGACAGTGCTGTCTGCCTGGCACTGATCTAAGAGTTGCAGTTCTTAGCAGGACTTAGCATGAAGTCCAGTAACATCTCATTTAGACCTGAGCAGGTTTTTTTTATACTACCCTTTCAATAGGGTAGCCTGTTGATTTAAACTGAGTAACTTTATGATTTAAGATTCACGCTAATACCGTGAAAGAAGGAATTTAGTGTAAAACCACAGAGATCTTTTGTATAGTAAACTGCCATGACTGGTATAACCAGTCATACTTTACCCATGGCTTCTACTGTAAGATGATGTGACAGTTGAATGCTGCCAAATCTTGGTCTAAATGATTTTTTAAAATTTCTCTACTGTCCAGGCATAGTGCATGAAACATTGGTATTTCCAGAAAGGTTCAAACAACAGCATATGCAGAAGTTATATGCTGATATTTGGAATTTGCTGTGTTCTTAATTGAGACAGAATTAAGTACTTTTTAGATAATGGTGATTTCATCCATCGTGTTTGTGGGAGCTGACATTCAAATATGCGCATTACTGAAGGTCTGCAGGTTCAAGGCAACCCATTATGATTGTAAGGCAGGGGGAAGGTTCTTGAACATTTTTGTTTCACAGGATTTTATTATTGGGATGTGGAGGGAATCACATAGTGCCGAGTACAATTTATGTTGAACCCTACTACAGGATTGTTTTTTTTCTCCTTAGTAGTTTCAAGCCCACCTATCTTGTCTATTCCTCTCTATTATCTCTACTCTACAGGGCTGATAAATTGTTCTGATAATTCCAATTATGGAAGAATTGAATAATAACAGCTCTTTTCACTCTTAAACTAGTGTTGAAAGCTGTTGGTACGAGTTGGCAGAAAAAAATGTGCTAATATCTCAGCTAAATTCAGAGTCAAGAAGTGTCCTCGAAGACTCTTCTTAATACTTTTTTCAAAATCTCCCAACAGTGTTGCTCTGAAGTAGCTGATTCTTCAAGATGTTTTGCCACTTCTTAACCATAAAATCACTCTAAAGACAAAATTATGTCACATGATGCAGCAGCATTAAAAACACAAAATCCTGGAGAGTGAAGAATATTAAACAAAGAACCAAGCAGTCAAGAACAGTAGAAACATTTGACCTTTTACGTGTTGCCAGCAGTAATAGTCTCACGGTAGTTTTTCCTGTGACTATTGTTAGCCATGGCAAATCGAGGGGCATTTTGACCAGTTATGCAATCACTTGTGTCAAACTTGGGAACTGTCTGTTCTGAGTCACTGAAATGGTACTTAGGTCTATCTTGCGATTAGCTTCGTGGGGATCACTACTGCCTAGGAACAGTCGGCTGGTCTGCCAGGATCTGAGAACGGTAATTTAAAGTTGAGTGTACTGTACATCTATCAAGAACATACCGCCTGTATTGATCATGATATTTACTCAAATGGCAGTGAAAGATCATCACCCTGTGGTGTTGTTGCTGTGTATGCTAAAACTGTTTGCTTAATCAAATCTCTTAACCACGGATGTGAAATGATCTCCTGAGGGAATCTAGAGAAAGTTATTTTTCTCTGTTCCCTCTCCCGGCATTGTTTCCCCTCGGGTATAATAGCACTGCTTCCTGGCTTCTGTGTGGATGAAAAGGGAGAGGGAAGCAGAAACTTGAGAGTGTTAACTGTGTCAGTAAATAGGGTATCTAAATAAATAAGATAGCCATTAGTTTGAACTTCTAAAATTATATTTGTTCATATTTATTATTGTATACATGTGAAAAGGGTTTTGTGATTTTTTTTTTTGTACATCCACTGGTTTTGTCATAGGTTCTACAAAGAGAAGGTTTACCAAGATTAGCACTCTAGACTGATTACGGGTAGAATGTGTCACGAAAACCATCTTCATATTGTCTTTTATAATCTATGCACAGCAGGTGTTCCATCTGGCATTTTCTTTAATAACATTCAGCTACTAAGTTTAAAAATATTGTTTTTTAAACTAAGAACAAATGTGTATTACAAAACAATTTGGTAGTCATTTCAGAGAAATGAACCAAGTGTGCATTTAAAATGAGATTTGGTACTAGATTGTGTATATCCCCAGCTTTTCTCATTTGTGTAAGTTTAGATCTGCTACTCAACAACGCATTCCAATTGTTCCTCCACAAAACACACACAATACTTTTCATATTTATCAGGTTCTTTCCTGAGGACATTCGCTCAGCATTCATCACAAATAGAAGCGGAAAACTGGTAGTCAAGTGAAAGGGGTTATGTGAGGGCAAACTGATACTATGTCGTGTTCTTCTTATTTCATAATAAGCAGCTGAAAAATCAATATAATCTAAAAAAAGCAATTTAAAATGAATTTTATGTGCAAGGAAATATGTGTGCCTTTATGTAAATGAAGTTATGCATGCAAGTTAACTATCTTTGCTATTCAATATTCCAACTCTAAGTCTACCAGCATTTATTCAAAATATTATCTTCTGAGACTACTTGTACTCTCTCAGGACTATGTGTGCCATTCTTATCATATTTTTTATATAAACCACTTCTTTTAGGAATTTGTCATTCAAACATTTAAAAAAATGAAAAATAAAAACCAAAAACCAAACCCCAAACCAGCTCCAAGTGTATTTTCAATACATGTTATGCTCTAGAAAGAAGATCACTTGTGCCTTTATGCCTAAGTTTATTACTTGATAATCTTTAGAACATGACAGGCATATAGTACTGAATGGACATAAAATTGGGGTTTAGGGATGAACGGTAGCAGTTGACTTAGTCCTTGCACTTTTTAGGAGTAAAACCAGGTGTTAAAAACCATGTTGACACAGTGCCGGATTTCTACTTTTTCATGTTGGCTAAAACTTGTCTCTAACTGTACAAGTACTGAAAACAAGTGCAGTTCAGATGGATTGATACTCATTAAGTTCTAGGAGCAATAAATTTCCGGTATGCGATTTTACTCTTATTTGCCTGTAGCCATCTTCTGTCAATTTGTACATATCAGAGGTGGGAATAGAAAAATAACAGACTAAATTATAGCATTAAAAACAGGGCCCTTGATATCATCCTCTGTTTAGACTACACCACAAAATTAAGCAGAATAAGTTCCTGTGTTATTTGTGTATTCTGAAATAATTGTTCCACATCAGAAACATGACAATTGTTTTTGGAATAAAGTAATGCTTAACAGTACTCTTTGCAGTAGCTATCTGTCATCTACCCTGCATAGAGACTATAAAGAATGAGTGTAAAATTCAGTGAAAGACAGGCAGTTACATAGTTAATGTCAATGGTACTACTCATTTTTGTTGGATGTACTATTTGCGAACGGGTGCCTAAATAGTACTACAAAAGGACAGAAAGAAGACCCAAAACATCCAAATTTCTTCATACATTGTACATGGTTTCTAGTGGTGCAAGTTCTTAATCAATGGTGGAGAACAACTGTGGTTTGTTCTCCATGCAATTTACTAACTTGAAAAAGGAGGAAAAGGGAGTTTTGTATGGGCTTAAACTACCTCCTTGAAAAAAGAGACTACGCTTTCTTGTTTTGAGTACATGGTTGCGGTTTTTCTGCACGTCAAATTCAGTTTTTAATATTTACTTTTTATTCTTTTTTTTTTGAAAAGTCAAGACAAATTAATAAATGGAATGGAATAAATGAACTTTTTGCTGGAGTGTCTCATAAACCTCAATAGAGAGCAGAAGGAAATGGAAGGAATGGTGTATAGAAGTGTTAGTTACAGAAGTGCTTGTAGTGAAGGAAAAATTTGGTTCCAGTGGTTCCAGTGGAATGTGGCTGTGACCCAAGCACCATGTGGTACTCAGTATGCTACCGAACAGTTTTTTCCCCAGTAGTTCAGCAGACCACCATGAAATCCCAATTTTAAGAGAAGTGGAGTAGAGAGGTAGTCTTACTTCATGATTTATCTGTGTAGTTCACGATTCATGCAGAAATCATAATTTCTGTTTGCTTAGAGGATGGTGGTGGAGCTCTGGTTGATGTGCTCAGAGCTGCGCTTTGGAGGGTCCGTTCACTATCTGTACAGGAGCTTTGTATTGAGATGCTTGTACAGTAATTTAAGCACCACAGTTAGGTAACTGGGATCAAACAGCATAAATTTCTTTGCCCCTCAGCACCTCCTAGCTGTATGAGTATGGCAGGAGTCCCCCTCTGTTTAACAGATGCAATTTTTCCATGTGCTTCTTTTAAGAATGTATAAAGCATGATGTAAGCTCCTGAAGTTGATTGAAAGAGTAATTCTGTGGATACAGCTCCTTTATAAGATTGCAGTATTTCATCTCCTGACAAGTTGTGGATAATCTGCAAGATACACACTTCTTAGGATAAGTAGCAAAGATGTGGATCTTCCTGAGAGAAAGGAATAGACAAAAAGTTGTGGTGAATGGAAGGAACTGCTAATGCAGCACCTGCAGACCAATTCTACAAGCCTTTTGAATTAATAAACAAGTGCATCAGTGAGTAGTCAAATAGAGTGAAAAACTCCTGGATTTAAAGCTGAGCACAAATGATTTTGCAGGATTACAACATCACTGATGAGTGTTAATGAATTTTAGTGGAAAAATTAAATCTTGTAATTTGTCATATTGCTATGACAAAAACTCTTAGCTTAGTCATGCCTATTCAGGTAGTTAGAGTAGGAATACTTATAAGCCTGTGCATAATCTTGATATGAAATGCCTGTATAGATCCAGACTTCTAGTTTCTGCTCTTGTCCTGCATTGGCAATATGGGTAATTCAGACCAGTGAGCTGCTCTGTTCTCTTTTGCTTTGGAAAGGTAAAGTAAAACCATTTGTAGCTCCTGACTCTGTGTGTTTATAGACAAACCAGAGAAGATATAACTGTGGCCTGCCTAATCTTCATCTTGCAGGGAGACTGCTTCTTGCTTTGGAGGCCCGTTTACTTGATTGTTTGATCACAGTTTCCAGGAAGCAGAGTGGGGGATACAGGTTGTCAGCCAGGAGCTGTTGCAGATGCACAGATGGTGTTGATTCCCTCACCTAAGCACATTTTCTTCCCGTCAGAGTATTTCACGTAAATTAAAATATCACTCTTACCTGTTGAGATAAACTCCTTAAAATTCTTATTTTTTGTTACTTAGTACCACTCTACTATTACTGCATTAAAACTTCCTTGGAAGGTTGTTCATTTTTATGACGCTATTATATTAAGTAGGTCAACTGCAATTCATGATTCTCTCATATTTGAAGTCATAAGTTGCAGGATTTTTAAGGTGCAGAGAATTTGTTGGGATTTTAAGAATCCCAGAAAACTTATCAGAATTTATTAGCTGCTTTGAAAGGACAGTAAAGTGTGAGGACAGTGCTGTCAGTGAAAGTGCAGACTCATGTGTGTCTTTTCTGATGACCACATTACCTTCTCTGCCTCTCAGTTGATCCCCTTTTGTTATTTCTGCATGTATCTCAGAAGAATGTGTTGTTCAGTCTACTGCCCTCCTTTGTAACTATGATAGGTATCTTTGGATGTTAAATTTGATCTGTAAATCTGCATTTATAACATTTTTGCAAAGATTTCAGCTCAGCTCTTGATTCTGAGAAGTTGTGATTAGATCAACAGTTTTTTTAGATTCGCAGGTTTAGAGATTCTTGTTTGCTGTCTATGGTTGCTTCCTGCTTTCTTCTGTAAAATCTGTTGTCTAAGCTGTTAAGAACAAAGTAAGAGTTGTGCAACCAATGTTCAGCCAAGGATGGGTATTTGAATCAGGGGAAAAGATTTTTTATTTATTTTTAATTGTTTTGCCCATAAACTAGGAGAGCATTAAGATCTGAATTTCACCTTGCCGTACGATAGCAAAGAAAAATTATCTGAATGACATTGATATGCATAATTATTATCAATATTCATACTGTCTTTTTCTTACTAATAATCTTCAGATACTCCTTGTATGACTTTGTTAATCTCTTGGGAAACTGGACAACTTATGCAGCAACAAATTGTGATATAATAAAGCTACAAAAGAGAAGTAAGCATGTACAAATGTTGTGCAGAGTATAAGCTGGAAGGTAAGCCTAGGGTATGCTAGAGTTTAAATCACTCAAAACACCATGACAGCATTTTCCTGTTTGTATGGAAATGTGTAGATGATACATTCAAATATAGAGAATCAGAGGATTTTCCATAGGCATAGAAATGCCGTTTGCTTATGAGGGTGCCCTCCCGTCAGGTTTGATTCCAGCATCATGGCTAATAAAATACATCAGTAGGAAAACAGAATCATGCACTATGCCAGAAATGTAGCCAACTATTTTGGCTACTCCTGGAAACAGTTTGTGGGTAAGTAGCCTGCAACACAGATAAACTTAGCCACAGATGCAGAGGTGTCACAGTTGGCTGTTTGCAGCACCGTGTTGGTTACAGCATGTCTTGTTAGATGTGGCAGAGCTCTGCATGAGTGCAGCTGCACCACATCTGAAACCAGGCTGAGTCTAGAAACAGTTTGCCTGTATTTCAGTGTTCCAAGCTGATAGCCTGTGCCAGTTCTTTCTGGTGTCAGTCTGCAAACAGGGAGGTTTGTGGAACATGATGCTGAGGCTTCTTGGTGGCACCTCAGAGGGGCAGATCAGGATTGTCAAGGTTTTGGAAGGATTATGAACCCGTCTGGTTGCATATGGAAATGGATGTTTCAGTATTCTGGTCCCTTGTGTTCTGAGCAGGCTTGTTATGAATTGGGACAGCTCAGGTTTAATGCAGAAACTGAGATAACACTCATCTGTCTCAAAACACTGGGAAGCGCTTGCAAAGTTACTGTAGCCATGTGTGGACTTCTTCAGGAAACCTCATATCCAGCATAGTGCAGCAGTAGACGTGGATTTGCATACAGTCAGCTGTAACATAGCACTCCTTTCCCTAGCATGCACTAGTGCACCTGTGTTTGCGCTCCCTCCCCATTATTTAGAGCATTCCTACTTCTTGTTAGCTAAGATAAAGGCTGGCTGTCACAGAGATCACAAGTGTTGCGTAGCTCTGTTATCGAAGAGAATGGAAACTTTCTGATACAAATGCTTTCCAGTGGGGTGTTGAATGCTATTTTCTTTAAATCGGTGTCAGCAGAATATTATTTCTTGAATTATTAGTCTTAATACCCTGGGAAGTATAAAGAAAAAAAGTCTGTAATATCAATTCCTTGTGGTAAATTAAACTTGGATTTATATATAAAACTCTATGATAATGTGGCTTAATTTTAAGTTTGCGGTTTTGGGGGAGGGTACTGATGGACTGTAGTGTCATGTTTTCCGTCGTAGTTGACTTTGGCTGAGCAACTCTCTTGTTAACTTCTATTTGGGACATTTATGTCTTGTCTTTTGAAAGCATAACAGAGTTCAAAACCTGAAGTAATCAAAGGTTATGTGCTCATTCCTTGGTCTCTCTTTGCAGCCTCAGGAGCAGTGTTGCATGGCTGTAGGGATTCTTTGATACGTGGTTCTGGAGTGTTTGGAGCTGTTTTTAGGCCTTTGTTACAGTTGAGCCAATATCTTGACCTTCTTTGGTTCCTAGACTTGGAATAGACAGTAACAACACATGAAGTTAGACTTTATAAAAATAAATAAATAAATTATGGTCCTGATAAATCACTGCCAGGACAGTTTACTTTGTACATGTACCAATATCTGAAGAATGAAAACTGTTAAAATTTTCAGCTGTGAATGAAAATAAACAATATGACTTAAGAGCTGAAAATACTGTAGGTGTAGAGAAAACATGCTGTAGATAACTTAGAAAACATACTATAGTCTGCTATACTAGATAACTATATAGATAACTTAGAAAACATACTATAGGTGCTCAACTTTTTGCCCACAGAAATGGGTTGCTCATGTGCTTTGAGGATGACCTCAAAGATCCAACAGTTGTCCTGGGCTCCTCCTGAAAGCCCATTAAGAATATGACCTATCTAGTAAGACTGGATGTTTCTTAAAAATAATATCCTAACATTACCAGCTAAAAATTGATACATTTGCAATAGAACTTAGATGCAAACATGAGAATTCCTGTAATAGCATATCAACTACGTCCAACTCAAGTAGATATTTCTTTATTATGTTCTCTACCTTTGTTTCCAATTTTAATGTCCATGTTAATATATACTGTTTCCATTTCAGTAGAGCTTAATTGTGATGCTAAAACATGAAATATGAGTTACAGTGCTGCAAATATTACACGTGTATGTAAACGTGAAACGGTGTCTGTATGAATGGAAGTAGTTTAAAGTACCATTGAAATCAGTGGGACCCAATCTAAATGCATGTTTGTGGTCTAAATAAACAGATAAAAGATTGGCATAACAGTACTGGACATCCAGGTTTTCCGAAGTGTTCTTAGTCACTGAGAAAGGTGAAACTCAGCTGGGACTTCTGAGGTATAGCTGATTTCTTTATGAAAGTTCCTTGAACAGCAGCTGGAATGGATGAGATCCAGGAATATTTGATGGAAATTGTAGGTGAAATACTGCAAACCTTATCAAAAGTCATCTGATTCTTTTTGAGCAACCACAGTTCTGTTTACTCAATGCCAGTGCTTACTAAGCTGTCTTTGTACAAACTGAATTCTCATTTAGGATCTAAAGCTGACTCTGTACTGGAAATAAAATTGTCCTGGGACTGAGTTTGATCACTGGGCTGCTTCTTGTTCCTGCTGTTTAATCACTGCTATCTCTCTGGCATGGTTTTTGTCTATAATACCTGGAGCTCTCTGGGATCTTTCTCTTTCCTGGCATGTTTTAGCTGCTACTGCAAGCCAAGAGCCATTTCCAGCAGGTGCCATAGGTAAGACTCCACTTTTGTTTGCTTCCACCCTATATGGCCATATAACACTATCCCAACAGGCCTTGTTGCCTCAGACACCATCACGTGCCATCATGTCACAAAATGGGACGTGCCTTAATTTTTATGGCATGAAAACACTGCTGATGGCTATGATACAGTTCTCACTTTGAATTAAAAAAATCTGCACAAATAATATCTTAGGGACATAAGAGTACTATGTAGGACTCAGGAGTATAACTAAGACAACCCCAGAATCAAAATAGAAGGTGAGGAGATGTTTAGGAAGGAAAAGCGTGAGCTATGCCCGCAGATGAGGACTGTTTAATCATGACCCTGACACCATCTTGTTTTCTTTTTTTAGAGACACTGGTTTCCAGGAGAGTCAGGTGGACACGCACAGTGTGTAAGGTCAGTGCCTTAAGCCTGTTCCCTATGTTGATTATGTACACTTTGTTCCACATAATATGCGTGTTATTCCATCTAGATAGAGTGTTCTTTGCTTCCTGTCAAACCAAGTGTGCTGCTGAATAGCTGAGTCATGGGTGTGTATACAAGCTAAATCCTGTGTTATCTCACTCGTGCACACCCACAGTTGACTTAAGGAGGACCAGTATTAAAACAAAGAAGTCAAGCATGAAAGGTGTTAGAAAACTAGTTAACATTGCCTGTGCCTTAAGCATCTAGAAACTACAGGAAAGCCATGACTAATGCTATCCATTCTGTATATGGTCTGGTTCAATAATGCAAAAATGTGGTGCTATAATGCAAAAAACACCCGAAACAGCCCTTGCTTCTTCTTTGTTTGTTGTTTGGCTGTTGGCTTTTACATTTAAATTCTGCTCTGAAGACAGAGTTATGAATTTTCTTATAGTCTTTCCTGCAGTGCTTATGAGCACTTCACAAAATTCCAATTCTAGAAAATTTCATGCTCCAATGTAATTTTCCAGCATCTTATGGAACTTTGCCAGGATGTTTCACAAGTACTGATGGCAGAGAGGTTAGAATCGGAAATCTGGGATTTGGCTCTGTTCAGCTCTGAATGGAAGTGCTTGTGCTTCATGGTTGCAGGAAGCATTCAGGTTGTTTGTTCAGGTCCCTGCAATCTGTTCCAGTCCCTTTGCCACTCCAGTGATAACTGTACTGTCTGTAAGCAGAACTGAGATATGGTCCCAGTGTCACATCTCCCCATTGCAGCCCCTTTTCTTTCTATCCCAGATTAGTACAGAAGGTCAGTTTCAGCACCATTACCTACCTAGCTGCTTTTCCCATTACTGTTTTCTCAGTCACCCAGCTTCATGTCTTGGTGCAAGCTGTTGGTGTCTTCCTTCTTTGCCTGGTGTTACCAAAGGCCGTTTACCAGTAGTGCTGTCTAACCAGGTTCTTTTTGGTCTTGCCTGTGATCATGCTGCAGTACCTCTGCTTGCATGCTGGCTGTAAGCTGGTGAACACAGTCCTCTCTTAAAGAGAGCCAGGTGCTCACTGTTATTCGGAAGTGTCTGGCTGTGCTTGTATTGTGAATTTGGCCTGGAAGGAGTGTGCTTAGCTACTGGTGGGAAGTGATGTGCATGCCGTCTCATCAGTTGAACTTATAGGGGTAAACTTGAGTATTCAAGCTGGAGATACTAACTTTTAAAATCTAAAGTCCGAATGTGTACAAGTCATAATTCTATCCTCAGGAACTGTGGTGTCCCTCATAGAAAAATCATCTAGTGTTTAAATTTTGCATCTGTGGTTCAAGACATGACATAGCTAGTATTTTCAAAAATAGGTCAGTGGGACATTGGCAAAAACTGTAGCTGGACTCTGTTGTGGCTAAAACTTTGGGGAAGAAAACTTGACTGAGGAAGAGGCCTAGCATGGACAATTTTGGCTTACCTCATCAAAAGTCACTGAATTTATGCCAGGTAAATTTGTTTTTGCCTGGAAATTTTGCTGACATATAATAATTGCCAAGATTGGCAACACCACTTAAATGTATTTGTCATGGATTTAAGAAAGAATTGTGTGTTACATGAGGAAAGCATTTGGTCCATGGATTTAAAAGTTTTCTGTTGTACCATGGTAAACAAGGTATAGTAATTTTCTGTGTGAAAAGGCAGAGGTTTTCTAGTTTAACTTGAAAATTATATTGTAAAGATGTTTGTATTAACTGATAATTTCTTATTTTTTAATTTAAGTGTCTGAAGAAAACAAGAAACATGGAAGGTCATAAGTAGTAAGTACTTTCATCATTTTTTCTTATTCTAAAGAGCTAATGGTGTTTGACGCATTGATGTGTCACCACCTGAGTCAATTGCATGTTATGGTCTGGCATCTAGTGTTTATATGACTCACTGGTAGACATTCTGTTTAAAAAGAATAAAAATAAAAAATTTAAAACTGCCAAAGAATGGAAAAACAAGTGCATTAACTAGATGGAAAAATAGCATATGTTATCAATTTCCTGCTTAATGGAATGAAGCATATGAACTGTTGTATTTCAAAAGGTTTATCCATGGTCATCAACTTCAGAATAAAGTACGTCCTTCTTTTAGTTGTATTTTCTGATTGTTTGACAAAACCTAAATGTGTCAATGATTGTTTGACACACAATCCATTTTAAAAGGCATGGGTGTCTGTCAGTAAAAATTGGCCACTGAATATTTCAGAAATGTGATTATAAACAGGAGCCCGTAAATTCTCCAAACAAAATTAGAAGCTGAATATGTCTTTAGTGGTAAAGGATTATATTCCTCTTATTCCTCCAAATGGTTTATCAGTCTTTAATTAAGGAATCCCTATTAATCCCAGTTGGGAGGTAGGGGGCAGATTTGTGACCGCATATTAAAAAGTCATTTTTATACCTTGCACCATGCCCCTAGAGTTTCTAGTGACTCCGACTGAGGTAGATATCAAGCCTGGTTGACATCAGATGAATTATAGTGTTTTCTTCACTTGACTGCTGAACTGAGATATCCATTATTTGCACAGCTGTAGCAGAAGTTGAAGCACATGATGAGCCAGACAGCTGGGGTCTTTATACTGCCTTATGAGCCGTTTGGTTTTTTATGATTATTGTTATTAAAATATCACAGTATCACAGTATCATAATGCTAATAATGCTATTTTTGTTAAATGCTTATATTCTGTTCCCTCATAATGCAGGGGATCTTGTTATTTATTAGAAGCTGTATATTTTGTCTTTTAAAGATGTGGCAAGTATGAGGTCGATATAGCTTTCACCTAACTTGATAGGCTGTCTTTTATCAGAGTGCATAATGATTTGTGTAGGACTCCACATGAAATGTGGTATGTTGCATGCATTGTTTATTTTTTGCTGTAGCACAAAAAAGGCCTCAATTTTAATGAAGCTCATAAATTAAACTCTTGGCACTATTGCTTGGAAAAAATCAAATGAGTGAGTGTCTTTGTTTTTAAAGTTTGGGGAAGAAGCCAAGAAGTGCTATGTGTAAGTGCATTTTGAGTTTTGTCCTTACTCATTTCCAGTTTAATTCCTTTCCATCTCTTTGGTAATTAAGGCACTGTCTCCTAACTCACTGATTAAAATAACTAAAGCAAGTAACAGATCACTGTCAAATGAACTTCCTTTTTAGGTTAAACTGTGTTGCTGGTAACTATGTAGGGCAGATGTGCCACCCCATTGGGGAACACATGTGCCAATAGCTTGTTGTTTCAGAATTACTGTAGTATTTCATAGCAAAGCATGTGTGTGTTGTGGGTGTCTCAGTGCATGACTTGATGTGTATCTTGAGTCTGGAGACTTCCTGGAGTAGCATCCCTGAACTCTCTGTGTGTATCTCAAGAGTGAACCGTAGTTTGTCTCTCCACAGGCAGAGTGTAGCTTTTTTCAAAATAAACTATTTTTTAAATTATTTTCCTGGAATATTTAACATAACAAGTTTTAGAAATAGTTTACCTCTAAAGATCTGCAAAATCACTGCAGCTTTTCATATATGCATGTAGAGGAAATGGCATTTTTTTCAGAAATTAATAATGGAATGGCCCTGAGAGAGATCAAGATTCCATTCTGAATATGGTTTAAATATTGTGGAATATGTAGTTTCTCTTTATATTATACTTTTTATTAGGCCTGCTACAAGAACGCAGAATCTGTCAGTAGAAAATAACCCTTGAAAAAAAGGTTACCTGTTATCTACCCACAGCTTGCATGCAGTCATGGCATAAAAAAAGATGTGAGCTAACTATCTTGCAGATAGCATGCTCAAGAAGGATGAGTGTTCTAATGCTTTACTATCAACTGTAAAAAAGAGAGGGCAAGTAGCCTTAATTCCATTCATGAAACAAACCTTGTGAAATGCTGACACTGCTGAAATTGCATCAAAATTGTTATCTGCTTAAGCAACTCTGCTAATTCACTTGAAACTGTCTTATTAGTGATATAAAAGTTTAATTCTGTGGGCTATCAGTCATTCCATAATGCATTGGGAAGAATTCTTTGCAGCTGATTATTTGGCAATACTACATGCCAAAGACATTCAAATTGAAAACAGTGTCTTATTTTCCAGAGTAGGATAGGGAATATTTGTGGAATTATTGTGCTGGTTTTAATTCCTTTGTTATTAATGCATAATGAGGAAATGCATGTTGTCCATATGCAAGTGCAACGCCATCAAAGAAGTGTATTAATTTAGCTTGTTAGGCGTATTTTTTAAGCATCCTGGTAAAGTTTTATAATTATGTTTCTTAATATTTTAGCAATTATCCAAGGGAATTTTATGACCAATATGCTCAAAGTCAAGAAAAATCTGTGGTCAATAAAATGCAACAAAAATACTGGAAAACAAAGCAAACCCTTATAAAAGTCACAGGCAAAAAGGAAGATGAACATGTTGTGGCTTCAGATGCAGATTTGGATGCAAAACTAGAGGTTTGTAATATCTACATAGTGCATATTCTTTGTTTGTTAATCTTTAATGTCTTTTCAGTTCCATCGAGCCTCCAAGATATGTACACATAGAAACTAGATAATAATTAATAATGTATACACATTTTTATCCTTATTTTCTTATAATATACTTCCCATTTTTTAACAGAGATGCTTTTGTAAGTATGGGCAATATAGTGGTATTTTGTAATACGAAACCCACATGTCCTCAAAGTTTGAGAACCTGACATCTCTCCTAGGTATTTTCAGGTTTGGGAGGCAAGTTTTTTTCTTTTACTTTTCTTTTTTTCAGTGGGGGGAGCAGATCATCCTTTGTGCTTATATCAGTCATCCTTATCCTTTGCTAATACCAGTTTAAAACATGTTTTTAAAATAGTAGTCTATAGTATATACAAATTACATTCTTTGCTATAAATTGTTATAAATGTTATAATTGTTATAAATGTTATAATTGTTAAAAGTTACCACTTATATCAGAAAAACATGAAATATACAAAGAAAGAGGAAGGTGCATAGTGCACTTTCCTCTCTGGAGCTTTTGTGCGGATTAGTGGGTTTTGACCTGACCAAAGACAGCTTATAAAAGACTGTTAAATGTAACCAAGAGAAGGAATCCCACTGAGTGACAAATACATTCCTGCTGTCAGTATCCTCAGCCCCACTGGAAAAAATAAAGTTCTACAAATTGAAGAGCTTGAGCGCCTTTAACACAAAGCTAAGTATAAAGAATGGACTTAAAAAGTGTAATAACCAAGTTAGTGTCCTGCTAAGTTTTATCAGTATTATTTTGTTTTGTAAGGGTAAGTGTTTTGCCTTACTGTTTTTCTTAAGGCTCTTACAAAACTGTTGAGTTAGGATTCTTGGTTCATTTGTGTTTTAGCTGAAATACCAGAGGCTAGTGTACAACAAACAAATTTTTGGTTCTAGCTGTAGTAGTGATAACTTATGACATGATGATCCAGTCCTGAGGTCTTTGTGATGAGTTATAAATCAAGAGTGTGGATGTAAAACAAGCTGTAATGATCACAATGATATTTTGCAAATATATACCCAAGTTCCTACCAAGGTTACTGTGTTACACATTCATCAAGAAGAATGCGTTGTTAGCTCAGGTGGGATTTCAAATAGGGGAACTTGTGTTTACCAGATAGGAACGAACAAGCATGTTTTCACTTGGACAACTTCCAAACTACAAGTTATGCTCTTAGTTTAAAAGACATAACCCGTATAAATGTACAGGAAGTCAAGCAGATGTGAAGGAAGAGAGTTATTGTGCCGGTAGTCCATTTTGCTTGTATTTGTGTAATGCTTGATAGAGTGGAATTTAGGTTTAAGTTACAGATTGGAGGTTTTAGATGGACAGGCAGAAAAAAGTAAATTTTCTATTTCCTACAAACAACCTCCAAACTTACTTAGGACTGATTTTTTTTTTCCCTCCTTCTACTTCCTTTGGAAATTTCTGCTTTGCAATTAGTGTTAGAAAACCAGATCTATGCTAGTAGAAAGTCCAGTTTAGATCAATAGCTTGCTATGTTAACATACCTATGCAAGTTTGTTCCACTAGATTTTGTGGTGTTAAAATTCAATATGCAAATTGCCACTTGACACATGATAAACATGGTAGACATTTTGATAAATTTTTGCTCTGGTGTGGGCTTTTTAGAAACACATTTTCATATGTATCCAAAGATATAAAGAAGAAAAAAAATCATGAATAGTTTGGTTAACTGTCCAAATGTTTCCAAATTATTTTTGTCTTTATTTTTGTTTTGTATGTTATGAATGGTCTGTCTGTATTTTCAGTGGGCAACTTAATTCGAAGAAAAGCACAATTGATAAGGAAAAATTACTTTCAAGCCAGAAAGATTACTCATTGTTCAAGAAGGAAATAGTGATTCCTAATAATTTCAGAAAAAAAGATTAAGCTCTTTCTTGTATTTTAATCAACTGTGTTTCTTGCATACGCTTATAAATTTTTTGTGTGTGTGTTCTTTTTCAACATCAGTTGTTCCATTCTATTCAGAGAACGTGTATGGAGTTGCTGAAAGCAATTGAACTGTATCAAAAAAGGATTTGTTGTAAGTATGATCAAGTGCAGTATTTAAAATGATATGAAGATCTGCAATATGGAATCGTTGAACAAGTGAAAAAGTAAAAAAAGAACAAGTGTTAAAAAAAGTTAAGAAAAGGGGGAGCTACTAGTTTCATCCTAATTAAAAATAAAAATAACATTCCTTGCAGAGAGGTAAATGCAGAGTTTCTTGTTTGCCTGAAGATCTTCTAGTTGATAAGTTTTATGTTTGGTGATATAAAGTGGTTGGTAGCAATAAATATGAGACAAAACTTGATTTTAAGGGTTGGGGTTTTCTTTACATTACTCATTTGGCCTAAGTTTAGAAGTGCCTTGTCTTAGAAATCCTTACTCCATTCTAAATCCATGCTATTACAGTTGAATTTGATAATGCTGACTTGGCTGTAACAGGTATACAGTGGCTGTCGTTAGTGAGAGACAGGAACCTCATTTGGGAAGTTTCAAACAGCAGGTTGTATTAAATGATCTCTAAGTCTTCTCTACAATCAGTATTGTTTGATTCTTTGCTGCTGTGATTTCTGGAAAGGGAACCCAGCTTTGGAGGCATCATTTAATTTACTTTTTTTTGTTGAACATTATGCATATTTTCTCCAATCTTTCCTGTTGTTTTCCAGATAATGTTTCGGGAAATGGAGATAAAATTAGAATACAGAATAGCAGTGTATTGAGTTCAAGAAGTGTTTCACAGTAGCAGGTGAAATCTGCCACAAAGATGCAGCATGTTCAGCCAGAGTATGCTATGAGTCTGCATTGCTTTTAACTCTCAATATTTGGAAAAATGACAGAGGACGTCAGAGATCCTTCATCGTATTAGTCCGTTCTCCCTATTGGTAGTAAGAAGAAATAGGTCCTATAAGAGACAGCTGCTTTGCAAGACTGGTGTATTAGGCCATAATTAAATGTTTCAGTGAGGATGTGAGACTCTGGAGAACCTTATTCCCAATTTCGAAGTAGTCAACAAGTAAAAACACCTTTATTTTTCTTCATCATCTTGTTTGGAAAACATTCAATTAAGTTGAAATAGAAATATTTCAGTTATTTGAAATCTGAATTTGAAAATCATTTTGTAGTTGTGTAGAATGTGTAGTGCATAATTGCCAGCTGGGATTAAACTATGAGATCAACCTAGTTCTTTTTTTCAAGAAAGAAATAGCATCTTTCTCCTGTTGTCTTTTGGCACTGATAGGATTTTGTGATTCTTGTGAAGTACAGCAAACCCATCAACAAATGTCTAAAGTGAATCTGATCTTCTGTTTGATGAATATAGGAATTCCACAAAATTATTTTTTTGCTGTGCTGCTTGCTTGGATTTGGAGTGACTTAACGTATTTGATGTCAGGCCAGTTTTAAAGCTATTAAGCATCCATTATAAAATGTGTTTGACCACTCATTTATTTTTGTTAGTTCTGTCTCAGGAAGAAAATGAATTGGGGAAATTTCTTCGATCACAGGGTTCTCAGGATAAAACGAGAGCAGGAAAAATGATGCAAGCCACCGGAAAGGCCCTCTGCTTTTCTTCTCAGCAAAGGTATGTATGTCAGAATTACCATCTAATTTATAAGGTACATGGGGTAATGGTAGTTGATCCACCATTAGCATAATTCATTTTGCCATTTGACATGTGTGAGGAGTCAAATTATATGAAAGTTATTATTGACCTAAACTGCTGTAGTATTGGCAGTGTTACTGGCTCACTGTGTGTAGTTTTGCCTCATCCTGTTTTTTGTCACGTGAACCTGCTGTGGCTGTACGTCTGCAGATTCCCCCATCTGTGCCTCTTCAGGTCAGCAGTTCTAAAGCTGTGGAGGTGCATTTGCACAGCCTCTCTAGCAGTGGGGTTGTAAAAGAGCTGATGCTGGTTCCCTCTCCTGATTGGTGGCACTTCTCACTCTGCAGAGAAATGCTACAGCAGGCCCGTTGTGTTCCCACTACCTGTGAGAGCAGGTAAGTGGGAAAGGGAATGCCTTTATCTGGGCTAAGGAGTCTCATGCCTCAAGTAGACGGAAGAGAGAAGAATCTGAATGCCATTTTTTTGCTTTAACTGTGAAGTTCTCTAGAAGATCCTAGAACCCCACTGAGCTCATGTAGGGTGGGTAGATGCAAATCAGTAAAAGGTAAGGAATACAGACAGAGACACACACACAAACACATGATGTTACCCAAAGCCCTTGATGTCTGACCTTGTGTTTACTCAGAGTTTAGAAGTAACAGTACTGGATGGCATTATGAGTATTATAATGCCTTTTTTTTAACAGCATCATGACTATGAAAGTTTGAAATTCACCGTAATTCACAAGGGAAAATTCTATTCATTATATTTTACAGGATTTGGGGCGGTTTTTAATTATCGTAATACTTTCCAACTTTAGCTAAACAATGCTCAAAATAGAACTTTGCATATAGAACACTGAGAATTTCATATGTTTATCTTGGGCTACAGTTTGGTCATTAGCATATCCAGTAACAGCCATAAGTGGGATCTTTAAAACACATGTAAGGCATGTTTGAGTCAAAGCTACGATGATTTTTATAAAGCTTATAAAGCTTAACTTTTTGTAGAAAATCCACTGTATGACAGTCTACGTAAACAGAATTTTCCTTTGAATGGCTGGGTAAGTATTTGTAGAGTGGAAGAAATGTGTGGGGGAAAAAAGTGCCACATTAAGAAGATCATATTTTATTATATCGTATATCTAATGCACTTTTAAGGCATCTTTTAAAATAAACTCACGAGGCAGGGGGGTTGGAACTAGATGGTTTTTAAAGTCCCTTCTAACCCAAACCATTCTATGATTCTACTATAACAATAAAACCAGTTGTTTTTTCTGTCTTCTCCTGAAGCTCATGTTGAAGTTGGGACTGCTTTTATGGCAATAGCTGGAGATCAAGAAGATAAAATTTGCTAAATACTGAAGCTAAACTGAGAAATTCTCTTATGCTTAGCAAGTCCCTAAGTAGCACATTAAACTAACTCTACAGTGGTATGGAATTGATTGAACCCATTCCAGTGAGGTGGCTGCTGGCAACCAAGAGGAAAGCAGAAACAGCAGGAGGAAGCATAGCAAATGTTGGAGTAATTCTATCTGGTTCTGAGATCCCATTAGGAGCCAAAGTGGTGGCATAGGGAAGACAACAGTGTCCCCTACTGCCTTACCAAAGTGTAGTTGCTGGAAGAAACATTTAGAAAATGCCTTAATCCTTCCAAAAGGTAAATGTCATCCAAAGGAATTGTTCAGATTCCTTAAAAAAAATAAAAAGGGAAAAAATCAGATCATTATGTATTTGACAGATGACCTCTTTATTTACATGTTCATTTGAAGATTAAAAGGTTAATGGAAGTGCTTTTTCTGAGGCTTAACATGAAAATCCTGACATATCTGTGGTACGTATCCAGTAATAAATTACCTCAGGTTCATTTATAGAGTTGTTAAATGCAACTTGTGAAGAGGAATGTTAATAGCATACATACTAACAGCTTGGCTAACTAAAGTATATGTATTAGAAAAGGTTCCTTTTTGACTCATGTATAAGTGAAAGGTGACTTCTTGAATGGGAAGGCTGCAAACACAATATTCATGCAAAATTACCCCATTCATATGTACTCCCAACTAAGCTGCAGAACCATATGAACGTGCAGTAGTACTTAATTGAAGTGTTTTGGCTGTGTATGTTTTTTTGATTGCTGGAAAAGTGTCAGTAGTTATATTAACTTGTTTGCCTTTGTGGAAGAACTTTAACATGTTCTTCTCCTTCCTTTCTTTCCTTCGTTCCTTCCCCCAGATTAGCACTGCGTGCTCCTTTGAGCAGATTATACCAAGAAGTGGAGACTTTCAGGTATAGGGCTATCTCAGACACATGGCTGACGGTAAACCGAATGGAACAGTATCGGACCGAATACAGAGGAGCTCTGCTCTGGATGAAAGATGTGTCACAGGAGCTGGATCCAGATCTTTATAAGCAGATGGAAAAGTTCAGGAAGGTATGAAGTTTCCTGTAGTTTCCTAGAAGGGGATGCCTGGTGAATGACAATGAAGCATGGTTTTCATTCTTCTGAGGAAGACATAATTCAGCAGCAGTACAAAAGCCATTTATTGTAACTTATCTTTTCTATGTGACAGAGCTCCAGTTAATCTGATACAGAGTACGGTATCCTTCACAGACTGGGTTGTAAGGAAAGATGCAGTAGTAAGAAACAGCATTTTCAAGTAGTCTATTCAACTTGCAGCCTAAATAGTTATAATTTAAATAGTATGTATAGTTAAAGAAGGTTATTGAAATGTAAATAATTTTGTGTCATTCCTGAATGACTAATGGAAGATGTCTGCTGTCTGCTGGGGAAGGAACAATTGATTTTTGCAACTAAAAAGTATGAAATTATAGAAATTATGTAGTATCTGCTGTTAAATTTTTGGATGCAGTTTAAGACCAATATTTTCAAAACTGGCTGTTGTTGGATTTTGGAGAAGAGCTGCAAATTTGGAATATATGTTTACTTTCCTCATACAGTTCAGCATGACTCTGACAACTGTTAAACACTAAAACAGCTAAGAATGCACTCTCCATAAATCACAGTATCACAGTATCATAAGGTTGGAAGGGACCTCCGAGTCCAACCTATATCTTAACACTAACACCAACACTAACACCATCATCTAAACCATGGCACTCAGTGCCACATCCAGTCTCCCCTTCATTCAGCGTCACTCAAGTTTCGTCTTCATTCAGCATCACTCAAGTTTGCTGTACTCTTCCCCTCCGAAATGGGTTCCAAAAATCAGAAGTGCTAGGTGATAGTCTGCAGATTTGCTGCCAGCTGCAAGTATAGAATTCATGTAGACTGGTCCATTGGTTCAGGAATGCTCGTGAGAATTTCACCTTTGCTAGTGAGGCTCTAGAGCCGATGTTGTTAAAAGACTATAATATTCACAGTTCACTGATGATAAATTTTGACTGATAGGAGGAGTTGCAATACTAGGTATAACATGGTGGCTTGTGCTTTGTACAAGACAGTAAAAAAATTGCAGAAATTGTGTGGTAATTGAAAGCAGAGGCCTAATAACAGAAATTGTGTTAAATGTTAAAGCATACATCCATATATTCATGTGCATGTGGCTTAGAGAATCCCTGTTCATCCATGGCTTAAGCAGTCGGTGACTGAAAGTGTTTGGAGATGAAAAATACTTAGTTTGGAGTTTTAAAAGCTTGAATAAACCGTTCTAGTGCGAAAGGACTGGAGTGCATTTAGGCTATGCTACTTTTTGTAAACTGAAGTGGTGACAATAGCAATTAAGGAAGGGTGGAATAAATAAAATCCCAGCTAGTCATCTAATCTTTATTTAATGCTCCAGTACAGGATATTCCTATAAGTCTTGTGACACCAGACATGTATTTTATTATGCTTTGTGGGAAAAGTTTATAATGGCAAGTTCTTGCAGGTAAAGTAATTGGTAAGCTAATTGCTTACGTATAATGTTTGATTTATTAGAAAAATACTTTAAAAATGGAATCTTAGAATAAATAAAGCAGCACTGGTAATGGTCACACAAAACTGGTTTATAGCTTTCTTGTAAAACAAATGTTATGGAAGGTATAAATTATATAAATGGCAAAGTAGTTAAAATAATGTATGCTTTAAACGGTGAGCTGCTGTAGTTAGGAAGTTAGATGTGAAATTTCAACCATCTTGGGTTGCTGTGCTTCAAAGTCAGTAAAAATATTTTAAAGAAAAGCTCTCACAAAACTTAGTCATAAAAATGCGGAAGCACTAAGCCTATGTCTGAAATAAGTTAAATTGTGACGAAAAGAAATAATGAACATAGATTCTCAACTTCTGTAGCATTACCTCAAATATTTAAAAAAAAAAAACCTTGGAAAAGGCTTTTTGAACCTTTCTTTCCTCTGACTGGCTGTCAGCTGAAAAGCTTTCAGATCACATTGTAATGCAGAGAACAAGAAGCTCTGTATTTTGTAGCCAACAAAGTAAAGAAATGCCCTTGGTATCTGCTTCCCCTACATATCCCATCTGTGTAACAGGCATATCAAACTTGTCTTTGAAGATTTTAACACTTGGAGAAAGTAAACTTTTTCTTTTTTTTCATTTTTGGGGAAAAAAAGTTACAGATATTAAAATCCTAAAGCATTATGTACCTATAATGTGATGAACAAGACACAACAGCTTCTTTTTAGTGCCTTTCAAATGCAGTAGGCAAGCAAAACTAATGGTGCATAATGTAGTCCTAAATAATTTAAGTAGAGGAGATATTTTTATTGTCTTTTTGTTCTGTTCTTGCTTGCAGATCTTAATTGTGCCATAGTGTGGCAGTGTAATGCTGGCTTTTTAGGGTGCCATAGTGTGGCAGTGTAATGCTGGCTTTTTAGGGCTTATTTTGGATCTGTAACAAAAATTTAAGAAGTCTTGCGATTTTTGTGTTGAGAAAAATATCATAATTACTCATGTCATGTTTTTGGTTCTAAAATATGCTAACACTGCAGAGAAGTGTTTGATCTGGAGCTGCATTTTTAGTGACACATCAGCAAGTAGCTGATGAAGCTGATCCTGTCAGAGCACTTGAAGGAAAGTTTTCTTCAGACTTCTAATTATAAAAATATTAAGTATTACTTCAGTAAACATTTTTTTTGTTTCAAGTAAACAGTGCTGGTTTAGTAGTCTTTTGTTGCACCTAGTGCATTATTAGGATTTATGTCACTTGATTATGGGACTATTTTTCAAGTATGTAGCCTTCTATAATGTAATCCTAAATGTATCATTATGTATTCAGATATGGTACTTGTTTTTGGAGACCAAAGCTAAATGAATCCAGATGGGGTTTTTCATACTTTCCCTCAGAATAGCTCAGGCTAAAAGATCAATAGTTGAGTCTGTATTTTCAGAGCTGATAAAATCTGAGTTAAAACACTGGCATTTTTGTAGCTCTCTTTGAAAACAATGAGGTACTTAAAAGAATTTTCTAGTGCTGCTCTGAAGGCGTCAGTCTAAATATATAAGACCCAGCAATACTACCACTTTCAAAGTGTCCCAGAACACTGCAGAACAGCCATCTTACATTGTTATTCGAAGATATACATGTGATTGTAGCTACTTGAGTCAAACCAAGGAAACAGTTAAGTATTTACTTTTCCCTGCAGAGTTCTATAGGTGCTGTGTACCTTCATTCTTTTTTTTCTATTAAGTTTTATGGATACTCCAGTGCTGTTCTAAATACACAGCTCTTCCATCTTAAGTTCAGAGTTGAAGTGTTGCTTGAGAGAATCTAAACAGCACCTTGGCAACATTGTGATGTTTTAAAAACTTCAGCAAGTTATTACCCCTTTACAAATTCTCCACCACTGATCAGATTGACCAGATTTTGAAGGTTCTTAAATCCAGTTTTATCTGTCTGGTGACTGTACCCTATGGCATGAGCTCTACCATGATGTTGTAAAAATACGGATCAAAATGCTCAAGTGCTGATAGTCCCGCAGCGTCCTTCCTCCAGCTGTGAAAGTGTTATGCTTTTCCATGCATTTCCTGAGAAGGAATGTGCCAGTGTGCAGAGTGATAGGCTATGCCACTGGATAGCACCCTCCCATGTGCAGTCTACAGGAACACGGAAGAGGCTCTGCTGTTCAGTTTTACTTGCTAAGCTCTCTCGGGTGCTTATACACTGCAATATAGACTTTCTCATCAAACATAGACATTACAGTGCTACCCATAACAAGTAAAAAGGGAGAGCTAAATCAAATATTATGCTCACCTTTAGGCTAACTATAAGAAAAATTAGGTCTGTGACGTGGTGAGATATATATCATGCTACATTGACAAACCAAATGAATCCTTTCTATATTTGTTTTTTTGCTTCCATCATTATTCTACTCCTCTGCTTCCCCTTCATTCTGAGGCTTGAACCAAAGCTGAAGTTGCTTTGCGAATACCCAGTGGCCATGCTGGGATCCCTAAGATGAGCCGCTCTGCAGTGGTGTACTGAGAACTGAGTGCCTGGAGGGTTGTTTTTCTGTATTGTGTAGTCCTCTCTGCTTTCCCAAAGTTGCTTCCCTAGAAGATTGGTTTCTGTATACCAAACAAAGCTCTGATGGGAGAAAGAATTGGTTGAAGCTAAGTGATGCATGGACTGGTTGCAGCAGGTCTTTGGAAATGCTATGAGATTCATCTGCTTAGAATGCAATACAAGTCCTGTATCTGTCTCTACAGTACTTGAATATTACAGCAATAAATACCTAAGTTTGTAAAATATTATGTATTAGATGTGATACTGTCTGGGAAAAGTGTTGGGGTTTGATCAATGTATTTGTATGGGATCTGTGGGGGGAACAAGTAGCATGGTTTGTGCTGGGTCTCCTTGTTCTGGAAGATTAGAAAAGCCCTAACCCGCATTGCAGAGCCCTGAACTACTTCAGTGGTGTTAAAGAAGTAGAATCGATCCTATCACGCAAGAGAATTGTTGGAAAATTCCCCAAAATATTCTAAACAATTATAGGACCCTTAATGCCCAGCTGATACTTTGCATGTGGTTGTTGAGAAGCTTGCAGCTGAGTTGTTTGGACACAGTTTATCTCCAGTTCTTCCTAATTGTAGCACTCTATATGCTTGAAACAAAATTAATGTCCTTAAATGGCATTTTAAAGATAAATTTGGCAACAGAAAAGGAAAGGCAGTGAGAAAAAAGGAAAGTTCAACAAGAAAAACTTGTATTGCTATAGCAATAGCTTAAACTGTTCTTTTCATAAGTGTAGGGAGTGGCTGATCTATGCAAGTTCTCTGTTAAATATGTTTTAAGAAATAAAAGTTAACGCTTGTGTGGACAGCTGGGGAATCCATTGATTAAAAAGTCAGAAGGGAAACTATGAAGTATATGTATTTAGTGTAATGATTTCAGCAAGTATGGATAACGTGTATCTGCTGCAGACTTACAGGGAAGGCTCAGGGCCTCCATCCCTGTGCCCCTGCTGCCTCCTTGCCTACTGGCAATGCCTGGTATGAGTCCGTTTTGGCTTGTGTGATGATGAATGGGCTGTACGATGTTACAGCATCGTCTGCTACCCTCCTTATACTCACCTATCCTGCAGACAGCCGTGCAAACCTGGAGGCACTGTGGAAGTGTGCTGGAGGATTTTTTTTTTTAATTCTCTATTAAATTTGAAAACTTATGGAGAGCTGCGAAAATGCAAAAAGCCTGGGAAAGGGGAGCGAGCAAATATGATACTGATCTTGGAAATAAGAACAGACTTGGCAGTTGCCATCCTTGTGAACTTAATTTCAGTTCCTGGTAAAAAGGTGAAAAGGAAATTGGTAGGCATTTAGAGGCTAACGTACTGAAAAGTAGGTAAACCTCACGGGTTTATAACTAATATTACAAATTTTTGGTTTGGTTTGCATCTTTAGTCAAATTATTAAATCAGTAAGAAAAACATTGCTAATCTGGACTGTTGCACTTCGTAATGGGTGTTTACTGGAAAAATTAATTTAACATTGCTAGAAAAATAAGAGCTCTCAGGAGCTGAGGATCATAGAATATAAAGATGGAAAATACCTTAAAGATCAACCAAACTCTCTTCCTGCCAGGACAAAATTGCTCATTTGGAGTGTATTTTCCAAGTGTTTTTCTATGTTTAATAAATATAATTCAGTTGAGGGTAACACTCTTAGAAGTTTTATGGGTATTGGTGGAGTTCTAGTTAAATTACTAAAAAGTCTATGAAAAGAAAATGTGCTAATGGTAATTACATCTGCAGATGGTATTGAGCTGGAAAGTCTTTTGGTTTTCCAAGCAACAAAGTGTATCAGCATCTCAAAGAAAAATGTCTTTGACTGTTGCAATGGTGTAATTGATATACTCTCAGGTGCCATAGTTACAAATAGCAGTGTAAGTGATTGATGTTCAGAGCCAACCCTGGTGTAGTCATTGCTTACCAGCTTTGTTTCTTAAAAATGAAAGAAAAATAAATTCTAGGCAGCAGTTTCTTTTCAGTTGAAACTTCCACGTTAAATTCCAAAGTTAACTTCATCTGGAAAACTTAAAGTACATTTGCCTTTAGGAAGCAAAAATGTAGGCCTTTGCATGTGAGAGAGCAGATGATGCTTGTTGTGCTCTGGAAATGTCAGAAAGATCTTAGTAGCTTTAGTAGTCTACACATATATATATGGCATTATAATGTGAAAAATAATGCTGGCTTTCAACTATTAAGAATGTGAGTTGGTAAAACTCTATAACTCTGATAGTCCATCTTTATCACTCTTGGTTTAATATCTTCCTTAAAAAAAAGCCGCTTCCCTCTCCCCCATCTGTTTGCTGTTTTGGATTGCTTCTGCAGATTAGATGGATAGGTGGGATTCCAGGAGATCAAATAATACTCACTGCAAGATAGCTGCATACTCTAAAATTAGTAAGATGGTGTCACACTGCACCCTGAGATCTACTTCTTAGTGTAGCAATGTGATGGCAGAGAAAAAGAGATAACAGTGTACTCTTACAATATGATGATAAGCAACACCTACACATACCGCTTCTTGTGACATGCCTGTGCCACCAAGAATGTAGGGATTAGCAGTAAGAACATTATTTTTAAGTGATTTTTTTAATATGAAGGTATATGATGTTGGAAGCGTTAAATTAATTATTTACCTGGAAGTTATGGTAGTGAAAAATTAAATGCGTAAAAAAGTGCTCTTCATACAAAATCGTAGGTTTTGCTTTGTCATTAGTTGCTCTCTTTGGAAAAACAGATGGAATTTCAGTGCTGAGCATGTTTTCACTGTGCAGTCTCTGCTGCAATGTTTTTTCCAGGTTCCCCAATGCCAAATTCAGTAACACTTAGTGGAGAAACCAAAACATTCCAAGATACATACAAATACATATAAAATGCTCAAGCGTTTTATGGCAGTTATGAAAGATGCACCTTTTTTGGAAACGTGATTGTAAGCAGAAACGTTCTTCATAGTGTAAGCATTTTATAGTCTAACAACTTCAAATTAGCATTTCAAGTACCATTTTTAGGAATCAGGGTAGACAGTAAGATAAAAGCAATAATTTTCTGAAGCCATTTCATGCATATTAAATATCACTGATGATTGTTACTGGGTTAAAAACAAAGTAACAATCTGTGATGGAGATGCCCTTTTAAAAGCATAATAAGAGTATGGCACTTAAAATAGAAACAGGCTTATTGGAACAGATTACATCACCTTAAGAGGTATTGCTTGTGGAGTATAGTTGCTCCCAGAGATTGATGCTTGCCCTTGAGAGGTGGTTCGTCATCTGTTCAGTTATTTTTAAGAAAGAGAAGTCAGAGGTGAGACTCAGCAAAATGGCTGTAAAATAGAATAAAATGAAGTGCTAGACGACAGGTACAATATATTTCCTAGCAACCTCGTTTCATGTAATTTAGCTGAAATCCAAAAAGATAGACTTAGTTTAATTGTTGTGCAGTTTCAGACTTCTGTTAAATTCAAGAAAAGGCAGGCAGGCATGTCCTAAAAATTAGCAGAACTTGTAATGTTTCCACAGAATACAACAAATATATAAAAAAACCCCAGTGATTTAAATCAGTAGTAATGTTAAGTACAGCTTTAATGTAATCATTGTTATTAGCCCCAGTGTAAAAAAGGCACTCTCAAATATGGTACGAATAAAATTAAACTCCAAGAATGTCTAATAATTATGTAAATGTGTAAGCATTTAATTCAATCTTTTTTTAAAAAGAAACAACTGAACACTGTTTTCACTTAATTATTCCGTTGTGTTCTAGTCTTAATATCAGAAAGAAAATATAATTAGCTAGACAATTTCTGTTGCACGCATGAAGACTCTAGCCCTGAAAACTGGTCTGTGTGGGCAAAGCCCCTAACCCATGTGGATCATTATGTGAATTCAGAACCTAAATTAAGTGTAAAAATGTAAATAGAATAGGTTGTGAAAGGAGAAATGAGATTTGGAAAATTCCCTCAGCCTTAATAATCTGGAAAGGCTAGGAGGATAGCTAAAGATTTTTAAAAAATAAATGAAATACAGATGTGACTGAACTGAGAGTATTCTGCAGGAGAGAAGGATAAACAGGAAGCGGAATACAGCTGTTGGGGAAAACATTGTTTACACAAGAGAACAAAGTTTTTCTATAGTCACCACTGCCCAGGAATTCTTCTTATACTTTTCCTAAAATGCCTGGGCATGTACATAATGTGGTCCATCTGCTCTTACTTCAGAAAGCCTTTGTTGTTCACTTATGTGCTACAGAGGCTCTGAGTGACTACAAAGATGCTGTGTTTGATTTTTCTCCTTCAGATAACGAAATCAAACTGAAGACAGGATTTAAAAAATAAATAACCAGAAAAATTACTAATATGCCATTTCATCTGTGGTTTAGGGATATTCTGCCTGAACCTTGTGGGTATTTCAAATGTTGTTTCTTCTGTGTTAGCATGGTGTGAAGTCTGAAGAGCATTACAGAAAGATTTGAGGGGTTTTTTTATAATTCAGTTGTTCTGAGGGAAGTAAGGCGTGCTTATTGATGTAGTACATGCCAACCAGAAAACTTATTAACCAACATTTATTTATTTTTCTATTTAACAGCATTTTAAGTTCAGGTAATATCATATAACTTAGTTGTGTTTACCACTGGCAAACCGGAGCAATAATAACGTGCAGAATTATGTACAAAAGACATCATGTTATAAATGAATCATTATTATTAGTGAGTACCATTTCATATTCTGCGCTGAAAGAGGCTAACTAGGAAACAACCCCAAACCTCAACCATAGGATTCCTACTCGTGCACTGTAGGCAAAGCGGCTCTGTGCTGAGGACACTGAGAGCATCTAGGGACTAAATATTAAAGGCAACTTGGTTATCATGGTGATCATGTTACAGGTACCTTTCTTGGAGTGTTAGTGTTACTTCCGGCTAGGATTTGCAGCACGTGTGTCAGTGGCTTTCCCCAGAGCTTCATACATCCACCGAACTCACCACCTTTTGCAATGGCCAAGAGGATCTGGCAGACCAGCTTACTATTTTATGGTGCTTTCACTGGGAAGAATGTTAACTGCACCTGAACTTGAGCTTTTCACGTCCCTTTACCTAATTTCAGCTTGTTCACTCCCCTGTCTGCATACTGAGGCACGACCCAGAATCAAGTAACAGTCTTGCTCTGGCTGTGAAGAATTTAATTTGGAAAAAAAGACATCAAAAATATAAGTGACATTTTCCAACTATGAGGATATTCCATGTAAAGGATTCAAGAAGACTTCCAGGTGTCTTCAGTAAATGAGATAAATTGAACGGTGTAATTACTGGATAAATAAAATCATGGACATAGTAGAGAGATTAATTTTATGCTGTATTATGACTTTCTTTACATCGCCCTCTGGTTTTTCAGTGTTCAAAGGTAGTAATTAGCTGTCTCCATTTCCTGCAGGGGCTAACTGTCTAATTGCTCTCCACTTACCAGCATCTCTGCCTGCACTAGATGTGCCAACCATACTTAGCTCCTTAGCTCTCAGGTTGTCTAATATGAGTTACACAACTGAGTTGTGAAACTCAGAGCAATTCTCAGTGATTTTAACTCTAAGTCCAGGTTACTTCTGAATTGGAGCTGAATGTGATCTTTCAGACCTGAAAGCTTAGATCTTTGCTTTTGCCATTTATTTTGCTCAGCCTGCTTCTTGCTACAGATCTTTGCAACCATTTTTGGCAACTTTTCACCTTTCATCATATTAATGAAATGAAACCCTTTGTTTTCGGACAACATAGTTATTTGTGTCTGTGAAAGGAACTGTTGGATTTTATCAATTTCCTCATAGCCATTTGCAGAGACATTCTAAGTTATCAGGACCAAACTCTTCCTTAACTGCGAGATACATTCATACACAAAAATGTGCACCCATTTGCAGTTTAGCATAGTAGATGTCCAAGCAGTCTGTTGTGGTAATTACTCGTGACTGCAGACTAACAGATGTGTGCTCACTACAAAAACTACATTTAGGGCTCTTAGTCTAGAAGTCTATCCCAAAACCCGAAAGTAATGCTTCTTACATGAATGTTGACCTGGTTGCAGTGAGTCTCCTGATCACAAGAATAGAAAAATCATTGGTAATTCTTTTTTGTATGTGTCCTTGTTTCAAGGTCTGTATTAGTGTCAACATGTTCTTTTTTTTCCTTTCAGCCTAGTAGAGCACACATCCTGGGTTTGACTAATACTGAAAATTGTTACCAACAGAAAGTTGAGGCATGTATGTAGGCTGCTCAAAGCAGAAAAGAAGCAGACTTCTAGCCAGGCTAGAACCTATATATTTGTTATCTTCCCTGCATTAAAATTGTCATGTCATGTTTGTTTCCTTTTTCAGATGCTTTGTATATTGATGCAACCTGTAAAAATTAATAAAATTACTATGAGAACCCTTTCCATCTTAATAGCTTGAAGAATATGTTGTGGTATATGCTGGCTGATAATCTGAGAGTACCCAAAAGATGTAAACTCTTGAGTGGCAGAGCTGCTGTCATACAGTTTATTTCTGTAAAGAACCAATGTGAATGAGTTAGGAGAGGATCCGTGTGCTCTGGCTTTCAGCTGTCACATACCTGACTGCATGACAGCTCTCTCCTTTGATACAGTTTGAAGTTAAACGGATTAACCATGAATAGTTTTTCTTTTTGCCAAAGAAAAATAGAGGAGAAGCCTCATGCAGCAAGCAGTGGTGTCAGCTGGGATCTAGCTGCTGACTGCAGCCCTCTGCTTCCCAGTGTCTCCTCCTTTGGAGCAAGGGCTACAGCTGTTTGGGTCAAAGATGCTGAATTTAGGCCCTACCTTGCAAACAGTGTGGACATGTTCGTGTGGAGCTGATTACTGTCTGCACAGACAGGAGGTTGGGAAGCTGGTAGGTAATATGTAAGGAGTATAGGGCTATGATGAGTGGAGGAGGATGAATTTGGAGAGAAAAAGCAGGGAATACGCATAGCCTTTCTTCCAGGGAAGGTGTATGGCTATGTCTTAATGCTGCTTTTCTGAAAGGTGTGCCTAAATGAAGCTGAACTGTTGCAGAATTCTCGGTAAACACAGTGTTTATCAGTTTAGATTAAAAATGTATATTCCTCAGCTTAAATTCCAGTAAACAGCTCTTAATTCAAAATAAGACTCTTAATTCATGTGTATACATGCTTAGAATCTGTTTAATTCAGAGTCAGTTTAAAACAATTTAGTTAAGCTGCACAAAAAGTAACATACCTCCTCCATTTCTAGGACTGTGAGCTCAGAGGCTCTTGAATCAAAATTTTAAGATGGGGCAACTCAGTAATGTTTTTTTTGTTTTTCCTGATTTTTATGTTGTGCTGTGGTCTTAATTCCAGTAATGATTTTGAGTGCATTTTTGAAAAATTGAAGACTTGCTGCTTTCTGCTGTGTAAATTTAACAAACTTTCCTTCATATTACACTGAACAGTGGTTGGAGTAACAAAAGCAATCCAGATCTTGTATTTGAGACTTGGTTGCATCCTGTATTTCATAGAAAAGTTTTTAAAAGCTGGCATGATGTGATTTCTGTGTGTACCCCGTTTTATATTTTGTTCGGATGAACTCATTTCTGGTAGACCAAATGGATTCATATTCTGCAACTGCACTGCACTGCTCTGTTTGTGAAAGCTGTTGTGAAGCTTAAAGCTGAAGATTTTGTTGTCTGCTTTTTGGCTGGATGAACTTGCTGGATTGTGCTGAGAAATGTAACTTTGATCAGGGCTGTGTCCAGCTGCTGGATAAGTGGGAAGGATTCTGCAGAGACTGCACTCTCCTCAATTGATGTACTGTGTCTGCCTGCAGACGGCCGTACTATAGGGGCAGAAACAGGGAAGGAGGAGGAAGATATCTCCTTAATTCCTCATAATTCCGTAGAAAAAAAACTTCAAAAGTTTTCTGTTGCTGTTGGGCTGTGCTTTTCAACCTGGGTTGTTTTTTTTTTTTCCTGTGAAGGAACTAAATAATTTCTTTTAATAATGGAGGAGAAAGTGTATCCCTATTGCTACAGGGCAGCTGTTCAAAAAGTTATTTAGTACAGAGAGCAATATTACTTGCCACAGATTGTTCTCATGTCTCAAAAGAAATTTGATTTGAATGTAACAAAACTTTGCTGCTGCAGAGACATGTTTGGATCCAGGTCTTTACAGTAGCAGAGTATTAATAGTAGGGAGGAAAAGATGTCAAATTCAGGTTAATAAAGGTAAACAGGAAAGGAAAAATAACGCATTCTCTTGAGACATCTTCAGTTACACCACCTTGTTGATTGAACAGCAGGAAGACTTGGCATATGGATTTAGAGTATCTAACTGACGTGCCTGTTATGGTTAAATATCTAGGGCTACTCCAATAGTATTTATTTTTAGCAAGCTACCTTCTTAAAAATAAAAAAGAGGGAAAAAATGTTAGCTATACATACTTTTTCCCAGAGGATTCGGATAGACATTAACACTGTTCAGTGCACCACTCCTCTCTTAAATATCATGAGTAAAAGTTGCTCTCAGCAGACAATCTCCAGGTATGAACAAGGAGAGAGGAGTGTTGCCTGCATGCTTGAGCAGTGGGTGCTGGAGGATAAGCTGGACCTTTCCAGGTAGAGCCTGTGGGTTTTGGCAGTCCATTTCCAAAATTCGAATCCTAGGTTTTAATATATCTGTAGACTTCTGTACAAGGGGGTAAAAATTTTATAAAACTAAAGTACTGAAATCTGAGCTTCTCTCTGCATTGTAGTTATAATTGTAGAAATGTTGAAGCATCTCAAAATTGCACCACCCCTTTATTAAATGTGAATACAAAGCTTACATACTCTCATACAGTTACAATATGTAACGCATTTGTACATGCATTCTATTACTTAGACATGTTTGGGCATAGGCAGTACTTGAATACAACCTGGCAATTGAAACTGAGCACCCTTGCCGTTGTTAAATTCACTCAATGTGCTTCTGAATTTTGATAATGGAAAATCTGCCGTTACACGGATATTAAAGAGATTACTACATTGGTGGAAAAGCTCATTTGAAGTGTCTGTGCTGTCTTAGACTGCAGAACAGGGAGTTCTCCCACATGAGAAGGCACTGAGCAAGTCTGAATCCAGCATGGCAAACTCACGAACCCAGCCTGACCTGCAAACATGCCTCAGGATTACTTTATTTTTAAGGAAGTACATATTAGTTCAAAGAAAAATCCACTGTCTGTCCATCACCTGTCTTTGTTGGTGACCAGTGCTAGCAACCAGGGACTTGCATAGAGCAAGTACCCAGTGGCATTTTCTTATAGTGGTGTGACCAGTGGAGGCATCATAGGACATAGTGTTTGTGATTTTTCTATAGAAGTGTCCTGTTACCTTTTGAATCAATGTGATTGGAGATCTGCCCTGATGACACAGATGTTGTGTAAAGATTCACTGTCCTTGTATTGAGTTCAAATTGCTAGTTTGGTGTAGCACTCTCTGGTCACCATGGTGGCCGTTTACAACTTCTGTATATGTGATATGATGGCCTTCCATCATGCTCCTCCTTAGTCATCTCTCTTTTCTAGGCTGGAAAATCCTAATCTGTCGTTCTTTTTACAGAAACTAATTTACATCCTTGCTTAGACATTTCATTCTCGCATGTTGTTTTATTTTTTTTCCATTGCTAAACCTGAACTGATCTGCTTTTGCTGCTTTTGCAGATCCAATTTGGCTTTGAGTGGAAAAAAATATACAGTGAAAAAAAAGTATCTCCATGTCTCTCTAATATTTATGGAATCACACGGTTAATGTGCGAGAAGTTCTCATTTTTCCCTATACTTTTAAGAGACACAAGAGAGTTGGAAAAGGAACATTATAAAACAGCAGGAATAAACATAGAGCTGGGAAGGAAGTGAAGTAGAAAAAAAAAAGAAAGAGAGAAAGGAGTAAGATAAATGTGTATGTGTCTGCATGAATGAGAGAGGTAAGACTACCTGTTAGGATTCAATTTCTGTGATAGCCATCACTGAATATATCAGAAGATGGTGCAACCCACCTTTGTTTATTTGGGAGGGAAAAAAGAATGAATATTCAAGCCAGCCATAACTGTTTATCCTCACAGGGGTCAGAGAATTGCTCACATCTGCTGACTGTCAGTGATTATGAAGTAAGCAGTTTTGACCATGGCTTACTCATTACTGCCAGGCTGGAGTTACGTGGTGTGTGAACCAACAGGCTCAAGGCAGTAAATGTTTTACAGGCTGAATACTGAAAAACTTAAGAGGGAGATGTGGCATAAATGTGACACAAAAGGCAGATTTCATGTTGTAATGAATAAAATCCACAAAGAAGTCATGGTGCATGTCCACAATACGATAGTTGTAAAGTATCTTTTAGAAAGAAAGTCCTCTATTGGGATTTAAAAATAGCAGTGGTTAACTTAGTGTACCTAATAACATCTTTTTTACGTTATATCTTTGTATTGCTATTAAAGAAAAAAAATACAGCACTCTGCTTTTTAACATGACGCTCTCCTTGACCCATGACCATATTAATGGTTTTCAAGAAAGGAAGAAAAAGGTAAACATCCAACCCAAAATACTGACAGGACAAGGACAGGGCTAATAACTGGGACACAATTACATAGGCAGAAGAAAAGAAAAACTGAAGGCTTGGTAGTCAGAGAAGAGAAAGGAAGTAGTAGTTTGTCTATGACATATTTGTACCCGGAGCACAACAGCGACATCCCCAGTGACTGGACATAGTAGCAACAGAAGAGTGTATGTTTGCAGTTGTGGATTAAAGAGCTCTTTTATATATTTTATCACAATTTAATCTCTTTTGTGTATTTAATTTATTTCTCCTCCCAGGCAGCAAATTGCTAATTGCAGCTCTGGAACTCCATTTGCAAGGTTTCTGTGCCAGTTTTTGTTAAGATCTTCTGGAAGGATGTAGCTTAGCTGTCATCCAATGGCAGGAGTCTCTTGATAACAGTTTGATTGAGCACAGTTCACAGTCCAGGTCTGGCATGAAAAACTGGAGAGGGAAGTATCGAAAGTTGTAAGAGGTAACTTGAGGGCTAGGGGAATTTACTTAAGATGAGGTGTCTCTAAGTCAATCAGTTTTATTTAACAAAGAGAAAATGGAGAGTTGGCTTGACCATGGTATGCAAGTTACTGGTGCTCCTCAATCTCCTCATCAGGAGAGCCAAAATATTGACTGTTGTGGGGGTTATAATGGCTCTCCTCAAGGAACTGCTGAAATAGACCATGTTCTATTAGGATGTGTTGAAAATCACGGAATCAGAGAAAATACGAGATCCTTTTTGGTGCCTCCTGGAGTTTAAAACTTTGCTACCCACAGATACCTGAATGTTTCTAATAAGGTGTTTTTAGCATACTGAAAAAAAAGTAGATTAAGTATGATTTTTAAAAAATTTCAAATACTATAAAAAATTGCAACATTTTTAAAAAGTAGTAGTTCAACTAAAATTAGTGACATCTGATGTGGTTTTAAAACTGCAGACTTAACCCAATAACATAAACCAAATATAATATGCTTTCTATTTTACATGATTACATTGTTTTCTAAGTGGATATGATTTAAAAAGTTTTAATTGCTAACCTTAAAAGTTGTTCAGGTTATGTTCCTTTCTGGGACATTATACTCCAATGATAAGTATATGTGTATATATATGAATATATGTATGTATGGCTTAGACTCTTAAGTAATGCAACTTTGCAAAGTTCCTTCCATGTAGCAGCTTAAAAAGGTTCTAAATTTTCTCTTTCAAAATTATAATTTATTCAGTGCCTCAGGGCAGCACAAACACAGATGGGAACGGAACACAAAAAACCCTTGGTTTATAGCTATTAATTTTGTGGACCTGAGAAATGCTGGTGTATTATCACCATGCTGCACTCTAAATTAGAGCTGTGTGTTGTATCAAAGCTATCATGTGTCAGTGTAAAGTGTCCCTGTGAAATTTACTTCTGTCATATAATCCTTTCTTTGCCTGGTACACAAATATTCTTGTGTCTATTGCGTCTCTATTAGCCCTTCATGAGTGAAACAGAAGGAAAGAGAAGAGAGGAATTTAAAATCCTGGGGCCTTACCCATGAGAAACTGCAAAAAAAGCCCTCCCCCATTCTATCTTCACACCAGTCAGGACCTGTTTATATTTTTATTATAAATCAGTATAAGCAGAAAAAACGTCTCTAATACCTTCAGACTCTTCAAATTCTCAGATCAGGAGCACAGCTGAATGATGAAGTTTGCTTGAATGCGTTATATGCAGACACCCAGTGGCAGCTCTAAGACTTTTTAGCTGGTAGGTGTTGTAGTAAAAAGGTTTGTAGTAAGCGTGTATGTGTGCACATGTGTAGTTTAGTGGAGGTTTAAGAGCAGTGTACCACCCAGACTTTAAACAGTGGCCATGCTTACAAGACAGAGGTATTTAGTTGTTTTGTTGCAAAACGGTACAAGTGGCTGCTATATCATAGTATTCTGGTGGGGTAGCCTCCGCCATCCTGGGGACAAGAGTCACTCATCCCTGGAGATATCCAGTAAGGGCTTGTTTTCCCAGCGCAATCCTAATTTAGACCCTTTCCATCAAACACTTGGGATTCTGCTTAAGTATTCCATAACTCTGGAGCAGACCTGTGGTTTATTCAGTGCTTTTTGGTGTTGAGGACAGTGAGACCCAGTCTCTTTGAAACCTTCAGGAGTTGCTGTTATTATATTAAATAATAATGGGCAATACTATTGAAGTCAAAGGGAATAGTCACATATTTAAATGAAAATGTGAATTCTCATCAGAGGCTAATGTTCTTGTGTGTGAATTAAAACTATTACAACTGTTTTTTTATCTGATTACAGAGGTAGATGAAAAACTTTTTCACTAAACTTATTTTCTGAGAAGGAAAATTAAGCATAAGAATGATTCCTTCATGCAAATTTTAACAGGGTTGGACTGTGAAAATAGCTAAAATGTAGCAAGTTTGAATGACAAATTTTGCGTGAAAGCAAAGGTGGCTTCTTACTAGTTCTTTTCTCTAGGCTGCTTTGTCATACTGCAAGGAGAGGAAAATACGTGTTAAAATCATGGAGATGTACTTTTTCTGACTAGCATATGAAGGCTTTATGTTCATTCTGTCTGTAAGCAATTGGTGTTTCAGATTGAGTTGTTTGGCACAGAAACATGGTTGTTCTTGGTCCCAGTAAATACAGTGAGAGGCTGCTACGGCTACACTAATCCATGTTAATCTGCATTTCTCTATATTCTGTTATGGAGTGGTATAGCATTGAATAGGTAAATTAGGTACTTCAGTTAAATCTAAAATCTGTGGGTAATTATGGCAGCTGATTTGCTGGTATATATTTACAATTATTTGAGTAGGTGTTCATTTCGTTGGATTATGTTGGATATCACTGTGTTTCAGCCCCTAGAAGAATAGGGGCTGAAAACTCCTTTTACCATATTGTGTCTTGTGATAAGCTTGCCTTGATTAGGTCCATATATAATGAGTTTTCTACCACTTCAGGATACCAGGAAGTTAAGCCATTTTCCTTTCCAGAATCTCTTACAATGCAATACATGTTTAATACAGCTTTCACTTATCAAGTGTCTTTCCACATGAATTTGCTGATACATTCAGACTACCTTGACACAGGACATGTATATTTTCAACAGCCGTTTCAAAGTGTTATTTGCTTTCACTACTGTAATGACTGTGAGTCTGAGTCATAGGTAGCAATTCCACCCTGCTAGTCTTGCACAGGAAAAGAAGAAAAAGGCAGTCTGTACAGCAGGTGTGCCTCCTCACAGACATAACTTCTCTTTCAAAGCTGATGTATTAGTTGTTCTTTTGTAGCAAAAAGGCAAACAGTACTTTTGTAACTTTTCAGAGTGAGACAGGTAGACCTGCAATGGTAATTAAGTCCTTTATGTGAATTGCAACATGACTACAAATTCACTTAGTACGATGAGGCGCATAGGGATGTGCCTAGAAGTGCAAGTGATCTTAATTAAGTCCAGAATGGCGAGTGGAAAACTAAAGAAATATATCATTGGAACTCGTTATACACTTTAGGTTATCTAAATTCGTGTCTCAAGAATAGTTTCATTTCTTGAACGTTTCTTGATGTACATCTGCTTAGCTTCAGATCTAAGAGATATTTGAATTTGTTACACTGTCCAAGTAGTCTTCCTTTTCAGCAAGGCATTTCTCACTATAAATTTCATCTCCTAAAATTATTTATTATCGGTATATCTCATCAGATCATAAATGAAGATGTTTGTAACCAGGACTGAAGCAGATGAACAGGAGTGTGCTACCTCTTCTTCTTTAGCCGTTGTTTTTGTGTTATTCCTACAAGCTGATGAGCAGAGATTAATGAATCCAGTAAATACTATTCCAACCCAAGGTAGCATTTCAGTTGAGTTTTAGTCTGTAAGATACAGCACATACCAAAACACATGAAATCTGGTTTAGAACTGTGTAAGACAATGGAAATCCTTACATTGCACATGTAAACTTTTAATTAGAAGCATTATTTTGTATAAAACGTTAACTTGTCTATTCTCTTGACTACCCAGCATCAATCTTGATTATTTTTTTTTTTTTTGAAAAAAAAATCAGGAAGTCTTATATGTGGTTGTGTAAAAATGTAATGGGTGCTCCTTGTCATAACACCACTCAAGCTATGAAGTTACTACAGTTTTGTGGGAAATGACAATCTAGTTTCTTATGCTTTCTGTGCTATATGCAGAAAGGCTGTAAGATACACTATATGCTAAATCCTTTGTGCTCAAAGTACAGCCTACTTCAGTTTGCATTTCATTTTATGTAGTCTTTACAGCAGTCAGGTATGCCAGAGGGTGCCATACTTATTTAATGCAGAGATTTGTACAGATTCCATCTGCCGGTACAGTTTATGCAGAGCCCCCAGTAGGAAGGTTTGCGATATTCCAGACGTTTTTCCCTCTTGATTTACTTGCTCGCCTCCTTCCAGCCTATACACACCCTGTGCATGCGTTTCAGATCGAGTAAGTGAGAGGTTGGGTGACAAATTAGACTGGAAGCATCTGTTTCTGCTTCTGTGCTGGGAATGCTGAGACAAAAATATACTGTATGTAAAGTGAGTTAGTGCATTTATCTGGCATAAGTTCGTTTTGGAGATGATGCTTACTACCTGAATTGTCCCTGAAACTGGGCTACTACTGAAAATAAATTTTGCATTTATTTTAGGGTAAAAGAAAATAATAACACAGATGTACTGTAGAGGACATAAAAATTCCTTGAAAATACATGACAAATATACATTTAGTAACTGAACATACTGAATAGGGTGTTTTAACAGGGTCTGAACTTTTTTTTAGTGTTAGTGCTTTTGAAGACGAGGACTTTTCTCTTTGAAAGCTTTAGGAGCCTGTGCTAGCAAATATTTGCCCTTGCAATTAGACATTCCTGAATCTGGCTTTCAAGCCTCTGAATTTATGATTTTAACATTTATTTATTTATTTACTCGCTTATTTACTTTAGCCTTTTGAAATTATTTCAGTTTTCTTTGGCATCTTATAGTTCCTCAAGCGATTGATTTAATAAGGTACTGCTTTGCAAATTTATGTTTTCTTATGTGCTCTTTTTAAAGAATTCTATTCCATAAATATTGTACTTAGAAGTTTGCATTGGAAAATTAAAAGTGGGTTTCTCCAGCTTGGTACTTAGAAAAAGAAAAAGATGAAGAGTGATAAACTTTTTTTTATGTCAGTATTGCCATAAGATCTTCTTGTACAGAGTAAACCTCACAACCAGCACCTACAGTTTCAGATGCTTAGGAGCTCTTTCATCATAAAATGTCCCAAGTTGCATTTGGAATGGTGCTGCTCTCTTACAGTCAGTAAAATCCCCACACTTTTCAGACCAGGCTTCTGATGAAATTTTGTATGTTCAGCTTTAATGAAGTTAAACGTATGAATAGAAATTTGCAGGAATAATACCATAGTGAAGTCCTGATTTTCATGTCTTGGAGAGTAATTGCAGAGAAAGGAGAAGATTAGTATATATTAAATCAGCTTTCCCTCAAGTAGAAAACCAAAGGTTTATTCTGATAACTTGTGTGGTATTAAGTAGATTATGCTTTGTAAGTGCTAAGGTTTTATACCTAATTCCTGAAGGCACAAGTAGTCTTAAAAGATGTCTAATAATAATTTGAATTGAAAATGCATTTATTGGCATACATAAAAGGCAAAAGGTCATGCTGAAGTATTATACAGTGTTCTTTACTGGTTGTCCTTCATTGCTGCTGCAAAATGGAGAATACTTCTGCTCAATAAACTTTCAGTATATCAAAAAAACTAAAAACATCCTTAATTTAATAGTTCTCATAGTATTGCATCTTCCCCAGTTGGCAAGAGAAATACATGGCGTTTGGTAACTCAGCATTAAGTGTTTTGAATCATCTGTTATGCGCACATCAAACATATGGGTTAGCATTCCACATTGTGTTGTGGATCACCTCTTTTTGTTTTTGAATGCTCTAGCTTTTAAGGGAGACACTAATTATATGTTCAGTTAAGATAAATGCTGACGTTGTTTCTTGATAAATGTCCCTGAAGACTGTATGCAGAAAGACTACAACTCAAACTTCGCAATTTTTTTATTTCTGGATTTTTCTCTTCTTTTAAGGAGTTGGAGACATGAGGTAGACCCAAATCCCCGACTGTTGTATTAAGTCCCTGGGCAGACTTGCAGTTGTAGAAATTAATTATTACATTTAATAGTAGGGTTTTTTTCTTGTGGCCCACCATCTCTGATGGACTATTAATATTCCTCAGAACTAACATTCTTTACTCACTCGAACTATCAGTCTAAAAAGCCACAGCTGTGCTTATTGTGTTTTCACCAGTGCTAAGATATACTGAATAGTAAAGGGATATTGATCTCAGCTACACTATTGTAAAATATAGTTTTATATGTGATGTATTTCCACTGACATCAGTTGAATTACTCTGGATTTTCACGGCTGTAACTGAGATCAGAATTTAGTCTCAAGTTTTACGAGGTTTTACAAAGCCCTACAACATCTCTTACTTAAATATCTTCTTGCTGGCAAAAGATGTAGGTAATCTCATGTTTGGATTTTAGTTAGAAGTTTCTTTTTGCACAGGCCCATGATTTTCTTCATGAATCTCCATTTTAGACTAAAGTTGTAAATCTCAGTCATTTGCAGCTAAAGCAAATAAAGGATCTGAGGACCTAATGTACGATAGAGGTGGTTTATCCAGCACTGGGTAAAGCTTACACACTCCTGCCACTGCTCTCATCCTCCTCTGTTGTTGCTTAATTTTGGAGCCCCATAAGCTTTCTTCTCACCTGCTATTTTGAGTAGACGATCGTGTGTGGGACTGAGACTCCTGGCATGGATAACACAGTGCCTTGCTCAGGCTTCTACCAGGCACAAGCTAAAAAAGGTAGTGTAGAGTCTTTCAAGAATCCCAAACTAAGAGGTAATCCCAGCTCATGCCAGTGTAGTTCCAACTGGGTAACGTTTTTCACTAAATATCATGCTTTTTAGGCAAATATTTTGGCAGTAGCTGCTTCTTGCTTTTTATGTCATGGCTTAGCATTTGTCTAAGGAGTGGAGGCCATGGGAGCAATTTCCTCCTTCCTGAGGGAATTCAGATCTGTCTCCACCTCACCAAAACGTCTCCTAGCTACCAAAGAACTCTTGTCCAGCTCTGGACACCCTCTTTGGTTTGAAAATCTTCAATATGCAAAAACAACAAATCAAGTCATCAGTAAGGTGTTGTAGTCTTGTGGTTAGAGCACCATATCAGGTCAGAAGTTTGAGATGTAGTTGTTATCAGAACTCAAGAGTTGTTCATGGTTTGCATGGTGTAATAATGTGGCATTATCTTGGAAGACTTCCTCTTCTAGATGAATGCACTAATGGCAAAGATATTTTGTAAAGATGGAGTATCACTGCTGTTTCTTTATATAAAAAGGTATTTTTTTTCTAGGCATCATCTTTTTCTAGAATCAAAATCTCACTTATGAGATACTGCATTTATCAGAAGTTCTGAATTATAGTAGTTTATTACAACCCTATTATATTACTTATGCAGAGCTGATCTGAACAGTAAAAAAAAGGTTGCCATGTATCCAGCAACCCAAGAGTCCCACAGTTTGTGTGAGTAGGTAATCTGATGAATTTGTGATGCAGATCTTTTGCTGTTTCTCTGCCTGGTTGGAATTCTCATACACTCTAAGTGAGTTTCAGAAAATAAGACTGGACATATGGTAACCATAATGTTTTGAGCTGCCTTCTGAAGTATATGTTGTGCTTACCACACAAGGAGCACAGGCACTTACTGCAAGGTCCTAGTTCTCATTTCTGAAGATCCAGATTTGTCAGATCTTGTTTGATTGAGTCTGCATATTCTGAACAAAATCAGTTTACTCTTTGAGTTAGGCCAGTAAAATAAATGTATTTGATTTGCATTAAGTGTAGTTTTTCTCCTACTTACAGGTACATGGAGATGTCTCTGCCTGTGCGCCTGTGTATTGTGTAGTAAACTTTTTGTTCCAAATTTGTTGGTCAGGCTTTAAATTGCTATTTCTGTAAAAAGATACCAAAATGAGTATGTTTTCCAATTACTATCTTTTCAGTATATATTTAGTACTAATATCCATCTTATAAACAGGGTTTAAACCCCAAAATTTCTTTACTGAATATATTAGAAAAATAGCAATATAGAAGAAAGGTAAGAGCCATATTTTAGCGTGCATCGTCAGCTTCCCATATCTTAATTTTAGAGGGATTGATGCTATAATAAAGTTCTGTATAAATTTTAATAGAGTCTGTTTGGTTATCCAATTTCCCTGAAAGTTGTATGAGTTTGTTTTTTCGTGGAAAATGGAGGAAAAAATCACTACATAAACAATTGTCCCTTTGTTTGAAGGTTCAAGCTCAAGTGCGACATGCAAAACTCAACTTTGACAAACTGAAGACTGATGTCTGTCAAAAAGTGGATCTTCTGGGAGCAAGCAGATGCAACCTCCTTTCTCATGTGTTAACAACATATCAGGTATCCAAAGAGAACATTGACCTCCAAAAGAAAGATTTCCTGTTAGTATATGGGGTTGAGGTTACCATGGCAGTATTCAACTGTAAGAATATGTAACTACTATTGAAGAGGAGAAGTGAAGCTGGTGCTTAAAGCAGATTGGTATTAAAGCTAACATTGCATTTAAATTTTATCCTACCTTACAGACAACACTTCTTCATTTTTGGGAAAAAACTTCACACACAATGGCAGCCATCCATGAAAGTTTCAAAGGTTATCAGCCATACGAATTCACTATGTTAAAGGTAAGGAATATACAGATATGTTTGTTTGCTTACAAATAAGAGATTACAGAAGGATGTAGAACGCACACATTCGCATTTTTTCCGTATATTGTGTAAGATTTCTGTTTAAAGCACTTCTGGCTTATAGGATCAAAACCTGCATGTAAAGTGCAGTGACTAATGAATATTTCAAAGGAATATGTTATTCAGGGCTGTGCTTAAGTATATGTTTAAGTGCTACCTGAGATTGTGTTTGATTATTCCTAAAGAATCATAAAATCCAGCAGAATTAGGGATTTATGTCGTTCTTTGAAATCTCACGAATGAATTGGATACAAAGGCAAAATACCGTTGTTTTTAAAACCTCACACCCTTTAAGAACACCTTGTTGGACTGAATGTGTGTACATGGATGCTCAAGGTTCCCACACCTCTACTCAGACTTTTTAACCCTTAGCTGCTCTGGGAAATACTGTTGTGCTTGACCAGGGATATTTGCCGATCCTTTGTAATCTTTGAATGTGGAGTATGTGCAAGATCTGACTGAAGTCGAAGTTCAGAGTTTTGCCACATATCTAAAAATATTCCTTCAGGACTGTCTATTATCCTGATCATGCCTGCCCTTGCATATGAAGTTGGTTTGCCCAATGCAATTTGAGGTTCAGTAGAGGAATGGGAAAACAGTGAAAAAACTTGTTAACTTTCTGGTTATCCCCATAGATGTCTTTATCCTGTAGTGATTTTGTGCAAAGTAATAAGTACATGATTGACTGATCCTGTTTGCATTGGATTTCATCTGAAGGAGGTCTGATGGAAGGGTTAGCACTGGGAGGAAAGTGAGGAATGAATGGCTGGCAGCAAAGCCACTGCTTGCTTGGAGAGACAACCTAGTTTGAAAACTATGACAAGTCACAGCCTCAATCCAAGAAACGTTTGTGCATCTGATATGTAGAAGTGGAAGTTTGGCTGCATTGTGCTACATAGCCTATGGCTACCTCAGAGATCCTAGAAAAGAGGCATCTGAAGGTATAAGGTTTAATTCACCCCAGACTACCAAACTTGTTTGTACATGATTATGCTATATTTAAAGTTGTTTTCTAGAATGTGGGCTGGGAGGGAGCAGTTTATGAACTTTGAAGTGCATAAAGAGCTTGTGGAGACTGTTCCTCCTGCAGCTTGAAACATCACAACAGACCAAACAAGCGAATTTCAAGGTCAGTCTTTCCTGACTGAGGACAAACATAAAAGGAAGCTCATAAACTTCTTCCTCTTACCCAGCCTCTGAAGAATCCTGTCTTGCAGGAAGAGTTTCCTTTTGCTGTCGAGTTAACATAATGCTAAGCTTCTTTCTCGCATAGTCAATGTCTTGGAAGATGGGTTTTAGCCAGAGCTTATGTCCAGGTTTCAGCAGGAGGCAGTTGGGCATCATTGTCATGACATTGCTAGTAATTGCTTACAGGCTCACCAGTTAAACTCCAAACCAGAAAAGAAAGTCCCCTCTATTTCACCACCATTGCCTCCCAGTTCACAGCCTGGATTTAGCATGGCCAGAGTCTTGCTCAGGAGCCTGGGTACGATGCTGGTGTGCTGTTCTCAGAACTTCCTGATGTTAGAAGGTTTCTGAGGATTTTTTTTCTCTTTGCTTTGGAACTAACCAATGTCAGTCTAATTTGTGTAGGTATCATGTATTGTTGCTGGGTATTTATTCTCTTTTATACTTAAAAATGTGATTATTTGAACAAGACATGTAATGTTTCAAAATATGTACTAATATTTGGAAACTGTGGATAGAAACTTGTACAGAAAATGCACGTGTTCTGGAGTGTGAAGTATCTTTGTGATGGAGGATGGGAGAGGTTTGTGGATGCTTATTATCTTTTGAACTTCCTCCTCTGAAGGATTTCAATATAATCTAAATTTGAAATTAGTTTGGGAATCTGTGATGAAGAAATACAATCTATATTGAGTCCACACATCAAGCCTTGAAGCAAAAAGTAACTGTAAAATGGTTGTGAATATTGTAGCGTGTTTGTTATGACAATCTTAACCAATTTCATTGCTGGTTTCCTGCACTGAAAACATGTGATTTCCTGTTTGTGCAATGATATGTATGCTGAGAAATTATGCTAATCAGGAGGTACTTTTACGCTACAGGAATTCATGGAAGTCTGTGCTTTGAGAACTGCTGCTAGGGAATAAGTCTGTTACTGCCTTTTGATATCAGTTCTTTATTTCCTTTGGTCTCTTGAATGTGGGATTATTTTCTATACCAAAGTTGAGTCTCCTCCATGATCTCTTTTCCCCCAATTAGTAGTTCCTGTTTGTTTGTATTAAATGGTTGCTAAGGATATTAAAGTAGAATCTGGTGGCTGCATCAGGTGAGGTTCTGTTGCCTAAGAAAGTAGATGCCTGCTGCTACTTCAGGTGCCTTAGTAGGGTAAGTCACCTCACCTCTACTTGTCATTTCTGACAGGTGTGGCTCTGCAGTGAGTCCTGTGTCTCCTCTTCTGGACCTGGGTATAGAATAACAATAGATATTTATGGTTAGGAAACTGATCCGTACCAGTCATATCATATGTTCATGACAGAGTAACTATATATTAAGAAGAAGCTGCAAGCAAATTCTACATTGAGATTACATGGTATTATTATTTTATGAAGTATAATAAATGGCAGTAGCTGATCTAGGGTAAGTGTAGTTTCTGATGGAGAAACTTATGGTTTGAAAATGTACCCAGTGAAAATGCTGTGTGTGCTGTTGAATTTATGCATTCAAAATAATCAGAATATATGATTACTTAAAACGTATGCAAAATGTTTCAGTGTGCCCATTTCTGTGTTTGATCAGGAGTTACCCTTTTAGAATACTTTTTGCTCTCATGTGTTAAAGGGAATCTTTTCTAAAAGAAAATTTTTAATTTGATGCTTGCAAATCGTTTTTGTCTTTTATGATTTTAGTTCTGATACTAGCAGCTTAATTTTGCTCATGTATGTGGTCATTCTGAACTAAACTAAGTATATACATCTGTAGGATTAGTGTTTTATTTTAAAACAAGAATTTAAAGAGACTGTTAGTATTTGACTTAGATTTAGATTGTCTTACTGAAAACTCAGAAGGTGATATGTACTGGAAAATTATTATTTGTATTTTGTAGTATGGACTCAAGCTTCGTCAGGGAAAGTTTAGGCTTGATGTGAGGAAAAAGTTCTTCACTGAAAGGGTGATCGGCCATTGGAATGCACTGCCCAGGGAGGTGGTGGAGTCGCCGACCCTGGAGGTGTTTAAGGGGAGATTGGATGAGGCACTGCGTGCCATGGTTTAGATGATGGTTGGTGTTAGTATTGGTGTTAGTGTTGGGTTATAGGTTGGACTTGATGATCTCAGAGGTCCTTTCCAACCTTGTGATACTGTGATACTGTGAATATATTCATGTACCAGGTCTGCCTCAGAAAAGAGACTCTTAACTGCCTCTCGGGATTGTTTCTGGAAAGAAAACATTGTCTTTAGACATGTTTGCCTAGCTCCCTTAGTGAAAAGCAGCCATTTGTTTTCTTTGCTTCAGGGAGTATGCTCAGAGTAGTATAACTCTGCTATTGCAGCTGTGTTTCCCAACTGTGAGTCTTATGCTTGATAAAAGATGATTATTAATATGCTAACAACTCTGTGTATCATGACTTAGAAGTATCAGTTCCTGTATCCGTTACTGTAATATTAAAGATGATAGGCTGCTGGTTTGGTAAAGCCTTTAAGGTTTCATTGCCTTATTACTGTATTATTACACTAATTCAAATTTATTTTAGAGGCTACTTCTCGTGAATAGTAACTCTTTCTAATTTCTGTCACCATTTTTTGGCCTTAGTTGCTTAATGAATATTTAGTTGCATTTTTTCCATTTTCACACAGTATCACAGTATCACAATGTTGGAAAGGACCTCTAAGATCATCAAGTCCAACCTATAACCCAACACAACACTAACCCATCATTTAAACCATGGCACTCAGTGCCTCATCCAGTCTCCCCTTAAACACTTCCAGGGCAGCGCATTCCAATGGCCAATCACCCTTTCAGTGAAGAACTTTTTCCTAAGATCAAGCCTAAACTTCCCCTGACGAAGCTTGAGTCCATGCCCTCTAGTTCTGTCACTGGTCACCTGAGAGAAGAGACCAACCCCTGCCTGACTACAACCTCCTTTTAGGTAGTTGTAGAGAGCAATTAGGTTTCCCCTGAGCCTCCTCTTCTTCAGACTAAACAGCCCCAGCTCCCTCAGTTGCTCGTCATAGGGCTTGTGCTCCATCTCCTTCACCATCTTCGTTGCCCTCCTCTGGACACACTCCAGCATCCTAACATCTTTCCCAAACTGCACACAGTATTCAAGATGAGGCCTGACCAGTGCTGTGTACAGGGAGACGATAACTTCTCTGGTCCTGCTCGCTGCACTATTCCTGATGCAGGCCAGAATGCCATTGGCCTTCTTGGCCACCTGGGCACACTGCTGGCTCATGTTGAGCTTCCTGTCAACCATCACTCCCAAGTCCCTTTCTGCCTGACTACTCTCCAGCCACTCTGTCCCCAGTCTATAGCTCTGCATGGGATTGTTGTGTCCAAAATGAAGTACCCGACATTTGGACTTATTCAACATCATCCCATTAGAATTGGCCCATGTCTCCAGTCTGTCCATGTCCCTCTGTAGGACCATCCTACCCTCTAACAGATCAACCCTTCCTCCCAGCTTGGTATCGTCCGCAAACTTGCTGATGATGGACTCAATTCCCTCATCCAGATCATCAATAAAGATATTAAACAGGACCAGACCCAACACCGATCCCTGGGGGACACCACTAGTGATCGGCCACCAACTGGATGAAACACCATTCACCACCACTCTCTGGGCTCAGCCATCCAACCAATTCCTAACCCAGCACAGAGTGCTCCCGTCTAAGCCACAGGCTGCCAGCTTCTCTAGGATTTTAATGATATAATACCAAACTTCCTGAAGAGTTTGAATGAGCCTAAAAATAATAATAGCCCTGGTAAGGGAGTCAAAAGGAGTAAATCTCAGTGTATCCATTTATTTTCATGCAAAGTGGAACACTGCTTTCTTGCGCTCCTTATGTGTTTTGGAGAACTCCATCCAAACAGGTATTACAGCAGTGTTGCCTTCAGCTGTCTCTGCTGTAGTCTGGTATCCTCTCTTGTTTTGGTTTGCTGCACCATGACTTTACTTATAGACAAGACTGTGGGTAATTCTATATCTCTAGCGGGTTGGGCAAGGTGGAAGGGGATGTTGTTGCTTTTCTTTTTTTGATAAATCTCTATAGGGAAATTCTGAGACTACTTTGCTTTTCCTCTTCCCTTTCAGCTGTCCCCCCAAATGAAACATATCCCAAGTTTTTGTCTCCTCAATGGTGTTGCACTTCTCCAAATGTGTTGTAGTGTCCTGGGATGTATTTATAGCTCCTGAACCTACCCTTAGTTTTGCTGCTTTGATTCTTTCTCAGTCAAGAGGAAGTACATTAGTTGTCCAGGGCACCTGGGGGGAGCTGTGGGTGAGCTGAACGTGTTGTCAACACTGTAGTGATTTAACTGCAGAGGACAGGTTTTGTTTGCAGTCCAGATGATCTTGGCTTGGCTTGGAAACAGCCCAGATGCAAGTGAAGGAATTTAGTGAATGAGTAGCAGTCAGCCTCAGAGTGGTGCCTGAGCTGGAACCAGAGTTAACTCTGCACCAGAGGAACCTTTCGTTGGCTTAGATGGGAGCTAGCAGAACATCGGTGGGTGACTTTTGGCTGTAAAAACAGGCGACATAGCCAGTGAGTAACTGTGAGATTGCTTTGCTAGTGTGTACAGTCTTGCCCTGATTTTTATAGTAAAAGAGAAATAACACAGCTAGGAAGACAGCTTGTTGATGTAGCTCGCAACAAAGTCTGTATGGTTCCACAGGAGCACCCAAAAGTCAGGGGCACTTCATACACCCAACTGAAGTGTGCTTGCTTTAGTCTGAACTCGGTCTGTGTCTTTAGAGCCTTATTTAATCAATACACGTTCCAGATGATAGGACTTCTTCCTTTCTTCTTATGTAACCTGAATGTCATAGTTTGATTCTACACATGCTGACAGTAGTGATAATGTTACCATGGGGTCATGTTTAGAAAGTGGTTGACAATGGCTTTTTAACACTCAGTTTTATTTCACACTCATGCGATAGCTTTTCTTAATCTTTTTTAAAAAGGTATCTCAGTTTGTAGTGCGCATCCAGATGTGGAGTAGAGGGAGGCAGGGGAGAGGAAGGTAATTTAATTATTTACCATTTGATTTTGAGAAAATAGTGTGTGAATTAAATTGTTACATTGAATTATTGCATTAAAATACAGCTGCTGATATTTAGCAGTTTTTATCATAATCTCCATTGAAACTGAAGTTGTATTTCAGCGCTGTGTTTATTTTTCTAATACAGGAAATAGTAACTGCCATTATTATCATGCTGTTTCCTTCCCAAGGTACTTGTGAACACCATTTCTATATGCTGTTTCCGTGGTTTGATCACAGTCCTTTAAATGTGGATTTCCTGAAACACGCACAAAGGGAGCATCATAAAATGTAGTTCCTTAAAGGAGGGTGGTGATTTCTCTTTTTTTCTGTGAAGTCGCATAAGATTTTACTTCTGACAATTTTCTTTAATTTTCTTTAACTTGTATAATTAGGCAGTGGTTTAAGTACTTCTGGTTGTTGTTCAAAACCATTACATCCGTCTTGGGGCAGGCTCTGTGCTGCTGTACTTAGTGGCAGACAGAGCACCACGACTGTTGCACCGTCACCTCCTGAAGCAGTATAGTCCCTGTAACGCAAAGCTCTGCAATCTTTCTCTGCATTGCATTTTCTTATCTCTAATCCAGGTCCTCTTGGAGTCTATGGAATAATTCCTATCAATTTTAATAGCATAAGAAGGGCTGTCTAATCAATACTCAGTACAAATGCGGTTAAAGGGTAACATACTCGTACAGTCATGGAATGGTTTAGCTTGGAAGGGACCTTAAAAGATCATCCAGTTCCAGTGCCCCTGCTGTGGGTGGGGACATCTTCTGCTAGACCAGGTCATTCAGAGCCGCATCCAATGTGTCCTTGAACACTTCCAGGGATGGGGCATCCATAACTTCTCTTGACAACCTCTTCCAGTGCCTCACCACTCTATAGTAAAGAATTTCTTCCTTATATATAATTTAAATCTACCGTCTTTCAGTAGCCTTTACCCTTTGTTCTGTCACTACTTGCCCTTGTAAAAAGTCCCTCCCCAGCTTTCTTGTGGACCCCCTTCAGGTACTGGAAGGCCATTGTAAGGTCTCTCCAGAGTCTTCTCTTCTACAGACTGAAAAACCCCAACTCTGTCAGCCTCTCCTTGTATGGGAGGTGCTTCAGCCTTCTGATTATCTTTGTGACCTTCTTCTGGACTCTCTCCAGCAGGTCCATGCCATTCTTCTGTTGAGGGCCCCAGAGCTGAACACAGTACTCCATGCAGGGTCTCACAAGAACAGAGCAGAGGGAGAAAATTGCCTCCCTTGACCTACTGGTCACACTTCTTTTGATGCAGCCCAGGCTATTGTTGGCTTTCTGGGCTGCACATGCACGTTTCTGGCTCATGTTGAGCTTCTCATCCAGTAGCACCCCCAACCCCTTCTCCTTAGAACTACTCTCAGTCTTTTCCCAGCCTGTCTTTGTGCTTGGGATTGCCCTGACCCATGTTTAGACGCTTGCATTTGACCTTGTTGAATTTCATGAGGTTGGCACTGACCCACCCATCAAGCCTGTCAGGGTCCCCTCTGGATGGCATCCCTTCCCTCCAAGGTGTTGACCGCACCACAGCTTGGTGTCATCGGCAAACTTGCTGAGGGTGCCCTCAATCCCACTGTCCATATTGCCAACAAAGACATTAGCACCAGTCCCGATGCCAACCCCTGGGGTACATGACTTGTCACTGGTCTCCACTTGGACAAGGAGCCACTGACCACAGCATTTTGAGTGCGACCATCCAGCCAGTTCCTCATCCAGTGAGTGGTCCATCTGTCAAATCCATGTCTCCAATTTAGAGTCAAGGATATTGTGAGGGACAGTATCAAATGCTTTTCACAAGTGCAACAGATGACATCAGTTGCTCTGTCCTTATCTACCAACACTGTAATCGCATCGCAGAAGGCCTTCAGATTCATCAGGCGCAATCTACCCTTAGTGAAGCCAGGTTGGCAGTCACCAGTCACCTCCTTATTTCCCATGTGCCTTAGCATAGCTCCCAGTCAATAGGAGCATAGGTGATCTAGCTGAGGTGGTATTGTTCATTATTCAGAGTCCAAGAAGTACACTTGCATGTGATTCTGGTTAGCACTGTTACAGTTACACTGTTACTGCCAAAAAAAAAGAAAGGTGGCAACAACAGAATAAGATAAATTTATTTAGTGCCTCTAGAACATTGAAGTATACGTTTCCTCATACTGACAAGTACTGAGTCAAGCAGAAACTGAAATGCTCTTTCTGGGAACTCATTTGTCCTGGTTACAGGGCAGTGTGAACAAGACCTGTGACATGCATGGGAATCCTTTTATTGTAACATATGGGCTGAAGACTCTTAACTTTCATTCAGTAGGTGAGATGGACTTAGTGGCCACGTTTTTTCTTTTGTTTTACTATTCTGCTGAAACATACTACCGTTTTGTTAAAACTCCAGATGCAGAACCACTGCATTTTTGTGTTTATTAAGTTTTGCACAAATGGTGGCTTATTTGTTTTAGCTTCAGCTTTTTGGGGGGTGAGGTGAGAAGGTAGATGAAATGTACTGATGAATATCAGTGAGAGATAAATAAATCAATTACAAGTGGTCAGGACTATTCACATGAAATATGGTTTTATTTTTCAGAAAATGAGTAGGATTTTGGAAAGAGAAACGTGTATTCACATTCATAGCAAAAGCGTTTGGTAGCGCCAAATGTTCACATTGCTATCAGCTGCGATTATTTAGTTACTATCTTCAGTTATTTAGTTTTTCATTTAGAAATACTAATTAATACATAACAGGGACAACTAGTGATATATTTATCACTTCTGTAATCTCAAAAATTCAGTCTAAGGTGCTTTATGTGTTGGCTTGTTCACGTGTCCAAATTTTGGTTATAAAAATGCTGACCATGAGACTGCACATTGTTATCTTGTAGCATGGTCTTTCAGATTGCAAAGGGACAGTAGAGTTTCGTAGTACCACAACTGGCCTCTATTAAGGCTCGTTGTCAGATTCAGGATGCAAGTAGTACCTTCCTACTACACTGTACTTGCCAAGATTGTTTGAATAGTTGTGCTGAGAAAAAAGAGAATAAAGAAGTAAAGAAGCAGTGAGGAACAACCAGATGTAAAGAATTATTTTTTTCCTCATATTTAAAGAAAAAAGGCAAAAATGGAGGAAAAATAAAAAAGGCAAACCCCTCAGATGGCAAAGAAACATGCTTTTAGTGCGTCTTTGCACATGGGATAGATGGTTTCACTTAGAGATATTGGAAACAGAGCATGAGTTCAGAAGTAGCCATGAGCCACCTTCTTATATAAAGTATGTTCGTGTGACTCAAGTTGAATGAGTATCTTCTAACATTTTTTATTTTGCTTGTTTGAGTCAGACATAATTTTGATACAGCTGAAAACCATTCTTGATTGATTTATATATGTTTTATAGCCTGGTTTGGCCTTAAATGACACCTTTGCTTCCCTGATTCTATTTTGTTTTCTTCTCTTTGTTTATGTTATGGTTATGATCTAGAGCTTACAAGATCCTGTGAACAAGCTAACAGAAAAATCAGAAAAGAAGGATGCGCAGACTGAGAGCACCAAATCAGAACAAGATCAGCAGAGTCAGTAAGTCACATGGCCTGTATATTAATAATAATTATTTTTGGCTATAATCTGATTTATGGTTGCTGAAGTCACCAAACATTTGTAAATGGAAATATAGACAGAGGTAGTCTGATCACACTAGCTAATAGTAAGTTTAATATGAGAATTCCTGAAATGTAATGTGTACATGAAAACTGTTAAGCTTCATGGTGAAATTAAGAGCTCTGAAAAGACCCATTAAACCTTTATATGTTTTTCATCTTTCCTAGCTGCTCTTTATGTTTCAGCTTTTAACTTCATTTTTTCTTTAGTAAAAGAAATTGTAAACAGCTACACATGGGAGAAGATCTATGAGCATTGTATTTCTCCCTTCAGCAGCATCTCTTTTCACCTGGGAATAGGATATGGATTCCTGATTGCTTTGAGCAGCAATTAGTTTTTGTAATGTATACTGCATCAGTTAGTAATCCAGTGAAGGAGTAGGTACTTAGTAGAAAGTACATCTAAGTGAGCTGATGCTATCAAGGTTTGAGTTACCTGTAGCTCTGAGGTGAGAGAGACTTACGAATGGGCTGCTATGGGGAGAGATGAACAGGAGAATGAGATGTGATCCTTGCCCTACAGGATCATCAGGATTCAGTTGCAAAGAGATGCAATGTTGGTATAATCCTGCTGCCACCTGTTGTTTTGACTGTCCCTGGTTAAATGAAGCACCCAGCAAAGGATCAGTTGTCAAAAAGCAGAGAACAGCTTGACTGTTAATTAGTGGATTTTGCTTGGCTATTTATAATAATAGATTTTTTAAAGAGGTCAGTTTTCCATTCCTTTTACTTGTTTTGATTCAGAACCACTGACACAAACCAGTTTTTAAATTCATCAGATTTGGTGCTTTTCAGATTAGAAAGGGCTTGGCCAAGTACCATTTGGCAAGTAGTTGTCTCCACAGCAGATCCTTGAATCTGCTGCCTCTTGTGTGACAAAAAAATAAAGAATTTCACAAAAAATTATTTTCCTCAATTGTTGAATGTAAAATTCCAAAATGAATGCATGATTTATGCAAGGTGTGTGCATTGGCACCTTCCAGAGCCATGTCATGGTTGTATTTGTTTTTATTTATGGATTATCTTTTTTTTGTCATAACGTTGAGGGGGGAAAAATACATCACTATTTTGCTGTTAAAAACAAACCATGAACACAAATCTAAGGTTCTAGAAGAATTACACAAAACAAAGCTTTTGAAATCCTCACAAACTTTCCGTTCACAGTAAACATTCATTATGCCAGAATTTGGCCTGAATCTAATTTTCCTCTGCTCCCCACAAGCCAATCCTCAAGAGAATGGGAGGTGGCTCCTCCTGTCCTATCACTAGACTACACAGTCCTGCTCACCACCACATCAGCCTTGTGTCTGCTTCACTCCCTACTGGTTGAATGACTTTACATAAAATAATAGTGGTTATAAAATGTCTTCCTCACTGAAGTGATCACCTTTGTGTAAGAATTGCATGTAAACCACAGCTTTTTCTTTTGTGTCAAGAGCTTTTTCATCAACACTACTGTTTTGGTTTTGTAGAAATCTACTGACATGGGACAAAGCTCATCTAGTTTGAGTATTACTTAGTTGCTGTTAAAAAGAGAAGTACAAATTGGTTTGATTAGTTGCTGATTTTTTTGAACAGTTGCACCTCCATCGTGATAGTTATCGAAGACCAAATCTGGAAAAGCAGAATACACTCTACGATTCATTACAGACATTTTTTTGATTAATAAGGGAGGGGTGGCAGGTTTTGATAAGTTGCTTTTCAATCTAATTTTGGTTTTCAACAGACTTTTGCCAGTGAAACAGTAAAAGTTAACAAGGGACCAGCATACATATCAAATGCAGGAGTCCATCTGAATTACTGTTTATTTGTTACTGATACAATTCTGTAATGATGTGACAAAAAAAGAGAAAAATATAGTATTATTCTATAGTTTTTTTAATTATTTTCTCAATTTTTTTCTTATTCTTTCAAATTAAGGTTGATTTCATTAGATGAGGCGAGCCATACCAAGGAGTCAAACTATTCAGGTATTTTATTTCATGTTATTACAGCTTCCTAAGTGCTCTAATACATGTTTTTTTCATTTTTGTTTATTTCCTGAATGTTCAGCTTCACCCAGCAAATCCCTGCAAATGCATAAAACTTAAGACCAGGAAAATCTGTAAACCCAATTTCTTATATATTATAAACCACTGCATTTTTCATTCAGTTGCTTAGATAAGTAAAATAGCTTGTATTCCAAAGAATAATTCTTACATTGGTCGTGTCTTTGAGGAGAAGGACCTACAGATTAGTAGGTGTTGAGACAAGGAAAGTATGCTGCTTCGCTTGCTAGTTTGTTGCAGTAATTAAACATGTACTCTGTTAAAAACGATGTATTCAGAGGAACTTCTGCTCAAAAGCTAAGCAAAGTCATGTTCAGCCGCTGCCAATGACCATATGGGTTGTTATTACTCAGTGACACAGCCAGGCTCCAATTGGAGTGCATAGTGAAAGAATGGGAGGCAATGGACACAACAGGATGGGAAATTCTGATTATATAGTAGGGGGAAAAAAGTGTTTACAGTGCGTGTGGTGAAGTGCTGGAAGAAGTACCTGGAAGGACTGTGGGATCTTGAAGGCTTGACAGGACACATCCCTGTGGAACCTGATCTAAGCTCATAGGTGATTCTACTCTGACAAGGGACTTAGGCAAGGTGACCCCCAAAGGTCCTGCCTGCCTAAATAATGCCAAGGTTTATAATATATCTTTTTCTATGAAATTAATGGAGAATAATTTCAATATGTGGTATTTTATCCTCCGTGAAGATACTTAAAAGGTACTACTACATTAAAATCAAGACTTCTCTCAAATCTTCGTTTCAATAGGCTGACCATAGTGATGTCTTGAAGATTTCTTCTCTACCCATTTTTTTAAAAAAAGTTTTTGTTTCCATCACACTTTTCAATATCCCTTTTAAAATCTGAAATACATTTCTAATATTTGTCTTTCTATATCCAAAACCGATACCTCTTTTTGCTGCAACATCAAGTTAGATGCTCATATTTGAATTTATTCTTTATCAAGACTCAGTTCCTTTCGGTCACAGCATTCCAGGACTTATTCTTGCATTCTGCAACAGAGCTTCTATTCCTTACTCCTAGCAGTATAACTTATGACTTAATGATATTAAAGTCTTCCAACTTTGACTATAGAAACTGAATTACTGGCCTGAATGACCACCTCTAATACCCCCTTAGTTTTTTGCACACTTTTTTTTTCAAGAGTTATTTTTTGTTTACTTCCAGATGACTGCTAAAGCCATTGAATAGCAATGGATATAGCACTGAACTTTGCAGACCTAAACTAGAAACACTTTTACTTTGCAATTACTTCTCCTAACAGCTGTTTTTTGACATCTGTTGGTTGTCATGTTCCTAATCCATTCAATATGTTCGTTACAGATATTATGCAGTGCTAACTTTTTAGCTGGAAGGCTATGTATTGCAAAGTCAGGTTGTCTCTAAAACAAATATTTTTACTAAAGAAAGCTCATAGTTTTATCAAACAATTAAATTAGTTGGGTTTTTTTTAACTAGATCTATTTTCCGTAAAAACACCTTTTATTATAGGAACATTTATCATGCTCATATTCTTTTGCTGAATCCCAATCTGAATGGAATTCAGTTAATGTTTTGCTTAGGAGTAATGGTGAGCTACCAACCCATAGTTACGTAGAATTACTTGAGTCACCATGTTAATTATTGTTGTTGTTTGGATGTTTTTTGTAATAATGCCATAATATTAGGACTTTTCCAGTATTTTGACATTTCAGTCGTTTTGCATTTAATGGGATCAGATCTCTGTTTGATGAGGTATTTTAATATTCTTGGATACAAAACCTGACGTGTATTTTCTTAGCAGATGTTTTCTAGAATCTCAGTTATTTATGGGCTGTAAAATATTTCACCATCATCTACAACATCACTACCTTGTTCTGTCTTTTTCTCCATTGCTCCTAAAAGGAACTGAAGTATTTTGGAACACTTCTGTGTATTCTTCTGAATTTTTCCATCTCCATGCACTAGTGGGTCTTTGCCACTGCTAAGTTTGGTTTTTTTCTTGGAAGTACTCTGTACATACTAAAGTAATACAGATGTAGTGCTACTAGTGATGGAGTTGTGTTTCTTCTTAGCTTTCCTCATCAACTACTTATACTTCATAACTTCCATTTTTTTATCCTTTGCTCTGCATTTTCCCTGAGTATACAATGGATGTTTTTAAGAATGACTCCATCATATTTACTGCTGAACTAAGGCAGGCTTTCAGGAACAATTGTACTTTTTTCATAACAAAGTTGTGGCCATCCCTATCCCATCTTCATGAACTTCTCTTTCTGTTTCCCTTCCCTCTGTCAGTCAGTTTAGTGTTGGCTTTAGCTTTGTACGTTGTCGTTTTGTGGAAGCATCATGTATACTTGTCCACGTGTGTTTGTGCCTCTCCTATCTATATCTATAGAGAGTGTAATCAGATGTGATCACGGGTCCTTAAATGACCAGTTGATGCTAGAGCTAGTAGCACATTTGTGTGACTTTCCTAGCAAAGCCTTGTTAAAATAATATGATTCAAACAGCAAGCTGTTCTGTTCCATTTCATTCTGAACACACCTCGATGTTTCTCTTGAAAGGCTTTGACATTCAGTTTTAATTCCCCTATAGAGAATTTTGTTTCTCCTTTCCAGCCTCAAGTGTGAGGCTTCCAGCAGAACTGCCTTCCACTCCTGGCAATACTGTTACCAACCCCTTCATTTGCCTTTAGAGCTACAGGTTTAGTTGTCTAGAAGTTCAATTTCCTCAATAGTTAATGGGGAAAGAAAGGTGTGTTCAGGAGATAACTCATGCCTCCTGTTTTACTACATATCTTAAATGGGATTAATCACCTGAGGGGGCAGTGTCTTTCTCTTGACTGATAGATGGTATCTAAATGATTGGTTTGATTCCATATCTAATCTAAAAAACTTTCTCAGAACTTAAGGTAGTTACAGGTGGGGTGTGGTGACATTTTTTCACCTCTGATAACCTATAATCCTTAGCTGTACTTTTTCCCACCTATTGGTCTTGGCCCATTCATTTTTCTGCAGGAGAAGAGGTGCTATTACCTATATCCCAACCTAGGTGCTTTGGGGAAAGATTCCTATTCCCCATTCCTAGAGTTAGTGTCATGAGGAAGAATATAGTGTCAAGGAAGGCTGTTTAGGGAGTGATGAGGTCCTGGCCACTTTCGTGCTCTCTCCGGTGTAAGTAGAAGCTTCTAAAAGAAGTGTGTCACCTTCTGGAGGACAGCAGAGACTTGTCTGATTCTTGCAGTTGCCTCAGCTGGGTGCACTCAGCCTGGAGATGTGCTAGTGTGACAGTGGTGATTCAAAGGAAGGTGTGTCCCCCAGGTTATTATTCAGAAATTTGCCTCACTTTTTAGAAATACTTCTTTCTTGGGTCTTTCATCCACCGCGACCAGGATCGTTTTAAACATGAATACCAACAACCATTACATGTTGATCTTACAGTCATATTGTTTATAAGCATCATTGTGTGCCAAGTGCAATCTGACATGGTTTTGGATCTTAATTACAGCTGACGATGGCAAGGACGTCATATCCACATTACGAGGAAATTGTAACCACAAGCAGAACTCAGGTGAAAAGACTTAAGAAAATCGCCTTTAGATATGTACATACCTATTATCAGTGTACTGCAGATCTTCCTTTGTTGCTTTTATCTTTTCTTTTTTCTTTTTTTTCTCTTAGGTGCCATAGATGACTTATTTGACCTGCAACCTGAAGAACATGGTATGAAATATTTATGTGTGTCCATTTCATCTGAATTTCAGTAACAAGCGCGGAGTACAATTTTAATTTTAGATCTTAATTGGTTTCATAATCTGAAAGGTTGAATATGATTAGATTATTCAGATGCAGTATTAAAACAGTGTTAAAGGAAACTCAGCTTCATATATATGCAGAGGCTCTGAGTAAAATAAAGCAAATTAAAACAAATCCCTTTATGTGGTTTAGTCAGTCAGACTGAGAGTGTAATTTGGGGCATTTAAAGTGTTCCCTTCGTGGTTGGTAAGGAAGAAAGCGTTTTCAAACACGTCAACTTTGGATTTGCACGGGCAGTCTCTTGCACTGTGGGGAAATTACCCATGTGGGGAATCACCCACGAAGGCAGAAACAGGGAAGGTTCCTCAACTGCCTGTGCAGAAGCAGCCCTAATCTGTGGATAGATCAGGTAGTAATGGCTTCTTTTCTGTGGTTAATAAAAGAGGTGAGTGCATGTCTGATAGTGGCCTTTTTTCTTCTGTTTTTTCCCTTACTCATTTCCATTCTTTGTTGGGCAGTCAGTTCTATTTCTTAGTGGAGCTACAGATAATGCATGCAATTGTTGATCATACAAGTTTAGCTATGCCAGTTAAAGTCTGTATTTTTTTCTTTAGTCGGATAGTTAAGTCAGTACAAAAGCAGTTGTGGGGCAGCTGTATCGGATACGGATGATTATATTAATGTTACAATATCGGCCATTTATCCTGATTTTACAAACTAGTTAGCTTTAGGCTAATGACTATTGTATTACTTTTAAGTGCAGCAATATAGTTAGAGGTACACTTTCATGTGTGTTTCAGAAGGAGGTCTTTCTCCTGTGTTTCTGATCATGCATCATAGTAAATATTTTTAGTTTCTCTTTGCATTTGATTTTTTTAAATACCAGCAAAACGCACATTTGCAAAGGAATATATGAGCATTGCTAGAGCCTTGTTCAAACAACTACAAAAGAAGAATATAGTGATAGTATTTTTTCAATGCTTTATTTGGAGTTTTGTAGTTATTGGGAGTTAGAGACAGCATGTGCATATAAAAAAAAATGCATTTTGACTGAGAGTGGGCAGTGAAAACAGAGAAACAGGAAAAGAAGTAATAGAAGAATTATGGGTGAGATGAGAAAGTCCATATCATTCTAGTAATCTAGCAGAGATATCACATGAGTAATATCTTGGTAAGCAAGACTGGTTTCAAGATAACCTTTATTGAAAACAAGAGTAGAACTTATGCTGCTTACTTGAGGTAGCCTGAGCATAAGCACCACCCTGTCCTGCCCTGGCGCGAGTGTGTTGCCCCCGCAGGAAGATCAGGAAGACTGCTGAGGCGTGAGATCTGTCACTCTTTTGATTTCCGCTGATCATACACACTATGGCAAAATCTTAACTGTTCTTTGAATATAAAGCTATATGTTGTACTTTCTCCCCCAGTAAAAATGGGACTCCTGCAATCCTGCAGATGAGCTTTGCTCTGAGCTGTGTTGCTGCAGAGCTTTTGTTCTATTATAGAAAATGTCATTTGTAGTTAGGTACAGGATTGGCAGTATTTCTTAGCCAGGTCTGTTTCTAATGATGCTCCCTTTGCATCTTCCCCTGCAAGCCTTCCAAATTCATGAAGATGCCTCCTGAAAGCAGCTTTGAGATGGTAATACCCTGTAGAGATCAGAGTTCTTAAGTGCCTTTGAAATAGCAAGTGTGTCTCCCAAAAGGAAGGATTTATCCCTCTGCCTCACCTGCTGAACGGCAAGGGGAAATTGTAGGTGCGTGGACAATGTTAACATTCTTTGCTGCTTTTCTGAAGGTGAGAAAGCAGCCTTAAAAATTTTTGAGAACAGATTTCCTTCTGTGGTATTGTAGCTATAGTGTAGTGGGAACATCAGGAGAACTGATGTGTTTGTAATGTTTCTGTCTCTGATTTTTGGGCCCTATCAGGGAGTACAGAAATATATAAAAATGTGAATTAGAAAGGAGGTGAGTCTTAGAGCTGACTTCAGCAATGCATAAAATCCTTATGTTATGTGTTAGTCTATTTGTTTCTTCATATGTAGGTGTACGTGGTGACTCATCAGCCTATTTTAAAGCACAGTTTTGTGCTTTTTTCTCTTCTGAATCAACGTCAGCCATTTCATTATAAATTATTACAGCTATTAAAAGGGAAGCTTTACTGAGAAGCCTGTTATATTTCAATAAAATGGCTTGTTGCAACCATTTGGTACTGTCCCAGCCCAAAAGGGTTAAAAACATCTTTGCAAGTTGTGTGCAACTTGGAGAGCTCAGCTGAAGTTGGTTCTGCACCTTACCACAACTTTGAAACAAACATAATAAAGGTAAACCAAGCTAGTTTTCAGTAACATAGCATTATCAGAGTTGTTAACCACCATTTTTGTCCTCCGTGTGCTCCCCCAGTGGAGCTCTGAAAGTTACCAAGTAAAATAACACTTAGCGTTCCTTGATAGTTCTTTCACTTTCCAAGTATTTTGTAAGCTTGAGAAGAGGATTACGATCCTGGTTACAAGTTTCATGTATTTTATATAAGTATTTAACTTAAATAGGAAAAATTGTTTTTAAGGAGTACTAGCTCAGGTGATCTAAGTGCTTCTTCAGCTGCAGTCCTGGTGCAAGAAAAACTAGCAAGGGGATTCACAAGGGAAGTGGCCCTGGTTATTTCTCAGCAGCCTAACAAAGGGAAAATAAGCTACTACAGTGTTGAACAGAGTACAAATCTTACTCTGTGTCGAGTAAGTTGTTCTCATGGGGAAATACCCCAGTAATTCAAGCATTGGACAAAAGGTCATAAAGGTGATCTTAAGTATGTTCTCACAAAATTCTTGAATAATCCTCCACTCTTACTTATTTTCAGTTTATACCGATCTGATTGGTTTTGACAGCTTTATAAGTTTTGAAGCATATAATACTTCAAAAAGCAACATAAAAGTAGTCTTCTCCAATGTTTTAAATATTAGACTATGTAGTGATTTTGGTGTGGTGTTTAATAGAGTTTTAAGTATACTTGTAGGATTATTTTTAATAAGAAATCAGTCCTAACAACAGTGATGTTATCTAAAATAATCAAAGAGTTATTTGCTGCATAAGCTACAAGCCCAGTTGTCCAAAAGAACTGGGTCTAAAAGAAAAAGCAATAAATATTCATTCCAAAATGTTCCATCTCACTTAACATAGATACCCAAGATTGAATATTTTTAAAAAGATTCCATCTTTTGTCTAAAAAAATGTTTCTCTTGACTCTGTTGTTCTGAGACAGCTGCAAAGGATCAGTTTGTGAGATCATTGGAGTCAGAAGTTGGTGATAAGGATGACATGGTGTTATTGAATGAGATCCTCAACGCTTCCTCCCTGGATGAAGGGGAATTCAGCAAAGAGTGGACAGCTGTTTTTGGACAGGATGCACTTACTGATCTCACCATGAACTCTTCAGCTGGAGATGTGGAGAATGGTTCATCATCTGTGGCACCAACATCATCAGGCTACTTACCCTCACAGCTGCTAGACCAAAACATGAATGACTTGCAGTCGTCTTTACATGGTGAGACCTCATCTTGTGTTAGTCTTTCGGTTTTAGGTTTTAGAGTATGGTCTTCTGCTATGGAGAAGTACAGTGACAGCTTATGTTGTGCCATAGCTGCAGAAACCCTGAAGTTAAAGCAGAGTGTGGCCTGGAGAAAAATGAGTAGCATATTTGTTTTTCTAGCCCTACTCATTCAGTGTTTGTGAATGAAGTACTCTAAAACCTGAAGTCAAAATTACTGTCTTGATTGTTTTCATTGAACTTCATGAAATGTTCTGTAGGCTTTTGAGATATTTTTCTCTGTAACAGAAGTGGATTTTACTGTTTAAATCACAATTACTGTCTCTCTTAAGGGGCCACAGAACCAAAAATTATTACTCTTATTTTGTCTGGGAATACTATTTTTAAACAAACTGCCTAAAATCAATTACGTTCATTGATTTTATATTTTTCTCCAAGCATCCTATGCTGTTGCATGTAAGGATATGTATGAGATGGAATGGGTTGTCTCAACCTAACAATCAGGCAGGTAGATTCCTCTTGTAGGCTGGTTGTCTTATGATGTGACTGTTGCTCTCCCCTTTCTTCTATGCAGCCCATTTTCTTTTGTTTTCAAAGCTTCTTCTGGAGGGAGAGGAAAATTAAAAGGGGAGCTAGGGCAGAGTTTTCCTGCTGCTGCTTTGGTGTTGAGGAAGAGAGGAAGGCAGGCTGGTGTTAACCAGCCAACAGCAACTACATTCATCAACCCCACAGTCTGGCTAGGTTTCTCCCTAAGGTTCTGCAAGCCGGAGGAGGACGACTTTGCCTTTTTGGGCTCTATCCCAGGTCATTTAAATCTCATTTGGGGAAGACTGATGTAGGAAAGACCGGAAGACTGATTCCATCTTCAAGACTGCGTCTTCATACAATCATACATGATATAAAATGACTTGTGACATCTTGGTAAGAAGAAGAAAGTCAAATTTGCTTTATAATTAATTCACCACCACCATCCCTAAAGCAAGATATTTGGGTTCACTGAATTCAGCACTTAAATGAGAACTGTAGGAGTGACATTTGCAATGATGCAGAGTTTTGGATGTATTTTTCTGATGAGGTACATGCATATATGAATATAATTGATAGAGTAGAGAGGGACTGGAAGAGTGTAGGATTTGAACTGATAAAATATGAGCTAAAAAAATCATGAAGTTTAGTTATGGCATTGTCAAATTAAACTGTTTGTGACCAGAAGCAGATGTTGTATCTATTGAAAGGGGAAAAAGAAATAATGAAAAACACCTTTCTTGATGCAGATACGTAAACATTTTAAGCAAATTACTGAAAATAACAACAGAAGTCTGATGGGATTGGTTTTTTTCCAGAGTTTCTACATGTTTTTAAATGTAAACATATTTTTGAAGGAGAAATATTTTTGAAGTTTAAATGGCCAACAGGGCTCTATCCTTTCTGAGGCTGTTGATATCATTGTCATTTGCACAAGACACTGGCATTGGCTGTGCTGTTAGTACTTCCAAGTCAGAACTCAGGTATGTTGCATTCATGGAACACTACAAATGGAAAATCCATTCCAGTTAACATAGTATCCCAAAATATTTTTTTAATAAGAAAAAGAATAAATCTAAATCAGAAGAATAAAATCTGTTGATGCTTTCGAATGGATTTCCAAGGTTTCGGCAGATCATGGCATTTGATTTACCAGCATCTGAAAAGTCAGGGCTAATCAGCTGAGAGATTATATCTGATAATCAGCATGTTCCCAGCTGACTAGACAAGTAAAATGCATTATTTAGACTATTTTTTTCTTATTTTTTAACAGAAGGTGAAATTCTGTTTTATATCTTAGAAAGTCTTGACTTTAATCTCACTTCACAACACTTCTTTAATAGTTTTACCTTATTGATAAATTTGGGAACAGAGATTTTTCAAAAAAACCAAAATACTGCGGTATAAACATATCTAAACATACAAGTTGGAAATATTAGAATATATGGATTCTGGATATTTTTACTGAGAACTTGTGATCATCTCCTGCACTTTATTTTTCCCTTAACTGGTAGGATTGCTTTATAATTATTCAGTGTGAGGTGCTACACTGGAGCCTCAGTGTTGCATGCTTCCTGTGTGAATTTGGCCTTAAGACCATAAAGATTCTTAAAACTCACATGCTTAACTTTAAGCACATTAACTTTTCTATTAACTTCAGTGGGATTACTTACTTATTTTATGTTAAGCACGCTCATAAATCTTTGGAGCTTTGTTTTCTCTCTGCCTCAGATGTTAATCTGTAAAACAGGCACAGTGCTATGTAGGTTATAAACTGTTACAGTCAGGAATTCCCAGCTCGGAGTTTTCTCTGGCTGTATTTATAGGCAGGATCTAGCACAATGAGACTTTGAATTGCTATGGGACTACCAGATGCTGGTTTAAAATACATACAAATGTGTGTCTATACATATACATTAGAAACAAAGCATGCTCCCAACAAATCTTTTAGATTCTCCTCCAGGTAAAGGCTTTGCAGTTTGATTGCCTTTCCACTTTTTCAGAGAGATATTGGTTTTCTCTTTCATGATGTTTATGGCCTCATTTACTTACTTATTTATACCACTAAGGGCTCCTCTTTATCTTCCCAATATGTGCATATACTCTAGTTGGTAAAAAAAAGTGCAGCTCACCATTTCCATTTCTAAATTTAATTGTGGTAACATCTGTGAAGATGTGAGCTGACAAGTAAGCTGTTTGGTTTCCTCACTGTCTCGGCAATATCTTGTCTAGTCACATAAGAAAGCCATCCTGTGCACAGGCAAACCAAAACGGGCTCAGGGCAAACAACTGCTTTCAAATTGATAGGCTGCAGTTTGGTTTTGAAAGGCAAAGTTGTTCTCTGTAGCCGACTGTGAGCAACACTAAATAGGTAATTCATTAAAGTAGTTAATAAATATTCTGTATCAATCTTTCCCAATACCTTCATAGATGGGTAAGTTCATTAGGAAAGCATCACACACTTTCTGGAGAGTTTTTGTTTAGATGTTTTTGTTGCTGTTAAGGTTCTTTTTGTTTCCTAAGTGGTACTTGAGCTACATGTGTTTCCAGGAATAGAGAACCAGACCTCAGGCCTCTCAGGGATGTGCTGCTTTCTGAGCCTTAGTCCACAGACTCGAAAGGAGGGCTCCGAAGGAGTTAACGGGTCTGTAGTGTTAACGGGTCTGTAGTGTTTCGCTGTGTGGTCTGCCAATCACATTGGTGTAAACGAACAGCAGTGAGGTCTCAGGGAACCACCTCCTGAGCTCATTGAAATCGCTGGGACTCGCACAGAAAGTTTCCAGGCAGCACTCGCGTTCATTTCTATGAAATTAGGATTTGGCCCTGTTCACTTCAGCCACTTAATTTATTCATTGCCATCCATTGACATATTAAGGTACTTTCTTGTAATGCATCTCCAAACAAACAAAAGCATTATGGTTTTCTGCAGTTGTGTGTGGTGTCCTCTGCCATTCTCCTCTTTTGTAACACAGGTGGAGAAAATGCCCGGGAAAGTATGTGATTCTGAAGTGTTAATGCCATACTTCTCACTATTTATGATTCAGATTTGCTTATTTGAAAGATTAAACTCTATAATCTCACTTTAAAGGGGCACAGGCTAGATCACTTTTGCCTAGAACAAATACGCACGCACTCTGCATCCAGATTTTGTGAAGTTTTAGTTTATTTCCTTAGAGATACAGAAGATGTTTGTGGCTTTAAATTTCCTTCCAAATTCATGTGATTTTGTAGAAACACTCTTTTTGCCTCTTCTTAGTAACACAGCTTGGGCTTCAAAACTTTTGTAGTCAGGGAAAGATTAGAGAGCGATGGTAAAGAACAATCTGTTGGAGGAAGAGTTTATGTGATTTACATGGATGTGACAGTAACTGTCAGGACACTGGGTACCAAGATCTGACAGGGGTCTCAAAAGAGGAGAAAGTAAGGGGTGGAAGCACAAAGAAGGTAAAAAAGGATGTGAGAGCCATAAACTTGAAGCTAAAAGAGACTGAATAAGGAAATGCAAACTGTGTGCACAGATGAGCATCCTGTTTGTGATACTGCAGAATTAGAGGTACTAGATTCCCAAGATGGATGGATAATTGCTCAGACCGCACTCAAAGGAGATATTATTGAAATTAGAAATATGACCTCCAGTCCTCTAAAAGTGATAAAGCATAAGAATTTAAATATCTTAAGCCAGGGACAAAAATGCTCTGGTTTTCCCTAGTATGTTTCTGTGGTACACCAGTTCTCGTTCATTTTGCCAGCATAGCTCATCTGGCCTCATTAACTGTATTTATCATTACTCTTTTGTGACTATGGAATATGCATGGAAGAAAAACAAATTGTGAATACCCAGTTTTACTTTTTCCTGCATAGTTACTCTCTCCCTGCTGGGAAGATCCTTTCAAATGAAGAACAAAAAGTATTCCATTAAACTCTAGTTTTAAGTTAACACAAAGTAGTGCATCTTGAATTTAATTCTTCAAAGTGTTTTGGAATTTTTTTTTTTCAGTATTATTTCAAAATGAGCTAAAAAATCTAGGGTCTCTACATACTTTTTTTTTCCTGGAACAGTTGATGAAATGAAAGTCTTTGGAACTGTGAAAGTAAAGGAAGCTGGAAAAAATGTTAGTATGTGTGATATTTTCACCCAAATTGGTGATGTTCTCCCTACAGCTATGCTTGACTTGATTACTGTACGGACCTTTCTGTGAAGAAATGTTGACTGTAACTGGATTAAAAGAAAAAACAAGAAAAATATATTTTTTTAGCCAGGTTAAAGGTTTGAAAAGAGTGCACTTGCCTGAGTCTGGAGATAATGAAACTGATCTACAGATACTCTCTTCTTAAGGATGTTGCTTGGCTGCAGTATCTGATTGCTGGTTTCTTGTGTATGAGGAAAGACACAAACAGCCATACTGATAAACATAATATTTTGCTTCATCATGTGATGCATGCATTGTGCTGCCGAACAATGGTTTGTCAGAGTTAACAAATTAATTCTTCTTGCTAATGTTGCCTTATTACTGAATTTTAGGATGGGCAGCGAACAGCTTGAGCCCACCATCTATACCACAACCATCACAGAAACCGAATGGCCTGAATGTGAACGTTAACAAGACGCCGGTGAAAGGTGATAGTTATGTATTTTTTCAGTTACTTTCCTTTTCCTTTTTTGCTGTGACTTTTGTATCTTTCTAGTCTTCTCAGTTACTCTATCATAATACAACCTATCTTTGTAGTAGTTAATGTCAAGGAACTTGTGCTCAGTGTTGAATTGATATGTGTGCATGTGTATTTTTTGGTAGGCTTCAGTGCTAGTAGTATGTTAGAGTAGTGTTTTGAAGATCTAGGAAGACATTATGTCTAAAATGCAGGCTACTGATAAGGCAGAAAAACCCTAATAGTAAATCTTATTTATGCATCGTATCAGTCATCATCTGTTTGGAGCCTAATTCACTTGCTGCAACTGAGCCAAGAGTGCACAGTCCTGCCAGCTACCTGAGACAAAGCCCTGCTGATTTTGACTAGGGTTTTCTGGATATGTGAACCAGAAATAGGTTGAATCCTTATTGCCAGTTTGTTGCCTGTTCGGTGCATTCACATTCGATCAGAAGCTATGTCAAAGATGTTCAGTGCAGGATAAAGGAGCAGTGTGTATTCCTTCCCCTGCCTCCTAGGATTAAAAGACCGACATTTTTCAGCTCTGCAGAAAAAATAAAGAGGGTTAAGGTGTTGTGGAAACACATTTGGAAATGAGTGTGATACCACAGCCACAGTACCTTCACCAGAAAAAGGAACAGCCTTCAGATGCTTTATGTGTTTATGAGAGTGGCAGATACTCGAGCCCTGCAGACACCAAGATGAAGGTCATGTCAGGCAGAGCCTATTTTGTCCGTACCTCCTTTATAGCAGCCAAAGTTGTCACTGCTTTAACCTGAACATCTGCCCTGTTGGAATAACAGAAAGGAGGAGACCTCCGTGAAATCTGCATGTCAGTATAGACACACAGATGCAGTAGTTCAACTGTTGTTGGAACATATTCCTGGTTCACATGTTTTTGTATTCATCAAAAAATACACCCTAGCACTAGAAACTGTACTTGGGACTGGCTATCAAACACACTGCCCTCTCTCCAGCCGGTACCTTCCCATTAAAACTTCCTTCCAGATAAGTAATGACCTGTGTGGCCGTACAGAGGGGTGACAGAACAGTCACATGAGCTGGATTTAGACGAAGGAATTCAGTCCTGTAAGAGAGGTTGAAAGTAAAATTTGCCCTCACTTTCCTTTTACTTTCTTGCAGACATGCAGGTGCACACAGAAATAAAATACATTTCATGAAAGAATGCAAGGCAGGGCGAGATTGTTTCTATTTTTAATTAAAGTGTTCCTGTACTTATCATGGCAGGAATCATACAAAATACTAAGGCAGACAGATGTAAAACATTCAGTCATGCTAAAGTTCCGTATTCTGTTAAAGACAGTGTTTTAAAATGCCATCACTCATTCCAGTTTTCTTGTCAGATATGCCATTAGTAATAAATTAAAAAATAGCATAGCATTTGTTTGACCTCAGTAAAACATTCAGTCAGTTTTGTTTTAAAGTAGCTGACAAGTCTGTACTTTTCTTTTTCCTTTTTTGTTTTTGTTTTGTTTTGTTTTGTTTTGTTTTGTTTTCCCAGAACCTACAAAGAATCCTAAAGACTTGACTGCCTGGTTCAGTCTCTTTGCTGACCTCGACCCGTTAGCCAATCCTGATGCTGTTGGGAAAACTGATAAAGAACATGAATTGCTTAATGCATGAGACAGCCGCCTGGGGTAACTCACAATCTTCTGTTCATTAACACTATTTTGAGATTTAAAAAGAACTAAATAAAAATGAATATGCTGTTGTGAAACTATAAAGTATGTGCCATGATAATAAAAATAAAGGGAATTAATCCCCTTTTATATAGGTGCAGTTATTTGCTCTTGTTTTGTATAAAGAGTTCACGTTTATTTTCTATGTGGATTTACCAAAAAAAAAAAAAAAGAGGTTAGGAATTAGGGCAGATTTTCTGTCAAATTAGATTATCTGCTGAAACACTGTCTTTGCCTGAGGTGGTGCGGAGCTAACACTGGAGTGAAATACAAACCTATTTTTTTATAATGTTTCTTGAGTAAATAATAAAAAAATCATGTAACTGAGGAGGCTGCATGAGTCAAACATCTATAATGTATATAATATATATTACAGCTATGTTAAGATGTCAGCTGAATTTGTTTTGTTAGTACTCAGAGTGAAAAATCTGTATTGGGGCTCATTATTGAGGAAATAATGTTTGGGTCTGCGCAGCCATGGAAATTGTGCTCTTTCTGATTTAACTTATTAGACAAACTGTGCTACATCATAAACAGAAATCATACCCAGCAGGCTTCTTTTCTGGGTTTTTTCTCCATTGCACCAACAGAATTTGCACCTGTTGCAGAAGTTTCTTGCAACTGATGCTTTACCATGCCTTCAAAACATTCATATTTCTGTTCAGTGTGTTTTTCATCCAGTTTATTTCTGAAGCATGTGTTATTTTGAGCTTATTGTGACATTAACTCTTTAATAAAATAATTTTGACAAAAAAAACCCTTTTATTCCTACTAGAATGCTGGTTTGCTGTTGAGTTGGTACATAACAAGCATCTGAAGATAAAACATACGGCCAATTTTTACACAATATCTAATAATTCATGTCATTGCCTCACACTGTTTCTGAACAGTAATCCAGTAGGCCAGTAAGAAAATTTGAACTCTGTATTCTGTTGCCTCCCTACTCTCCTTTTACAGCAAGAGAAGGTAAAGCAGCTGCTGGCTGCATATTTGCATGACTGTGTATGACCTGCTTTGCAATTTATTGTAATAGGCCTTTTTTAATTCAGTTAGTTTTCATTTTATGTTGCTGAAGTGTTTCACTACCGGTTAACTGTATGCTCAGTTAGGTAATCCTTGTCTCACTGTCTATTACATAACTAAGTACCTGCACTGGAAACCTGAAAATTACTATATAAAAATAGAATTTAACAAAACTGATCTGCTGCCTCACAAATGCAGTCGAACATCATTTCATGGCCGAATAGAACAACATCAATGTTCATTTGCTACCTCCTAGCTAAAAAGCTGCATGCTATCATCAGTAGGTGGAGGGGTTGGACTGACTGGAGTTGATCTGACTGAATCCTCAACAAGTTTTAAATGCCTCTGTCCAAAACTCTAGTGTTCAAAATCCCACCCCATAGCCTGGAAGTCTCAAGGTACTTCAGGTTTTGCCAAAGAAGTTCTTCACATATTTAGCAGTGTGTGTTCACATATAATGGGAAAAAATGGTCTGGTCTTCTCTTTGCCCAGTACCCAGCCCTCCCAGTTGCCCCGCACTGAGGCTGCTGCTCATTAAGACATGGAAGTTGATGTTGGTGCCTTAACTGTTCTAAAGATAACACTTGATTCCTTCCATGATATTTCCTACTGTTTGGTACTGGCAGCTCTTTGTTCAATAAGCTGTCTTTTCTAAGATGTATAACTTTCTTGAGTATTAGAGGGGAGCCTAAACTCCCGACTTTGGACTGCAGTCTCTGGCAGTAAATAAGGCATCTACAAAGTGGATTAACTGGAAAATACCTAAGGTTTATACTGAGGTTCACTTCTGAGCGCTAGTTTGCACTCATAACACAGGATGTTTACCCAAAATGCTCTTCATCTCAAACTGTAATTATATGCAATGCCAAAATTGTTAGGAGCTGAGGGCATAGACAGGCTGCTTTTCAGCCCAGCTTGGTTACCACTGAAATTGTTAAACAGATTCTTGCAACTTCAGGCAAGTCTGTGGTTGCTAAAGTTGCTCTGAATTATGTTTGTCTTGATAGTTGATAAAACACTTGTGGACAGTCCACTCTAGCATTTTCAGCAGCTAAAGCAGTAATTGAGGGTAAAAGCAAAGAGGGGGCCACTGTGACTTCAAACCAGCTAATTAACTGTTCTTTAAGATTCAGAAAAATGTTTGTGTTTGGATTTTTGGTCACAAGTTCTTGGCTTCCAGGATTTAAAAAATTCTCCTGTCTTGATTGGCACAATTAAGTGCATTGCACAAGTTCAGCTAAAGATGTTCTGAATCCTTATTGTGTTTTTAGGTAGAAAACCAGCTGAATTATCATCCCTTTTATACAAGAGAAACCACGGCTGCAGGGTTCCTCCCCTGCAAATTATCGGTTAGTTCATATTATACATTAAGTTCTTGTAATACTTAATTTTTTAAATTAATGTTAGCTTTGAATTCTAATCCTTAGCTTATATGTTTTTCACATTTTCAAATTAAAAAAGGAGTCAGAAGTATTTTAAATAACTATAATTAATTTTGCTCAAAGAAAAGCAGTTGGAATCCCTATGTACCATGCGTTATTATCATGAACATTTATTGAAGCTGAAAACTGGAGCAAGAAAGTTAACATCCTGCAAATAGGCATTTTTCAGGAAAATATCTTAATTACAGAGTTAAAAAAAATGCTTCCCTACTACTATTGACATGTGTGGCATGTGCTTCTTGGCAGCCTGGGCTGCCAAGTAACTCTGAGCCCCAGTGTCCTTGGGAGAGGATTTTCTGTGATGTGTGTACAGGCTCCACAGTAGCTGGGACAACAGGGTAGTTCATCCTCGTGGTAAAGTTACAGATTGATTGTTCTACACACAGAACATTCATCTTGATTTAATATGCTTCATTCCAGTTGCATATTCTGGTTTAGTAGTGCATTGTTTTAAAATAAAAACAGCTGCAGAACCCATGTGGCAGATGAAAACTGGTAATTGATTAACTGTCTTTATCAGGAAGTTTATTAAAGTTGATGTAATTGATTTGGGTGAGTGGAGGTTTCTACAAATCTAAGAACAGCTGCATCAGCGGAACTGGAGTGTGTGTCTTGGGAATTGAACAGCTCATGGAGAAAACTAACAAGTAACTTTTTCAAGTAGCTTTTCGGACCTAATGTGACTGACTTCTTAGCTTGTTCCCTTCTGTTTCCATATCCAACATCTCATGGGGATGACACTGATTGATGTGCTTTGAAGCAGGACCACTTGGCCACAAGCAGCCACCTGCCTTCCCCCAGCTCTCTTTGATGCGTGCCCACCAAACATGAGGGGTTGCACATGCTAGAAAAAAGGACAACCTAAGCAACAAGCTGACTGTGAGTGGAGAAGCAGCACCAGCAACAGCTTTGCTCCAAGTGGGAATAGCAGCAGGCCTACAAGCCCTGATAGCTCCAGCGTCTGAGCCTGGAAAGGCTCGATAGAACAGGAGGTTGACAAGAGAACACAGCATCCAGGTGCTGTACATTGTCTGAGTTTTCCTGGGGTCTCTGCCACTACAGTCTACCATTGCATCCCAGTGCAGGTGGCAAGCAGTACTGGATGAGCTCCACTGAGGACTGAGTGGTGGTTGTACTGTCTGTGCTTTCTGCTGAGCGTATGTGCATGAGGTGAGATTGCCCCAGGGCAAAGGGAGAAGAGCTCGAAGGTGCAGCTCTCTGTCAGTGCAGTTCCCAAAGACAGTTACTTAGAGTAGCAGCAAGACATTGATGTGGTAAAGCAACAGCTGCCAGTTTTGGGTCCCTCCACTTTTTCCAGCTCTTTTCTGCCCAGCATGCTGTTGCTGTTTCCAGCCACTCAGTCCAGCGCTCATCTGCTTTCACCTCTCGGCAGGGAGGCACCAAGGCAGACCAGCAAGGATGACCTGGGCAGCACAGGGAGGTTCTGCCATGCTTTGGCCTGGGCAACTGCTGCCACACTAAGCCATGGCCAGCCAGGAACTCGGCCTATGTCTAGGTTTTTACCGCTATGGGTGTGTAAGTTAGCTGAAGTTGAGCCTTCACTGCAACCTAGGCACACGCTCTAACACCTACCATTTATTGTACACCCCTCCCCCGTTAGCCTACTTTTACAATTTCTGCTTCTTGTAAATGTCTTATTTTTAAACAAGCCACCATATGGGAAGGCAAGAAGCAGAGCAACAGCTAGGCTTGCCAACAGCCATGCAGCAGAGGGTGCGCCTCAGCTGAGAAGCAGGCACGCAGAGGCAGTCTGGCGCTGCGTTGGCAGTCTGGGTACCCACAAGCTGCTTCCCACTGTTGGGGCTGCCATCCTCGCTCAGCAGGTGCTCAGAGCACAGAGCCCTGAGCACAGAGCCCGGCTGCGATGCCACAGAGCGCAGGAGCGCGATTCCGCGCACACACACAGACTCTCTCGTGACAGTTAGCAAGGGTGCCACGGCCAAACAGGCCCTGCAGGTTTAGCAGGTTTGGCCCTGGGTAACCATCCACCCTCCAGCTCCAAGGCAGACTGGCTTTGCAGTCAATCAGACCCATACACAGGTGTTCATTAACAGCACTCCCCTAAACATAAAATTGAGTTTTCCCCTGAGTAAAAAATTAGAGACCAGTATAATCTCCCCTTTAAGTGACACAAGGTATTTGCCTGCACGGAAGCCCACCATGATAGATGTGGAGCAGGTCCAGAGGAGGGCCATGAATACAGTCAGAGTGCTGGAACATCTCTGCCATGAGGACAGGCTGAGAGCACTGTGGTTGTTCAGCCTAGATAGTGTTCATGCCTGGGAGTGTTCAAGTTCAGGTTTGATGGGGCTTTGAGCAGCCTGATCAAGTGAAAGGTGTCCCTGCACACAGCAGAGATGTGGGACTTCTAGTTATTGAGTTGGACTTCTAGAGGTTGCATGTCTGGACCTTTAAGGGTCCCTTCCAACCCAAACTATCCTGTGAGTCTACGATGAAGCAAGGAGGCTGCCGTACGCCAGGGAGCAGCATACAACTCCCATCGCATGCATTAACTTTTAACTCTGTTCTACCATGGTGAAAGCTTGATGTGCCCAACCTTGTAATTAATCCATAGTGGAAGGGGGTGAAGTTTTGGCTGCTTTGAAAAAAAAAGTTACTGGTTGCTGTTAGAATCTTTGTGGGGTAATGAATAAAAAAAAAAATAGATAAGAGATTTTAGAAGTGACTGCAGACCTACCTAAGCTGTTAAAGAAGTTACAGCCAACCTTCTCTTTAAACAGAAGCCTTTCCTCTAGCACAGAAACCTACTCTGTAGGGTGTTTCTTTTATTTTGGCCTTCCATAGCTATTGTGGCAGTAGGAAAGGCCCCAGGACAGGTGCTGGAGCCATATGCTCGCTTTATCAACAGGCTGGAGAGAGGGGAAAAAAATATTTAAGTGAAGTGCTACACAATGAAATCATCCCCCTTGTCTCCATCTGGGTGGGTGGATAACAACTGGCTGCAGGAAACAATCATGCTGAATGTAACAGGAGCAGGACCTTACAAGGAGGAAAAACAAACCCCTACTATTATTCCAAGTGCAACTCTCAGAATAAACCCTCGGCATAAAAAATATAAAAGTTAAAATCACAGGTCACTTAAATAATTACGTCGCTGTTACAGTTGATTGTTTTCCTGGATTGTTTAGCCAATCTGTGTGGTCTTCCATGATCATCTCTGCCTTAACCTTGAGTACCAGAGCTTCCAACCACTGAAGTCTGGCAACAGACAGCGACCCTCACCATGGTAGGGTGATAGTTTGATTTGATTCTTAGAAGACAACTGAGGTTCTTCCTTAGATATTAGGAAGAAATTCTTCATAATGCAGGTGGTGGGACACTGGCACAGGTTGCCCAGGGAAGCTGTGAACGCCCCCTCCCTGTAGGTGTTCAAGGCCAGGCTGGATGGAATCTTGAGCAGCCCGGTTTGGTGGGAGGTGTCCCTGCCCATGGTAGATGGGTCTGAACTGTATGATCTTTAAGGTCCCTTCCAACCTAAACCATTCTATGATTCTGAAAAATGAAACAAGCTCTGGAGGAATTATTCTGATTTACAGTTCAGCTGAGTCTTGGGCAGAACTAGCCTTTCTGCAAGGTTGTCCCTGGATTTGGTGACATAAGCCAGTGCTGCAAAGGAGCCACAGGCACACAAATGATTCAAGGCTTTTTCTGCTAAAATGCCAGTTTACGCTGTTAAGTCACAGAAGCCTGTCCAGGGCTTGAATCTGTGAGAATCCCAATCCCACCTAAATCTGGGCTACCGCCTTCCCCCCATCAGCCCATAGTGTCCTAGCAGGCCCTTTCCAACTGGAAGAAGAGCCTGTAATGGCACTAAATTGGCTGAAAACTTGGACAAAGAAGAGAGAGAAGGGTAGAGCTTGAGGCAGCAGAGGTCACACATACAAATATGAGCCTGCGTATTGGGGAGGCAGTGGGGAGATGCTGGAAGCAGCAACAGTGCTACCAGAGCCCTTGGGTAGGGCCTGCTGTCACCTCCACTTGTCACCAAACAACAGCCAGGCTTACTTGCAAAATATACACAGCTGTTACTACTCTTTGTGTAGCAAAATAATAATTACAAAAAGCCTCAATCAAACAAAATCTTCCTTTTGTCCACCCTTAACACTCCCTCCACAATGAGCACTTTGCAGCTTTTTCTTTCATTTTTAAGGGAAGTGATGCCAGTCTACTTGGAGGTAGGGGAGCTCTTGGCTCCACCGACCTTTGCCACATTCGTTAGTTATTATCGCTGTGCTTCAAAGGCTGGATGGACCTCAGAGAGTGCAGATCCATCTCACAGCTCAGTTTTAGCTGTGGGAATGTTGCCAAAACAAAGTATAAAATGAAACAAGATTAAAAAGCAAACAGAGGCAGGAATAAAACCTGCACTGACGCTGTTGCAGGGACCTCACCATTACACCCACCCGTTTTAACAGCCCATCCTCATAGCAAACATTAAATGCAATCAGAAAACACTAAAAATCCATAATGGGTCTTTTTTTCTACTTGAGATTTGCAGGAGCAGATTGATCTGTCTGTCCTGGGGTGTTTTTTAATGAACAGTACAGCTTGCCTGTAAGTGGTTTGGGTTAGCTCTCCATTCCCCATAAACACATCAAGTACCTAATGGAGGAGTTTAATTGAGGCTGAGGTACCTGATGTTGTTTTCTTTATGGTTTTATCCAAATGAAAAAAAAAAGAAAGCGTTTTAAGACACCCTTTTGGTTCCAAAATCATAGAACGGTTTGGGTTGGAGAGAACCTCAAGAATCACCAGTTCCACCTGCCCTGCCATGGGCAGGGACACCTCTCACCAGACCAGGCTGCTCAAGGCCCCATCCAGCCTTCAGAGAAGGGGCAACCACAGCTTCCCCTGGACAACCTGTGTCAGTGTCTCACCACCCTCATTGTCAAGAATTTCTTCCTAATGTCTAACCTAAATCTCCCCCCTCTTCCAGTTTAACACTGTTCCCCCTCATCCTATCACTACCTGCCCTTATAAAAAGCCCCTCCCCAGCTTTCTTGTAGGCCCCCTTCAGGTACTGGAAGGCCACTATGAGTTTTCCCCAGAGTCTTGACTTCTCTTCTCCAGGCTGAACAAGCCCAACTCTCTCAGCCTGTCCTCATAGCAGAGGTGTTTCAGTCCTTTAATCTTCTCTGTGGCCTTCCTCTGGACTCCTGCCAACAGCTCAATGTCCTTCTTATGTTGGGGCAGGCCAACGTGGGTGACATTGTGGTGTCTGCTACAAGACAACCTGATCACAAAGGAGCAGATGATGCCTTCCTTGGAAAACTGGAAAAAGGCTTACATTTACAGGCTCTGTTCCCCTTGAACCACCCTGAGTTCTGCTGGAAAGACAACACAGCAGAAAACAAGCATTCAGTTTTCTATAAAAGCCTACTAACTTCCTGAGACAGTCAGTCAAGAAGCTGGTATGGGAAAGTGCTCAGCTACATCTCCTATCTACAAAGAACAACTGGTCAGGAACATGAAGGTTGGGGGCAGCCTTGGTGGAAGTTACCACAATACAGTGATGTTTAGGATCCGGAGAGGATAGGGAAAAAGCAAAAAGCAGGAAAAAGCAAAAAGCAGGACTTAGGAGCAGCAGACTTTGGCCCCTTGAGGGACCTACTCGGAAGAATCCCATGGGATACAGCCCTGGACAGAAGCAGACCTGGCTCATTTTCAATGATTACAGGCTCCACCCTTGTTCCTTCCTCTCCTCTTCTACTGTAGAAGGCTCAGAGTGGAATCTGATTCATGTGGATCAATATCTGAAATGGAAGGAGGGGACTGGTGTCAAAAACAATGGAGCCAGACTTCTCTAGTGATGCCCAGAGACAATAGATGCAAATCACAACACAGGAAATTCCATTTAAACCTAGCAAATTAATTTTTTTACTGTGAGTGGGGTCAAACACTGGAAGAGGTTGTCCAGGGATGCCGTGGAGTCTCTGTTCTTGGAGATCCTCCAGACCAAACTGGACACTACCTGAGCAACCTGCTCCAGCTGCCAACTACAGCATTTTTGATCAAAATGGTTATATCCACAAACTGACTTTCCACATCCAGAATATCCTCACAACTCTGTTTAGGAAGGCACACAGATGTTTAGACATTTAGTTTCCCTCAGTGCATCTCCACAGGCACCACGGGGCAGCTATGCAAGTACCAAAGACCCCAGGCTGCTCGGATGCCCCTCACTGGATTCCTAAACAAGTTTTTGCCCTGAATGTCTGGTTTGTTGGCCAGTCTCACAGGTACATTTCCTCACTTACTAGATACAAAACCAAATGATGCTACAGTGCTGCTTTCAACAGCCTTTGAGCTAGGATGTCACTAAAGAGACCGATTGCAACCTGCAGACAGCCTGATTTGGAGAATGAATGACACCCAGGCTAATGCTCCTCTGAACTATTAAGGCATCCACTGTCTTCCTAACCCAAAGAACATCCTGTAAATCGCATAAACAAGGTTACCCTCCAAATCAGGTACACGCAGGGCTTAGGCTGCCTTTGCTTTTTCATTGCTTAGAAAGTGACAGACCCACAACCACCATCTTCTTCTCTCCCCACCCCCAAAGGTTTAGTATTCCACTTCAGAAGAGGGTCCAAGCAGAAATTCCTCCCCAGAGGGAAGTGGGTTTCTTAGGTACTGAATTCAGAAAGTGTCTAAACTGCCTCCTTGGCATTCTTCACTTGGACAGAAAACACATCCGCCATTCTACCCAACTTCATGAACAAGAGCCCCTGAATGAAGTGGCAATCTTTAAAATACACTCATATGCCTCATCCAAAATAAAACCAGGCAGTGAAAGCTTGTAGTATGGTACCATCTCTGTACTGTCAAATATGTAAGGCCACACCTGAAACTTGTTCAGTGACTGACACCAAAATGCTGAAGGTTTTTCACCACTCTCAGGAGGTACAACGAACTAGAATCCAAAAGAATCACAAAAGGAGAGTCAAGCATTTTTTTTTGTCCTATTTCTTAAAAAAAAAAATTAGCTTCCAAAAACACCCTTAGTTTTTTTATATTTTCCACAAGAATGAGTTCTTCCTTTGTTATGTAAAAAACCTGAAGATACCTCCAGTCTTACGGAAAGGGAGGCTGTTACTCCCTGAGAAACCTCTGTATCATAGAGATAGAGAAGGACTAGAAATTCTTATCTGAAGAGAAATCAGAAAGGAGTAATTGCATCATCCAGCCTTTTGGCACCAAACCTTAACAGGGAGTCTAGTTTCTTTAAGCTTTCTCCTCCTTAGAGAAAGAGCGTCCTTCCACAAAAATCTCAAGAGCTCTCAGATCTCATGTCATCTTGCAGTAATAATCAGTTAGACCCCCAGGATTAGTTAACATGACTGCTATGCCTAGCAATCTGGATTTAGATAACACTGTTTACTTACAGTGTATTTGGAGAAGTAAAAACAAGCGTAAAAGTAAGATTATTACTAATAATATTACTAAACACGTGTTGCTCTAAGCAAACCCTCTTTCTCAACCAATAGCTGTACAAATCACTGCAGTTTAACCACACGCTTCACTATGCACATACGCAGACAAAGAAAAATCCAAAAAGCCCAGAATTATTTTTTCTACAGGCGCAGTGATTAGCCTAATTGTGCTTTGTTAACAAGCTCAGTCTCTAATTCAAGGAGAAAAAAAATTACACAACTTCCTCTTCTCCCAGGCTTCCACGTCCTTTGCCTCTGAACTTCCAGGCTACAGCTCAAGAAAGCCAATTTAACATCAGAACTTGTTACAACTTGAGATAAAATTTCAAGTTCTTCTTAAAAAAGCGGTCGTCTCTCTACCCAGCTTCATTTGCTTGCTATTCTTTCTTGTTGTCAGTTGAATTAGCCACTTACCTTGCATGTTCACTCACTTCTAATGTGGTCTTTATTGATGAAACACTATCTTCTTAATCAGCATGTTCCTATCAGACTCACCTGAGTGACACGTTATTTCCATGACTGGTTGCACTCCAAGACATCACCTACTCTCCAGTTTCCTGTCATCTCTCCAAAACTGCGGTGCTATTGAGGAGGTGACAAAAATCAAAACTATAAAGCTACTCAAGCACCTCTGCTTTACTGGAGACTTCATTCATGTGTGACACAAACCAAAAATTTTCAGAAGCCAGAAATTATTTTCAAAGAGCTATCCCAAGCAGTTTGAAAAAAAGTGTTGATTCCCTAGTTAAAAATATTGCAGCATGCTACTTTTTCAGTGAGGCAAGAATACTTAAGGCAGTTAAAAAAACCCTACCTATTTAAAGGCAACTGAAATGTAAAAAGTTCCAAATAATAATGAGTTAGGAAGGCTTATTAAAACATCTTCTTTGAGCATATCCTTTGTAAAATCACCTAATTTTAAACACATCAGTACCTGAAAAAATTCACCTTTGCGAGTTGGCCCAGTACCTAATTACCCTTACCGCTACAATAAATCCACTTTCTAATGTGCATTCTTCTAGTTTCATTTTCTTACTGCTTTAGTATTCCATGTCTGTTAAATTTAAGCAGTTCATTACTAAGTATTTCAAATGTAGGTATTTACTAATTGGAATTCAGTCACTCCTTAACTGTTAAGTTAAACATGTTGAGCTCCTACAAAACCTTGCTGTGTGTTTTTTTCCAGTACCTCATTCATTCCTGTAGCTCTTCCCTGAACCTTCTCCAGCTTTTTACAGTCTCTCCTGAACTGGATAGTTTTCCAGGACCAGTTACACTAATGCAAACAGAGGCAAGATACACATATTTTAACAGCATGACAGTCTTTGATCAAACAACTTTCTTTAGCCAAGCACCAACCATGTACGTGTACATCCCAGTAATGGATGTACTTACCCAGTTTTCACTCAATTTTTCCTTGCATTTAGGTTTTGGAAACACATTGCAGGAACTATTGTTATTTCCTCCCAGTTGTGTAGCTTCAAATTTGTGTTTGCATGGCTATGTTTTGCAAAGTCAGCCAGGCTGTTTTACAATAGTAATTGATTTATACTTCTACTAGTCAGCAGTCATCTTCAAGCTGCTTGGATTTTTACCTCAAGTAACAGATAAAGGTATCAATCCATTACCATGGAGCAAGGCCAGGAGCCAGTTTGCTAAGCCTCAGAGGTCTTTGCTTGCAACTGTGGTTATCAGCCAGCGTCTCTAATCCATTCAATTCATGGTGTTTATTTTGTATTACTCCAGGCTTATGTTTAAATACTGTAAAAATATCAAGACTCTAGCCTTTGGCCAATATCTGGCCCTTCCCAAGAGCGGATTTTTCAGGAAGCCATAAATCATTTTCCTGACAGCACCCTGCTTCCTAAAAGAAGCAGGTCACTATCTGTTGCCCTCTACTCCCAGCATACTTATCCAAGAACTCCCCTTACACAGTCCTCCAAGCCTCTGAAGAGTCCATTTCCAGAGCCATGATTTACTAGAAAATGTAACATTCAAGTTAAGGAAGATCTTTGTTGATGTTGAAATGGCTGAAACCAAGTTGTTTCTAACTGAAGGACCCCAAGCATTTTCATAGCAGGGTGGGACATTAGACTCTTTCAGGCTCCAGACTTCCAACACTTTCACTTGTAACACAATCACATCAAAACTTTGTAATCTCTGGGATGCTGAAAACTAACATTTCCATTTATTGGTAATAAGCACTAAACCATTCTTGATGGTTATTGCCATAAGTACTCTTCAAAAAACACTGACTTTGGAGGATTTACATGTATTTAAATATTATTCTTTCCTCTTCCTCCCTTACCCTCACCCCCCATCTGGAACGAATTTTTCTGCAAGTCAAAAGACAATCACTTGACTCATACAAAACAACACAAAACCAGGACTGTCAGTAGATTTATACCACATCCTTTAGGGCTTTAGTTTAGTTTCACATAGTGAAACATCTAATGGCTTTCATAGTTTTCAACAGATAACTTGAAATTAGCCATACCAGCGGATACAGAGTTTCCAATACGCTTAACCAATGTTTTGGGGTTTTCTTGTCTGCTCTGAAGAAAGAAAAGCCTCATTTAATGCAAAAATAAAATATACTATTTTTAAATATAATTATGCTATTTTTAAGTATATTTAAGCATTCAGCTATATTTAGATTCCCCCGCCCGCAGAACAGTGTTGTGAAAAAATCAAGGGATAAGAGATTATGTTGTTCTAGAAGACATAGCACACTAGTCAAAGATACATGGCTGACACTATTCTAGATGTAAATTTGGAACAATATTAAACTTTAATCTCATTCTATGCTTTTTCATACACAGTTTCCAAAACAAATACATGAATCACTGCTTTTGTGTGTCCCCCCCCACTTATTTTTTTTAAACTATAATTTTTATTTAAATAAGACACAGGAACTTCTATACGAAAAAATACAAAACAAAAGCCACACATTTCCTTGTGTAAAGCAATATTGTGTGATAATTTGAATACTGTTCAGCACAGTGGCTAGAAATAACAGTACAACTATGTACAAAACTTTAAACAATATTTGACAACTTTCTACAGCTCGATGTAAAATACAATTGAGATAAACAACTGCTGGGAAATTTACATGGCAAAGCATTAGCTTTAACACATTTGGTTCGAAACCTTCAAATCTGCTAAGAACAAATGTGCAATTTAATTAATATTTAGTTTCTCATGGAAAAAATAAAAAGAACATGCAATGGCATTGCAAATATTGTACAGAGTCCATCACTGATCTAAAAACCACTCATCATATTCCCTGGTAACCTAACACCAATAACCAAGACTATGACCTCTTATCTGGACATAAGCAGAGAATAAAAAGGTCATCATACTGCACCGTTAATCTAGAAAGGAAAATACTAAAAGGAATCGATACTTACATCACAAGTATTCTCTCCCCTTTATCTTCAGTCTATAAAAAACATAGCGTTTTCACCTAGGCCTGAGATTAGTAGGTTTAAAGATGGTTGTTGTGTTTCAAGAAGGTTTTTCACATGAAAATGGTTAGAGACAGACCTCTCTCCTTCTATACTCTCTGCAAGGGGAGTCAAAAAAACAGCGATTGTTTTATAGGATGCAAAATCCACCTTGTAACATAGTATTAACAAAACCTCAGTAATAAAAAGGAAACGATGCCTTATCTCCAAAGAAAGCACATATTTAGTGAGTAGTTATTGGTGGCTCATTCTCACCCCCCCTTCAATCTCATCTTCAAAAGAGGAAAAACACAATGGAGCAAGTTTAAATGTTCAGTAGCTGCAGGCTACTGATCTCTTCAATTCCTGGAAAAGCTGAACTTTATTCTCTTAGGAGCAGACAGCATAAAAGTAGTTCCACTGGGCTGAAAGCAACAGAGCAAGAACATGAAGTTTATTTTGCCTTTGGGGTCCTCTTTGCATCACAGGAAATTATCTCTGAAAGCAACACTCCTCTTGTTTCAGTACAAGAGCACCACTAACCCATTCTTGCCGTGTACTATTTAGAGAAAGTGTCCAGGATTATTTCACAAGGATTTTTTTTTATTCACACTTGAGGAGGGGAGAAAACACATTTTTTACACACACAACTTAAGCAACTGAAAGTTATGGGAGAAGTTTTGATTAAGTATCATGAACTTAAATCTATCGTTTTCTCCACCCCTCTCACAACACCCACTTGCTACTTTTGGACTTCAATCCAAACACAATTACTCACTACATAAATAAAATGCTGCTCATCTAACACCGCTTGACAAAATCTGAAAACCTTTTTCCAACCAGCAAGTGAATGAACATTTCCAGAAGAGAAACTAAACATTAATTTGAATTTTTAGACGATAACAGTAGCACTTCACATCCTTAACTGCCAACAAAAACATGAGAGGAAATCCCCATCACCCCCTGTGAAACCTGAAAGAATTTCTGTCCTAAAACAAAAACATTCTTGTCTTTCAAAACCCTCTCACACACAACATGGAATGTTTCTCATGTACAGCCTAGTACTGAACACTTTACTTGCAACAGTTTAACAGTCATTAACTGAGCAACACCTGAAACCTTTAAATGCCACATTTTTACATACATTGAAATGACAGTAAATGCAACAGTTGTTTTACTTGTAAGCACATGACAAAGTGATATACATCACAGATTTGCTGGTTCTCCTCATGTTCACCCATGTCCAGGGTTATCATTTACCTGGATCTGAATGCACTTATTCCAAGAAAGTGGAATGTAATGAGGAAATATTAATGCATAAAATAAGGAAAGGCAAAAGAGTGATGTTCCCTCTTCAGCTTTGTAGCTGTAAAATATCCCAATATGATATACATTCCAAGTTACCTGAGTTTTACACTTCGAGAGAAGTACCTGAAGCTAGGCCATAGGGTGGGCACTGTGCAACTGTTGTGGCCATTCTTTTTTTTTTTTTTTTGCATTGTGTGTATTACAGAAGTTAGAAACATAAACACCTGGATCAATTGTAAACATAATCCTGAAGTACAGTATTTTCCATAGGACACAACACAGCAAGACATTTTCTATTCAGACAGGCAACTTTTTTTTTATATATATAGAGCTTATTTATACTGTAGAATTTGAAACAGAACACAGGACACAGTACTAATCTGGTCAAACATACTATGAAATGCATAGTCTCCACTTAAAACGCTTAATGATATATGGATTCTGCAGGCATTACTGCTTTCTCACAAAAAATGCTGAATATGAATTCTGTCCCTGCCAAGAACAGCCTTGAGATATTTTTTTCCAAATGCTGCTACGTATTCCATGTTGTTCTGAAATGTTGCCAACTCATGCAGATGTATCTGAACTATTATCTCCTCAATCCTTGTCTCAGGGCAGAGGCCTGCTCCACCTCGGTCTAGATTAACACATAGCTCTGAGGAGAGGAATGGTCTTCAGTCTGAATTTCTTGCAAAAGCGGCTGTTGCTGCTGGGACGGTTGCTGTACCAGGACCTCTGTAGAGTCCATTGTGCTGGTGTCATCTGACAGAGATGATAAGGAGACCCGAGACGAAAGCTGCTCAACAGTCAGGGTGCTCAAAGCTGTGCTTTGACCAGAGTTTGGAGAGTTCTTCAGTGTCAGGTCTGAAGCAGGAAGGAGGGGGCCGAGAAGTTTTACAGGACAGAAAGCTGATCCGGTTGGGATGAAATTAACCTTGTTTTTGTCAGGACATGAAAAGAGAGGGGCTGAGACTGGCTGACGAGACCTACAACAAGAGAAGAAATTATATACCTGGCCAACCAAGATGTTCTATGCATCATGAACTTTGTGGTTCTATACGTTGCTAAAATGTGAATGACGAGGAATGGGATTAATCGGACAGAGGGGCAAACATCTTCCATATTGGTAGTCAGCTAACTGATTCACAGCATTAAAAATATTAAAGGTACCACCTCAAAAATGACTTGATAATTACTGGATAAACATGCAACTTCCAGCAAGAAAAATCTGCAGTACAAACGCAAATCAAAAATGCCGTGGTAATTTAGAACGGCACAAATGCTTCCGTAATAAAAACAATACAGCAACACCACAGTTCGTCGTATTAAATCCCGCTGAGAACCTCTGTGAAATAGACCTCTCCTTTCCCATATTCCATAATTTGTCTGGAGGCTTCCTCCACAACCCAACATTACTCCTTCACCATCCAGCAGGCAATGAATGCTGTTAGCGCAAGAAACACCCCTTCCTTAATTCTTTCATTCACAGGAGCTAAGCATGCAACCTCGACAGCATCTGATCAAACACTGCTGGGTCTAGGGGAAAAAGATAGGATGTCCAAGAGTTAATTTACCAATTTCTTGCTCAGCAAAAATATTGAGCAAAGTCTATGCCCTAAGTATACTACTGTCTACAAACACTTTACATAGGCTTCATTCAATTTTATATGTGTTTTATAAGTACCAAAATGCAACCTACGGTCAGAACAGATAAAGAATTATGACAAAGAGAGTTTTTGTTTTAAGCCATGAACATTTAAAAAGTTAATAAAAAATATATGGAAAGAGGTTTATAAATGCTTAGGAAATTAAATGTACCTTAACTTTTCTGCTTGGATTTTTGTTGCCTTTTATAAATGCATAAAAAGAGTTCAAGCATAAAAGACTCCATTTCCTCTTCAAACCAACGTGAACACTTCAAGTTCTCTTCTGCACAAACTCTAAGAATAGTTTGCTCCTGAAAAACTCATCAGCTGGAATAGTTTATTCATCTGCAGTTGAATAGGCTCAGTAAACGGGTTTACTGCTTTGCAGATACCAGCTGATATAAAAGGCATTACTTACGACATTTCCTCAAAGACCTTCACTCGCTCACATCCCTCTGGGGGCTCTCGTTTGAACATGTAGCTGTTGTTTGGTTTGGGAGATGAGGCATACTTGGGCAACGGTGAGCTACTCCCACTGTCTGAAAATTTAAAGCAGTTATATTACTAGAGATTGAGAGTGCTTTTTAATTAAATTTGATTTCCAAACAAGATGCCTTTTTTCACAGTTTAGCCATTATGCCGGTTTGCTTCTACCACAATGCTTCCTTTATTGCAGGTTATTTCTAACACTCTTGCATAGCACATTTCTTCTGAATAAAAGCTTCAGTGCGGCAGCAATCTATCATATAACAACACATAACAGGAGGATATTTTTATCCAGAACGCTGCAATGGGAACAAAGCAGAGCTGTGATCCTGGAAACAAATACATTCTTTATTATGTATTTCAAAAAACATAAATGAACAAGGTAATATGCATAATACATGAAGACGAACTATGAGTGGCAATGACATCATGCCTTCATACTGTATAAACAGAGTTATTGAAAACACGTGTATACAGCATGTACCTTATTTTAAAACATAATTCTTCACTGTAACATTGACCCCATTAGTCTCATGAATAGTTCAGAAGTTGCAAAGAAACAAAGCATGTTCGTAACACAGGTATTGATACCTCATCATTACAGTGCGATATTTTACTTGCTTCACAATTGTGAAGTTGTTTTAGTATCCAAAACAAAACTTCAACAATTCAACTGTCTCATCACTACTACCTATATGATATAGGTATTCTTTGTAAGTCTAGCTGAGTGTATTTTACTAGACGCACTTAGAACCACAGGTGTGGAGATCTTGGACACAGGCAATAGGCAGATTTCTTTGTACTTCTTGAAAAAATCTAAGAGAGAAGGCTCAGCTCTGGTAATTACAGAAACACAAGGCTTTGAAAAATTAAGACTATGAAAGGGTTCATTTTAAACGCTCATCTTAACAACATGATATTCAATGTATTAAGAAAATAAACTACGTAAAAAATAATTACAGAAAATTAGCTTTCTGCAGTGGCCTCTACTTTTTCAAAAAGCAACACCTGTCCAGGGCTAGTATTAGCGGTTCCTATTCTCTGCTTGGGTTTACAATTAAAAAAATTAAACAGCAAGGCTAAAGAGGACCCCCTAGCTTTCAAACACACCTTATTTGGAGAGAAATAACTGCTCCACTTCAGCTCCTTTTGAGCCCTTCTACCACTGTGGGGTACCTTACTGTTTTTAACTCAGATACCTTTGTTTATTCTGCTGCTTTTCACATATGCCTTTTCAGCAACAGTGGAAAACCACCCAACGCTTCAAACACTATGATCTAGACTCACAGAAGTGTATCAGGGTGTCTTTAACAGCCTCTAAACATTAACTACATAAACATTTGTATAACCATGACTCAAATACAAAGGCTAATTTATTAGAGGTTTTGAAACATCTCTGCTTCCTCTTACAAGACACAAACTTACTCAAATGTCACACTTCCCTTTTGAGATTTACCATGAAAGATATGAGACAAAAAGATAGTTGAAGTGAACTTCAGTAGCATATTGATTATTCAGCTCTTTCCTGCTGTAGAGTGAACACAGAAGTTCCCTTCACAGAATTTTAGGTGCTAACTGTGCAAAGGCAGAAAGAGCTTAGAGACAATACAGACATTTGCCAAGCTGGGAACACGATGGTCCTGTTGGCATCTTTCCACTGTTGGCCCACACAGCTCACTCCAAACACACAAATCATTAACAGAACCCAGACAGTTTGTTTCCTTCTTCTAATATTTAAAATAGAAGATCCAAGTTTATATTTAAAAAAATTGAGACATAAAATGTGCTACTGTTCATTCCACCAAATAGTGGAAAACTGGGAAAGTACGGCCAAAGAAAGAATCAGATTGAACTAAAAATCAAGTCAGTTCTTGGAAGATACAGAGTTTTGTCCAGTGAGTTCAGTTTTCAATCAAGTTTTCAATTTATTTATCCCTGTCTGGCTGCAACTTTCTATATAAGACAGCTGTTAAACAAGTAAAAAAAATATATTATATAATTTAACCATTCTGTTATGCTTTGTACCTTCCCTGCTTTTAAAGCCTAATATGTTGTTAACTTTTCATTTTCACCAACACATTCCACACCAATATTTGAAAAATATGTGTGGTTAGTAGGAGGCTCACATGTACAAGTTTGGTGGGTGTTGCACCCACACATAAGAAGCAGTGTGAAAACAGAACGGTACTGAGAAAATAGGCCATAAGTTAAAGTGGCAAGAGGTAGAATTTATAGCTTAAGAGAGTCTCCGCTTGAGCATCCTCCAAGTTTTCAAATGCTCAACTGTCACATTATTAGTCCTTAATGACACTGTAAGTGTGTATTCTCAAACTGAGCTATTTACACTTTTTGCTTTTACTTTCTCAGAAGCTGAGATGCACCAGCCTTCATGTCAAGAGGACACGTCTGCATCTTCCAGGCTTCTACCAGTAGGGTGTGCTCTGCTGGCGTATTTCGACCAATTGCAACCAAATTTCATGAAGATGACAATGACTGAAGATTACCAGATGTAACCTTTAAAGTGAGTTTTGTTACCATAAGCATATAGCAGACAATATGGAGCCTTATTACATAAAATGCTAAACAAATATTCTAAATGGATCTATTCTGTTATCTAGAAATATTTAAGATAGTTAATTCAACACTACTTTAACCAGAAGACATAATACCACAACTTTTAGCTTGCATATATTACAGCAATGAAAGAGGCAAACTAAAAAAAGAATCTGTAAAACAACCTTCTGAGAGACAAAACTTAAAGTAAACAAGAAACTTTGCCAGCGAGCCCTGGGATTCGTTTTGATAGGTTCAAAAGCACCTTTGTTCCTTAACTATTCAAACACTTCACATAAATTTTCATTCTAAAAACTATGAATCAGACACCCAGAAGTTAAAAAGTATCTTCAGTTCTTCTTCACGAACACACTGCTTGTAGCAGCCTGCTAGCAACAGTGGGAATATACAATGCTACACAAAAGCACCTGAATCAAAATCCCTGAAAAACAGGTTACATTATCTATTTTTGTATGAAAAAAACCCAAATTTCATCTGCTTATACCTTAGGATGCCTGTGAACTTTACCTCTGTCACAGCTGTTAAGTGTGCTGTGTGGCACTCTGAATTATAGTCTCAAGGACCAGAGTATCATAAAACAGACCTTGTGAAACTGGTAGGTTTAATGCAGCAAGGCAGTAACTTACCTTGCAAGAGGCTGGTATTTGAAAACAAAATCATAAAGTCAGGTGCCATTAAAACACCTTCTCTCCACCCTTCCCTCTCTGCTCCAGTCAGTACCATTTACCACTGCTCCATTCAGAACAGTCTTTCGGTCCTTTTCTGAAATTCAGTTTTCACTTTCTTTTGAAAAATTCAATAGATCTAACAGCTTCTTGCAAAAAATGTAAACCAAACAGCTGATACAGTCCAAAGAGCATCTGTGAGGGCCTCAGGCCAAAGCACAGCTTTGCACAAGAAATAAAGGATGCTTTAGAAATGTAAAGCAGTGCTGTGTCTATACAGAGTGTTGGCTCCTCTCAGTGCTCACGTCTCTCAGAACTGCTAGCTTTCCTTTCCTACTCAGAAACACACTCCGGACCATTCATAAAGCTGATAATTATGTTTTTTAATGGTAAAGCCAAGTTATTCCCAAAGGAAAATAAAAACTTGAGAAAAGTAACAGGAAAATATCTTGGGTTTAAAATGTCTACATTTGGTTATATAAAGCATATTTCAAAACTTAAAGGGCCTCACAGCAAACTCACAACAGTTTTGTTCTAGCATGACCCCAACTTTTAAAATGAAGCTGTGAAAAACTTTGTGAGTTTTGTTTTATAAAGCAGTTAACATCCACAACAAATGTTTATAAACTACCTCTAAAACCTTGCTGTTCCCTTATAGCTTCTACCTATATTCCTCACCTATCTATAATTCAGTCATTTTGAAGATAACACTCTAATTCAGAACAAATGGCCTGTGGGATCTTAAATGATCTGAGAGTAGAAGGCAACTCTGAACAGATTACGCTGGAAAACCACTACGCATTTTTCTAAGTTCTATCTTTTCCTTAAAGAACAAAGTTGCAATAAGCAGTTTAAGCTTTATATTGTGCTTCTGAAACATAAAAGTACCTTACTCAAACTAATTTAAAAATGCAATGATATTAACTTTACAAAGCTGGCTGTTTATTACTGTCATCTATACACTACTACTAAAGCAGAATTTTGATACAAATCTAGCCAGTCTTAAAACCAAAATCCACAAATAAGGATTTACTCATTGTGAAGTTCTGCAATAAATTTTACTCCAAATAGTTGTTCAAAAATTCAAGACAGGAGATAAAAACCCTTGAAAAACATTAAGAAGTTTAGATGCACTATTTCAATCTGTCCTCACTAACTACTCCCAATGAAATACCACTGGAAATTCCAATTACTGTGATAACTGAGTATTCACTACAAAAGGAATTATTCTTTTCATTTCCTTGCTTTTTAACGTGATGTTTGTTATCAGGACATTTAGGAATACATTTACCTGCCAAGACATTTCCCTGTGTGCTACTACTTTAGTTAATGTCTCTACCATGATTTAGTCTTGACAACAGATTACTATTCACATGCATACTATAAGAAAGAGAAGGGGGGTGGGGGGAGCGAATATCTCTGGTTTTGGAGCATGGCCAACTGTCACGTTGAGGTAAAACTTTTACTTTGATGTGGTTAAGTTAGACACATGTCCACACCACCCCCAATTCAGGATTTGGGCAGGTGGACTTGTTTTCCACTACTACCTTTAATTCCAAGATAGGAAAACAATACTTTCAGAAAACAAGAAAAGCTACTTTTTCCTCCCCACCTTCTCCAATCTTATTCTCAAATTACTTCAAGAACTATTAAACAGAGCAGTATTTTGAGGTTATAAAATAAGCTTTTCTGTAAATATTCTATCTTTAGCTCATCAGTAAATCTATGCTAAATCTTAAAAGTTCTCATTTCCTCTGTGAAATTTTCTACTCTTAGCTTGTATATTTTAGCTAGACTCTGCATCCGTCCAAACAAAAGTCCACGTTTCCAGCTGATAAAAGACTTAAGTCTAGGTGAGCAGAAGCTCAAGAATAATTTCATTAATAAACAGTTGTGCAAAAAATTCCCATCTTTTTAAACTGGTGCTTGTATTTTCATACTACTTGTTCTGTTAGCAGCTCTTAATTACTGAAACTCCAGCCCACTCACTCTACAAAACTAAACAACATTTTCACAGACTTTGAAAAAAAATGCAGGATATTGACATATAAACACATAAATTGTTCAGAAATTTTGGGTTGTTATGCAAAATACACAAACAAATAATTACTCTCCATCAAATTGTTCAAACAGCTTGACGTGGAGTGTAAGAGTTCAGAAGCAGAGTACTTTTAAAAGTGGTCCAAAACTTCATCGCCACCATTTTGATCAGAAATTAACTCACCCATGATGAATATATAGTTTACCACAAACCGTCCCAAAACCTTTTTTAAATGTAAACATGTTACAGTCTGAATTCTTCACATTAAAATCTTCATAAATAGTTAAGACTGTTTGCTGTGCTCCTCTGACGTATTTATGGAAGATGTTTGTGAAGTTCACAAACAAGAGGGAAAAAGATATGTAAACAAACAAAACCAATTTTAAGATAAATCCTTAAACCCTCCACAACAATCAAACATAACCAAAAATTGATGTAATGAGTAAAATGAAGGTAGTTGCAAAAGCAGGACATCACATGCCTCCCATAGGTAAAGGCAGGCCATTCTACTCTCACCTTTATCACGGTCATAGAGTAAATCTTCTGTTGAGCAAGGACTCCCATCCTGAGATTCAGGAGGGCAAAAGGGAGAGATGCATGGTGAATGACTGCTGCAGCTGCTGCTGCGCTCCTGGACAGATGGAGTCTGAGTGTCAATGCTTCGTGTACTACTACTACGATAGTGAGCAGGTAATGGGGCCCTTCGACCGTCAGGGATATCCAAAGGCTGCAAGAGAAACAAGCGATTCTGGTTACAGAGAAAGGATCGAACTCCTAACCAACGCCAGCCTGTAGCACTCATAGCTGAAGTAAAGAGCCATTTTCAAAACAACACCCTTTTACACAAGAAAATAACGCAATGTACAATTGACATGACATACACTAATTATGCTGAACGCTGGGACAATGTGCAGATGTTCTGAGCCAACTATACCCTCTTAGTGCAAAATTAACACCAGAACACATGCTAATGTAATGTTGGGGATTTTTTTCTGATCTTTAGAAAAAGCAAACCTCCCCAACAAATACAACTTTAATTATTCTTGGTAATACAATTTTCAGTAAAGGTCACTGTTATTAAGATCGAAAAACAAGTACCCTGACAGAGAGCACATCTGGAAAAAAGGAAACGTAGAAAATGTCAAATACAATGGCATACTATTGCCATAACAACCAACTGAATTACAATTACAGATGAAACAGTCCAAGTTTTGCCAGTAAGTCATAATTCTCTAGCACACCTCTACATTCCACCCTTCACTTCTATAGGTGACCTCTGAAAAATGGCAACTAAGCACGATGCACAGGTTTATATAAGGTTCACAAGCTTTGTCTGGAACCAAAGCTACTAAGCGCTGCCTGCTCCTATCAGCCTAGTTGGCACTGGCCAGAGTAATCTTGCATCCCATTTTGCAATATACTGCGCAGACACGTTCTCAGTAGTAGATTGGCACGCTCTACTTACTTGTCCTTCCCAGTGGAAAATCAGTTTCATTGTAAAGACAGCAAGAAATCAAAGGAGAATTACAGTTTTGCTTAAAAGCGAAGGGGAAAAAAATACCTGTAAGATTTAAATATAATTTTTATCCTCACTTCAGCAAGGACTGCATTCAAGCCTTACAGAACTTAAATATTCTAGGTACAAAAAAAAAAGGCTATTTCCTTCTCACTTCAAGTGAACATTTTTATTTTATTGCTTTCCTCTTCCCCACATACTCCAAAACTATAACAGCTTGCTCCAGAGCCTAAAATTCAACTCAACACTCTTTTGCTAGCAATGAAGATCTATTGGTCAAATACCACATTCTCCCCTGTTCAGCAACAGTCTATTGAGAAATCCACCACATATTATACAGAGGCAGACACAGCAGAGTAGGAAGATCCTTTTTTTCTCATGAACCTTCCGGTTAATACCATTTCACACTGCAATTAAGAGCGAAGAAACACACTATAAAGAGAACATTACAGTTGCTACATCAAATGCTGAGAAGTTTGGACACAGTGGTGTGGTCTGTACAAACAGCTTAGTTCACACTGCATATGCGTTACAACATGACTACATGTTGCTATTCCCATCACCCCCAACAGGCCATGACTCATTTAATGCCTAAGATAGACCTGAAGCATTATATCAGACAGAAGAGAGGTAGAAAACAAGACTGGAGCCATAGAAAGAAAACAGTCTCAAAATAAACCTAAGCAAAAAAAAGTAATTGCCATGCAGAACAGAGTTTTTATTTCTGTCTCTGCCACAGGAACTCTAGGGTCCTTATTAAGTTTTCAGATGACATTAAGCTGGGTGGAAGTGTTGATCTGCTTGAAGGAAGGGAGGCTCTGCAGAGGGATCTGGACAGGCTGGATTGATGGGCTGAAACCAACAGGATGAGGTTAAACAAGACCAAATGCAGAGTCCTGCACTTGGGACTCAACAACCCCATGCAGCGTTACAGGCTTGGGGAAGAGTGGCTGGAGAGCTGCCTGGAGGAGAAGCACCTAGGGGGCTTGGTTCACAACCGGCTGAATATGAGCCAGCAGTGTGCCCAGGTGGCCAAGAAGGCCAATGGCATCATGGCCTGTATCAAAAACAGTGTGGCCAGCAGGACTAAGGAGGTGATTGTGCCCCTGTACTCAGCACTGGTGAGGCCACACCTCGAGTACTGGGCCCGTCACTACAAGAAGGGCACTGAGGTGTTGGAGCGTGTCCAGAGAAGGGCGACAAGGTTGGTGAGGGGGCTGGAGAACCAAGTCCTAGGAGGAGCGGCTGAGGGAACTGGGGTTGTTTAGCTTGGAGAAGAGGAGGCTGAGGAGAGACCTCATCGCTGTCTACAACTACCTGTAAGGAGGCTGTTGCGAGGTGGGTGCAGGTATCTTCTCACCAGTGACAAGTGATAGGATGAGAGGAAATGGCCCCAAGTTGCAGCAGGGTAGGTTTAGACAGGACATCAGGAGAAATTTTTTCCCTGAAAGGGTAGTCAGGCATTGGAACAGCTGCTCAGGGAGGTGGTTGAGTCGCCATCCCTGGAGGTGTTTAAAAGGCAGGTAGATCAGTTTCTTAGGGATAGGGTTTAGGAAAGGGACAGGTATGGCTGGACTTGATGAGGTCTTTTCCAACCCAATGATTCTATGATTCTATAAGATGCTGGAACCCATCAAAACCAACCTCGCTTTTATGGTATCTTTTCTGGATGCTCACTCTGTGTAGCACTGATTTGCAAATGTCTTCAACCTTCACAAATGCAGAAGGAGACTATAGGAGCTGCACTTTAATCTCCTAAAATGACACGCAGTGTCCTGAGTTATCCAAGAGTCACATTATAGAAGCCTGATGGCTTTGTTTTTCTCCATCCATAAAATGCAGACAATATCACCTTTCTTCTCACACAGATGTGACAGACAAAGAATAAAATTTACACAGATGCAAAAGTCAGCAAGAAATTCAGATTTCTGACTTCAAAGCAAGGTTTAATAGTGAGCATTAGGACACATACTTAATGAGGAGAAAACAAAACACTGAGCAGCTGCTCATTTAAGTGCATATGCTATGCTCTACGTAGGTAAAGCAAAGATTCCAGGGAGGGGGAAAAACCAGTAAGTGATCACATAATCAAAGACTTCAAGATAACAGTATGTGCTTCCATACCTGTTGGAACAACATAGCCTCATGCAGTCAAGGATGAATATCCCAAACCACATATTTCAACCTCCACCAAACAAAAATTTGAGGTACAAAAAGTTAACCATATTTTCAGAAATGGCTCTAGATTTAGGACACAAGTAGAAAAAGCTAAGTATTTATGACTCTTTCCAAGTAAAATAACCTTTAATGCACAGAAAATGCCTGCAAATATTTCACATTACTGTGCTTCTGTATTTTTCCCTTAATTTTGAATCCAAGTTTTGAGAAGTGCAAAAAATTTCACGAAAATACTAACCGAAGTATTCCATTTTTTTAAAAAACTTTATGTATTAAAACCAATCAACAACAACAAAAAATACTTTAAAAGTTACTTTCCATGAGTCATTCCTAAACTATTTTAAAAACTGAAGTCCTTCCACCCTTAAAACATAAGAAACAGGGTAAATGATTTGGTACAGCTATTAGCTTTCATAGTGCTCAATGCATAAAAAAGAACTAGAAATTATTACATTCTATATACTTGGGGCGGTTTTGTTTGGTGGTTTGGTTTTTGCATTGCTTTTTTTTTTCGCAACAGTGTCCAGTCATGTGCCAAATGCATTCTGACAGAACACCTGCCAACCCCTATGGGACAGTATGTTCTTGGACGTCATTACATACTACCCTCATCTCCCTGCAAAAGTACCAAAATGCTCAATTTGACAGCGGCATGCACTTTGCAATATACCATTAAAATCCACCACTCTGTTTTCAGTATTGATCTTTGGAGTGGATAAAACCAACAACACCCTTTTTAGTAGCATCAGGAATGCTACTATGATATAATATACCAATGGGAGCCTTAAAAATCATCTATTCAAAAGCTTTACATCTACTTGGGAGGGAACTACTTGAAAGCAAAGCATGCAATGCTTTTGATCTAAAAACTGCTCTCTAGGTCAGAACACAAAGGCAGACACAGGGAAGTGCTTCTTCCTTCTAGCAGCAATGAAGTCATCAACGCATTAGATAAGGTGCAAGTAACCACAATGTATCCTGGGAAAGAGCACTTGGAAAAAAAGAGACTTTTCAGATGAAGGATATGAAGCCTTAAATAATGATCCTCTGCATGTGTACAATTTAGAAAAAGTCTTTTTGTTACAAGATTAAGTCTTCTGACAGTTACATAAAACCGTCTTGCTATCCGTTTTCAGTAGCACTGGAAATCAAACACATTAATCATTTTGCTTAGATTGTGTGAGTCTGTCAAAATTGCTTCACTTCTAACTACTCCTGTATACTTGAGAATGATCGTTTCCATAATATTTTTTTTCCTAATAGGAGACCCTATGAGTGTGGCTATGTCCAGCTACATTTTCACAATGCATTCTGTAAGAGAGAACCTCCTACCTCCCACTCCCTACAGTAAGTCCATCATCTTATTGTACCAAAGCCTCCAACATTTGTGTTGCGGGGTCACAATGGGACAAAGAACAAAAGCCTGTCACAACTTTACAAAAAGCTGATTCCCTATGGTGGGAACAGAGAAACACCATCACAATTCCCTGGAAAACTGGTCAACAAGTTGTAAAACAGGAAAGAAAACATACCGAGGAGCTCTGAATAACTGCATTAGAAAATAAATCAAAGTTTATTAACAGAACTGAGGAGAAAGAGGTGATTAGAAATTACTCAAAAAACCCAACTTAGAGTTTTATGAAAGAAAAACAAGAACACCTTCAGCTAACTAAATTAGATGAATGATCTGAAAAAATATACACATACATGGCTACACTGAAAAAAATTAAGAATTTGAAATGTTCCGAACACTTACAATGCAATCCCTCTAGCATTTTATGGTCAATTAGATGATTAAAAGGTAATGACATAATTACATTACTGTATCATCAACTGTCTTTGTGAAACACCAAAAGTAACAAGACTTACGTCTACAATAATTGTTTTTACTTTTATAAGTAATGGTAGTTTTATAAGTACAATTTCTATTATCACTAAAATATTATTTAAAAAAAACCAAAGAGCAGCATTTCAAAAAACTAACAGAACTAAATCAGCATGAGAGAAGATAGAAGATATACTCCAAATCAATTTATATTTTAAAAAGCAGGATTACAAAAATTCAAGTCAGCAAAAGGGAAAATAAAAAGTCTGTAATATCATACCCAACAAAACTAAAAAACAAGTCTGAAAAATATATTAAATTGACTTGTTATCTGAAGACTAAGCAAAGAAGTATGAAATTGGCAGGAAAGTTTCACTGGTTACCAGTTTTAACTGGGAACTAAATTAAAGAAGTAATTCAAGTAATAACAATAAAACTACTTTAACATTAAGCTTATTTTTGTTCTATATATCACCCTGTCTGATTTCAATATGTGAACAAAGAAAGAGCTTGTTAAAAGAAAAAAAAAAAATCAAAAGTTTATACTGAAGAGATGAGAGACTAAGGAAAAAATCCAAAACACCAGACTAAAATTTTAAAAGTTAACAGAACTAAAAACATAATTTATTTCACTTTGGACAGCCCAAAGGTGGTTATCAAAATGACATGGAAGAAAGCAGAAGTACCTGAATTTGGACAAAAAACCACATTAGGTAGTGAGCTGCACGTAAAATAACAGTTACATTCCTTCTCAGTGTTTTTAGCACGTTGTATGCTATTCCCCAAATCATTCCTGATATATGAATACAGATTCACAACGGGGCACGAAGTGTTCCATGCAGCTGGACAGATTGATTCATATGAAAATTAAGGTTTGAACAGGCACTGTTACAACTGTGAAGTAAACATGGAAACAGGTTAAGAGAAACCAGCGGAAAATCTAGATGCACACCAGTTTTACAAGCGAGTTTATAGAATAATTTATCCTTCATGCATCACCCAAAGCAATTGATTCGATTGCTATTTTAAAATACTTCTTTAAAAATAGAGAATGTTACAGCAAGAAAGAATGGCAGAAAATTGGAAGAAAAATTATTTCACCAGCAGTGAAACTTATGAGGTGGTTTGGTTTCCTACAGTTTATCATTTTGTTCAGTAATTCCTGACCTTTACCCCAGCTGCCCCAATGCCAACACAACCCCCCCCCAGGCTAAGACACAGCTGAACTGTTCTATTAGAAGAAAGTTCACCAGCAGCAAAATTGAGTAAATGACTTGTATTACGATCTTCTACAAGCAGGCTCTGAGATCTAGTAAGCTCAAAGGAGTCCCACTTCACATCACACTACACCAGACTTCACAGAAATTAACAGTTGCATAGCAGGAAACAACCCTCTGCCCACAAAGATGGACTTGGCTTCAAGGGCAATGTCTAACTTAAGACTTTCTTTAGTGTCTGAAGACTCTCTCCAGATAGATGTTTGGAGGAAGGGTTCACTACTGCCTTGGTTGTGTAAACTGCCAGAGCACTTCTGGCCCCAATCCAACAATGCACTTAAGTATGTGCTTAACTGTTTTGCTGGATCAGAGCCAGTACATTCAGTAACTTACAAGACTGAGTTCTGCATCCCAAGTAATAAGCTGTTAAAGCCCAAGGACAACATTTACAAAAATTATTTGTTTGATAAATAAATGAAATGTCCTCTAACCATAGGAGATTACAGCCCTAGAGAGAGCAACAGCAGTGGTGGCACTAATACATACCTTTTTATACTCTCCTTGGAGATGGCACAACAAGGTTTATTGATTTGGGCCTTCTGTTTCGGTTTGTGTGTTTGTTTTGTTCTTTATTCCTCTATTACAACACGCCTCCCTTTTAAAGGGATGAGAAAGCTTACGAAAAGCAAGCTTAGCACAAAACTTCTATTACTACAGTACTTCATTCTTAGGATTGCTTTGTCCACACAACTAAATCTCTGGAGAAGCCAAGAATATTTCAAAGCTTTTTAAGTTTACTGCCAAAATGAAGAAATACAAATACTAGGTTTCAGAATCTTAAACCTCTGATTAAAGTTTTATAGCTTTACTTGTACATTGAATTGCTATTACATGACCATTCACAAGAAAAGAACCTACATCTTAGAGAAGATCAAAAAAACCAGTAGAGTAGTTTATCCCACAGCAGAAAATCTTCACTGGTTATTTTTGAAAAAGTGGCTTTAAATCAAGCATTTCACATTTCAAGTCTTATCTAAGCACTCCAGGGCTCCTCAACGATAATTCCAATTTTCCAGTTCTTCCACATAAGCAAAGCTGCCCTGTTTCTCAGTATTTCCCATATGGAAATCTCCCATGACAGATCACAGTGGTTTCGTACAAGTAAATGGTTCACATTCAGTTTAGGGAAGAAAGGCATTAAAACCAAAAAGTGGAGCACAGCACAGGAAACTTAAGTCTTACCTAAAATAAAAAAAATGCAAAATGGAGCAAATAAATTAACCTCCTGGTCTCTAATTACTACTGTAGCCTGAAGTATCTAAATTTTCAAATACTTGCATTTTACACAAAAATTTTCAAGTTCTCTACAGAAAGGGCACTCTCAGAGTACATTTAGCCAGAAGCTCTCTCAAAAAAAACCACAAACAAAAAACAAACACCATCCTAAAATATTGAAACAAAATTTTCAAACACACAGTTCTTTGAAGAAAATTCTTTGTAATTTCAGCCATGAGGAAAGTTTCTCATAAGGAAGGTTTCCCATGTGTTTATAGATTACGAAGGAAAAACAACCATAAATGTTACTATAAACTTACCTTGGATATTTCTTCTTTTCCACTGTTTTCCTTAATAAATACTTTTTCCAGTTCGGGGCTTATTCCTTCTACATTACACGGCACACGTGAAACAGTTGATTTTGGCACTGAAATGTTTGACAGTGGCATAGGGACTGATCTGGAAATAGAAGCCTAGAAGGTAGAGAGCAACATGATTTAAAGTTGGAAAATGGAATGCAGAAGTATGAGACCAGTACTAGAATCATAGAATAAAAAGGTTGGAAAAGACCTCTGAGATCATCAAGCCCAACCGTACCTGGTCCCTTCCTAAACCATATCCCTAAGAAACTCATCTGCACAAAAAATAGGAAGTTGGAAGGAGCTGTATATTTTTTTTGCCATCTAGAAATTCATGTTTACTTGGAAACTTATAAATCAAAGCCCACTAAATAAATCAAAGCCCACTAAAATCACCTCCACTTAATTCGAAGAATTGTTCTATAATGAAAACATTCTACTATTTCACTTACCAATAAGAAGGCAGGTATATGTACTGTCCAGGTATATAGAATACACACTATACAGTATGGGAATAGGGAGCACAAGGGGTGCTGATGCTGATGGCTTAACTGGGACCCAAAAGGCAGTTTCCAATACTGCTAAAGTTTAACCACTCAACTGAAATATTCACTTAATGCACTTCTGTTGTCTTTTGGTTGACTTTAGTGAACTAAAAAGAAAGCATTCATTCTGAACCTTTAATTTCATTACCTTATAGCTTTTCAGAAATTTATGTCAAAGGTCTTAAAAGAAATCATGTGGAGCTTCAGAATCAAGCATGTAAATAAATGCAAGTACAGTTTTCAGAAAAACCTTTTGGAATGTAGCTCTGTTACCAACAAGAACCGCTCACAACGGTGCACATACATCTTGCATGGTCAGCCTTAAAAGCTTTACCTTGGCAGCAGCTACACAGCATAGATGCACTCACGTTGACAGCCGTTAACAGTGTTCACGTCCCAATACATGTTTTGCTCTTGTTCACAGAACCAGAAGATACTTAAGACAAAATGTAAAATTTTTTTTGAGTTCTTGCCAAATGAACCTTGCACAAAGTCCAGCTCCAAAGGTGCGAGTCACTTGTGTGAGTCAGTGACTCACACAAAACACACTGCCTGCAGGACAGTTTCCCCACAGTGGTGCCAGAACTGAAAACTTTACCAGCCCTGGCAGAGAACACCTTCTTGAGAAATCAAAATGTCACATGAGCGATGAGAAAGTGAGCTCATGAGAACATTCCTTCAAAGCACAGGTCCTAGGTTACCCCGTGTCAGAGACTGTTTTTACTGTGACTACAAAGAGTGACACAGGTACCTGAAACAGCTTACTTTGAGATACAAAGCAAAACCCTTTTCTGTACAAAATGTAGTGGGATCCTTTGTTATAGAGGCCTAAAAGTTTCAGCAAGGATATCAATTTCTCATATGTCTTCATCACAAGATTAGGTTTTAACCATGAGATTTTATCCAAACAGAAGGAGGAACATGAAGTATCAGCCATCACAGCTCAACCTCTTCTTTCTAAAGCACTAGCTATTTAAAAAGGCAGTTGGGAAATATAAGAACTAACATTTCAGGAGTTCAAATAGTAGCCTGTTAGTAACATGGGGTCCAAGCTAAGGATGCACTGTAGGTGCAATTTAATCAGGACTCAAATATCTGCAGTCTCGAATGAGACAAGGTTAACTGCTTTCTACAAGTGACTTAAGGTTCACAAAGTCATTCACTGAACCTTCCCTGAGCTTTAGAAGTCATAATTGGGTTTCAGTTTCACTGGCAGTTTGTAATGGCTAGAACAGACACTGCATGAGGCATCCTCTATTGCACTCTGCTGAGAATCTGGTTCATGGTCAGGTTGGTTGGCCAGGTAATTTGTCCAAACCTGTTCTTCATACATGTTGGCATCTTTATAGTAGGAGAAATATAGATATACTCAGAGAACGGGCAAACTTTTATAACTTGGAAACATGAAAATTATCTGAAAACAAAACTTTTCTTAGCCCCAGGCTAGTGTTAAAATGATCAGCTATATTAAGATTCAGCTAAACTCACACATCACTTTGAAAAATAGGTAAGTAATAAGACAACAGAAAACACATGTCAGAATAGGAGCATGAGCTTAACCTCTCAGAGATATCAACTCCACCAGCGGATGGCTGGAAACAAGTCTTGTCATCACAGTGCCCATTGGTACAGAAGATGAGAAACGTCATCCACATAATCTAGACTTAAGTGTTTACATCCTAAAGTTTACATCTGATTGATGCTTCACAGTAAGTCACAGTGTCTGGAACAAGAACAGGCTGGTGATGGCACCAAATTTTCCATTTGATGTGACTGAAACTCTCAAAATATGCTGCTAACAACTGTACTGTAACATTGCCACTGCAACCACAAACGCTCACACTAGAGGACAGAACCCTGTATTGACAATGATTCTGGACTATCGTAACAACCCACAGGTACATCTTACACAAAAGCATGAAGAAAAAAAGACTTTTATCCCGCAGTGTGACAGTTCCTCTAGTCACCAGTTACCAGGGATGGGTTACTGTGGCAAGCATCATCTTGATTTCAGTTAAGTTTTAATTCCAGGTGAATTATCACTTCCTTTTTAGAAGGTAAACATCACAATATTGTTTCCCTTGATGTCATGTGAAAATTGCCTCCCTGGCCAGGAACTGACCAATAAACAAAGTATCAGAAAGATTCTTAAAATAGGACAAGGAAATGAGATTTTCCCTCAAATCTTTGGTGATACAGCATTGCTGTCTTTTACTGATGAATACATGGTACGCTGAATTACAAGCCTGTTCGCGACAGACCAGTTAGTGTTCTGCTTGCTGCTCAAAGACAGATCACTGTTGGGCTGCCAATCCAGATTATTTTCCCTTGGTACTTTCTTTCGCTTTATTTTTCATCCTGTTTTTTAACTAGTTCAGAGGAAATTAGGTTGCAAAACTGATAAGTGAACATCATGCAGAGGAGCACCGACTTTTGAAAGTATATCACAAAAATTAGTCTTGGAGGCAAGTATGTATTCCTGGAAACGCAGTCTTATTTTGCCATGCTCAGAATTCTTACAGCATCTTAATATATTTTAGTTGCTATTCTGCCGAAACACTTCTTTCTTTTATTATATGGTGAGTAGCAGATAAATTTCAGAAAAAAATGCAATGGTATTGGGTTGTTAAGCATTTCAGTGGACTACAAAAGAAAACAGAAGAAAGACAGGAAGAAATAGCAGGCTATTGACTGAACCCTGGTAAGGCAGTAGGCTGTTAATATAAGCAACGATCTACTTACCTGAGACTGACTGATTGCTATATGGTTGCCATGGAGAGGTGACTGACGTTCTTTCTCTTTACTGTGACGACTACTCTGTTTACTGCGCTGAAGCTGCTGCCTCAGTTTGGCAATCTGCTGGAAAGAAGTTCAAGTGAAGTGATAATGAGTTTTTGAACGGGTAACTGCTCAAATCTTCCCATATAAAGTGAACCACAAACGTTTTAAGTCCTCTTTGGAGGATTTTACAAGCATATGGGATTGCCTTCCCTTGAAGCACAAGCATTAAAGCTTCGTTCTCCTTATTTGATACTTTCTCCAAAGTATCTACCCTATTCACCAACCCAGATGTGACAGCAAGCTTAGCTTGATTACTACGCTTCCTTTTTTACAAACAAGCACTACAATAACTGATACAAACAGATACGGTCAGAATGACAATTTGTAGCAATTTCTGGCTATAACTGGTTTAAACTGGGAACTGTGATGCCTACAGGTTAATTTAGTTCATGTTAAATCAAACCACAGTTTTCTAATGATCATTTGGCATAAAAGCAAAGAGCCTTATCAAACAATTGGTAATCAATATGCATTTCCCATTATTCTTTGCAACTTATTTAATAAATTTAATAGCATTTCTCTGCAGGTTAATTATCATCGATTCCTTCAGGCAGATAGAATTCTCGTTTCTGCTGCCTGCAAGGATATCTAATCAAAAGTTATATATTTTAAAAAGGTCAAATGCAACTAAAACCATTATCTATTCGACTTGCTCCTTAACAAGAAATCGAAGAATTTCAGTAGAGGATTCCTCCACAAATTTATTCCTCTTGGATAATTTCTACATTGTCTCAGAAGTTTAGGTTATGTGCAAATTTACGTATCAGGTACAGGCGCTTCCTTAAGACTGGATTTTTTCCTTTGGGCTCAAGTCCCACTCTTCCTCAAGCTCAGCACACTCGCGTATAAGGCAAAGCATGCACAGCCTCATTTCATTTTTAACTCATCTAGAGATACTGTTTTTAAAACCTGAAGGGCAAGTAAGGAGAATTGAATGCTCATGGAATTCATACTCCAAAGAATTTCATCAGCTGGAAAGCAACCTTTCTTTGAGTGACAGCTAAAAGCACACACACTCTGTGGTTAACTTCAAGTTGTTAAATATATCACTAGCACTCTTGAAAAGCAACTCTGTGGTAGAGAATCACTTCACATCACTCTTCACAGTGTCAGAGAAGACAGCACTTAGTGAAAAGGTCTGGATGAAGCTTTGTTCCAAGCTGTGGACTTTTCTTTGTGAGGTTTCTGGTGTCACTCACAAAATAAGGATCCACCTTTAGGGCTTCATATCAAGCCTTGACACAGCTCGTTACCCATATTCACACAACTGCTACTCAGAAATGGCTGAATACTTTGATCTTTCAACAACAGACAAATAGTTCAGACATCCAGACAAGTCTGTGCGTAGAATACATCAAGACACAGTGAGCCATAATATGATTGAGTTTCTAACACAGAGAACCTAGATTTAAAGAACTGGGAGATTAATCTCTGGATAAAAGGTGCAACGCAGGCACCATGTTGGAGAAAACTTTAGAGAGAAAAAAAAAATCTGTCCAGAGCCTCCCCATTCTCCTTGTAGGAGTAATGGAAATTAGGAAACCTTGCTCCATATAGAGAACCAAAAGCAAGCAGGTAACCAGCTTGGTAAGCATACATACATCTACAAAGATCTATGTCTTACCCCAGAGTGTTGGGGAGTGGGGAGAACAGGCAAATAAGCTCCATCTTCCCCCTTAAAAACTTAAAAACAGAAGAGAGACAGCTGTGGACTGATATGGTTGGCTACAAGAACATTCAGAAAGCAGGAAGAGCGCTCTATATAATCTTACATAACTATATATCTTTCATTTCTTCTGCCTCTCTTTGATGCTGTGTGCTTCCTTTAGTTAACAAGTTAAATGCTCTATTCTTTTATTTAAATGAAATCTGGGTTTCTCAGCTTTCCTCTGGAGCATGCTATAAAAAAATGACCTACCCAATCACACCTCAGAGATCTGGATGACTGATTTCTGTTACAAACAGATTGCAAATCTTTGAGAGCATAGCCTCTCACTCTAAAATTTGGACACTGAAAGCATTAAGTGGGAGTGTACTGATAAGTCGGTTTGTCTCTAGTCTGACCTAGTCTGACCTAAACCTTGAAGCTGTGATATTCTGACAGGAATCATGGACCTGGAACCTGAGGTTCTCTCAGACACTTCAAGAGTATGTCTATTTTGGCAGTCAGTAGGTTCTTGACAGTAACAAAATGAAAAGGCTTCTTGGGTCACTGCAGAAAAAAGAGAAAGATGAAAACTTGCTGAAGAACTTTACTGTGTTATCTGAAGCTGATAAGATCACTTAAGCCCAACACACAATGCAGAGAAGAAAGAGATACACCTTCTCAGGTTATGTGTCCTTAGCCTGAATCTGAAGGACCCTAGTTTTCCATGATGTGATAGTTACCATCAGACAGAAAAATGAGAATGGATGTGCATAGAAAAAGGAAACTGCTATTTGTTATTCATCCTCCAGACACATCCTCCAGGAGACAGAAACTTGCCAGCACAGACAACCCAGCTTCAGAGAAGCCACACTCAGCAGGCAGTGGCACCAAGGAAATGAACAGAAGAATCCTGCAAACTGAATGATGCTCCATTTCTTCACCGACAGTCCACAGAGAAACTATCACTCGCTAAAGCTAATTCTGAAATCCTAACAGCTTATTTCTTCTACAAGGTTATCTTTTAACTGCCAAATATTTCTGTCTCAAACTCTAATAAAGCCATTACTACTAACAGGAGGAGGTGGCTGTGCTAGCTTCCTAGAAGTTTATCTTCAACTTTTTCCTAAGCAGCAGAGAAGCACAATCAGAGCATCAAACATAACCAAGATGAGTTGCAGACAGATATGAGGTGCACTAATCCTAGGAAAGTAGATATAATTTGTGCGGCGAGGAGGGAGTCTGAAATGTATGGCCTTGATGGCAATTGTTTTACCAAGTATCTTGAAGAAGAAGCAGATTCTGTCTCTTGGGCACTTGACTGATGCAACTAATGCAAGCTAGGGAATTTTGCTGTGCAACAAAAACGGTGTCAAGTGATTGGTATCACGAAAGCACATACTTGAAGATCCAGCCATTACACTGGTGTAAATACACTGACATTGAACACCATTCTGGGCAGCAATACATATATTTCAGTTAGGAAGATGATATAGAAAAGGATTAATGTGCTATGTTATGGGAAAAAACCTGCAGTAACAAAACACTCCTTTTTAACAGGGCAGCTACGAAGAAGAGAAAGGATTTAGGACACCACTTCTACCACATGCCCAACTACTGAGCACGAGGGTGACTGGGGCATATACAATCATATTATGGAACACATGCATATCATCACAAAAGATCTAATGTGTATACTTTAAAACACCCAGTTACTGAAGACATTAAAGTTTTAGTCCTGCATATAGGTGCACTTAGATTCATAAAATGTGACAATGATTTTAGTACACCAATTTAAATGCTGTCCTTGTCTCCCTAGCTTGAAGACAGGCAGAAATTCTCACACAATACAGGCATTTTCTTAGAGGACACAGCTGAAAATAAAGTTGAAGAGAAAAGTCACAGAACTCCTCAAGGAATAAACAAAACTTGAGCCCTACTTCCAATATTTAGATACAATTTTTTCAAATTATTTTGCTACTTTACAAAATGTAAAAATACGGTAGTAAATTTCAAATTATATTTTTTAAACTCACATTTGGCAAGTACGCTCATGTAACAGTACAGGGGGGAGCATAAAGCACATATCTGTGCACATTTCAAAAAAATTAAGAAAGTTTTCAGCCTTTCCTTTTCTAGTGACTGCTCCCTACAATACTGACGTATCAAAAAAACTATTTTCTTCATGTACTTTAAAGTTATTTATAAACCAAACCAACAACAACAACAACCAAAAAAAAAGAAAACAAAAGATCAGATCAGTGCATCACAAGAGTAATAAACCTACATCAGGTCATTCAGGACACAAAATTGCAGTTCAGCCTTGATGGTTTACTGTCATACAGCCAACTATAAGACAACCATCAAAGACCACGAAACAAACAAGAAGTTCAGAAAAAACCTTATAAATATATTTTTCCTTACTGAGTATCTTTACAGCTAGAAGCATACCTGAAATAAATATAAATTTTGTCTATACCATTTGTAACATGCATTGCAGTCTAATATAACTAATGGCATAAACCTGAGAAATAAGTAAATTAGGCTGTTCTTTACAACACTGGAATAATCTGAATATCCTGACATTTTTTCATTTGAAGAGACCTAGATACTGACTACTAATATGAAGGAACATGTCACCTCTCACCATTCCTGTCCAAATGCTCATTAACATTTTCCATGTAATAGGTTATATTTCTACAAATAAGGCTAGACAACAAAGTAACCTCCTACCGCTGAACAAAACTCCTTATTAATGAGAGCTAGCTCTAGCTCATTCATGAGTCATTTGTTAATAAACAAATGTTAACTAGTAGGTCAAAGAGTAAAATAAGCATTAGAAATTCACCCTAAACCCTTGAATGCAGGGTTGGTATATGAAAGTACATAAAAAGTGCAAGTTCTCATATTCAATTCTCTTTTATTCCAAAGTCCTTTTCAAGTGCTCTGTTAGAGCAAAAGGGACCTTCCAGTGGGGGATTGCTGGTGTACAGATACAGCATACAGAGGTGCTTAAGGGAAGTGAAGAACTAGCTGAAACACCCATGTTTTTAAAAACCTATACAAAATGAAAACTATTTGTTTTAAATCCCTTAAATCTTCCAGTTCTGTGTACCCAGTTCAGGATAAGATTTAATTAAAACTGTCCCTATTCAACTTCAGAGAATTTCAAATTAACTGTTCAGTTTGAAAGGGGAAAAGACACACCAGTGGTTCAAACCACTGTTTGGCCTGCACCCAGCAGAAAGACTCTTGACAACAACTTTTATCTCCTAGTCAAGATGTTTATCTATTAAAATAATGTAAAAGCAGTCTGGTATTATCTTACAGTAAGTTTTGTACAAGACTTCATAAAAACATGCAGTAGATTCCTTCAGAGTTAAAAAAAAAGTAAATCTTGTTAGGATGTTATAAAAAAGGTACACTATATCATTACAAAGTTCATTTTTGAGAGCTGGGGACTTGTAATTCTTTTTAATGGATCCACTACAAGAAAGCACACATTGCCTATTTCACTGCTATTCAGATTGTGACAACCCATCTATTTAAATTCTAGGGCAAAATAATTCTCAACTACCCAAACTGAAAATTTTTCATATGGCAATACAAAATTCATTTGCTTGCTTGGGATCTTAAGTCTACGTTTTCAGGCTTTTAAAATGTAAAACTTTTTTTTAAAAGACCTGCCAGTTTTGAATAAGTGTAATAGCTCTCAACTGACGAAGAAAAAAAAAATTTTTTTACACTTAAAAGTACATTCACTATTCCTTTACCATAACAAATTAAAACTATGCACATAAGCATTTTGCTAGTTTACAGCATCAAGATAATAAAAAAAATACACACTAGAAATCATTCCATTAATTACTGAAACAAGAAAGCACGAAAACAAACTTCTACGACAAGCCATGGAAACTGTAAACAGCTACTTACCAGTTTAATGTCAAATGCTATGGGAAACAATTCAAAATGCTGACCAGAACTGTTACCTATGTTACTCACAACAAATGCAGTTGCCCAGGAGAGGTGACACTTTCATTTCCATTACTTCAGCTCTTGCTTTCACCTGCCTATAGCTTTGTAAAATTTTCTCTGAAGCCTAGCATGCAACATTCGGCTTTCCTATCTCCTTCCCATCAGAGATTTCAGTACAAGTATTAAGAGTTTTTTAAAGAATGAGATTAAAATGAAAGCAGAGCAGAAATCATTTTACCATTTTATGTGCTAAAACACATGATCTTAGCTTTTTACCTGGGAAGCTCTGTTGTGCAATGCTTTGGAAGAAAAAGCCAAACATTTGTCACATTATGCTGTGGAATGTATCCCTCTATTCCCTTGAAAAAACATTTACATTTGGTGAAGGTTTAGCAAAAAATTCAGTTTGTGCATTTTCAAGAAAGATATTTGGAACTGACAGCTACATTTGCTAGTAATTCTGTCTCTATGGGGCTTTACAAATTCAACAGAACTGCCTCAGAGGATTTCTCCTTCCAGAAACTGCAGATTACTGTGTCACAAAGAAACTGAGTGCACAGATACTGTTGGTATTGAACCAACTCTTAACACCCAACACTCAACATTAAGTAGCCAAACAGAAGCTGGAACCAGGACTTACAGGAGAAGGAAAGGAAAAAGAAAGGGATAAAATAGAAGCCATACAATGGAGACATAAGAAAGGCAAGGAAGGTAACTAAGAAAGAGCTCAAGAAAGGGAAGACAAGACAAAAATTGGCTGGGTAACGCACTCAGAATGACACCATGACTATGAACCTGGGGAACTAGAAAAGGCAAGAAAACTCGTTTGAGAAGTTGGAGAAAAGAAAACAGGAGAAGGAAAGAACTAGAAGCTGGAGAAGACAAGGCAGGTTTTGGGGTGAATAAACTTTGCAAAATTTGGATAGAAACAATTCACTTCCACACACCCCAGTTTTTCCATTACTGTGCTCTATCAGAAAGGAACCGTGAAACCCAGCCACCACATGTTTCTTATCTTCCTTTTGTGGTTAGTCCATGAAGAGGATGGCAACCTAGCACTCGTTATCAAATGGCAGTCTTGCTTATATACTGAAGGTTTCACTATCACTGACACTCACAGCTCTGCGGTGAAGAAAAGCTGCTTGCTGCAGAACTTGATAGAGAACCGTCAGAAGATGAAGTACATGGTCTCTCAGTAAAAGCAGGCAACCATTACCCTGTAAATACAGATGTTGCTCCTGCCCCTGCTACAATTCCTTTGTGCTGGTAGCTAACGTTTAAACCAAAACCTCTGAGACAGAAAACTCCTTCTATACTAATTTCTGAGCACTTTATCTGTGATTCTGAGTGCTTGCTCACAGCTGCAGATGAAGTCACCCAGGTAACCAAAGGCCCGTGAATCAGCTATGATGGGTTTCATAAGAGGTACTCAATGAGATGGGAACAGACAACCCTCTTTGTTTCAGGTCCTCACCTTTAAAAATGAGGCAACTGCCACCACTGGAATGCAAGATTTTACCATATTTGTCAAATCTGATTTTAAAATTCAAGTCATTAAACTTAAAACACTCCTTTTGACAACTGTTCTTCCTACCAATGGCTTTCCATAAGAGGACTATAAATTGCCATTAACATCACCTCCTCAGACAACCTATACTTTCTTATTTTTTAATATCCTATTTAACGTGGAGCCAGGAGAGGGGATGTAAAAAGCCCAGAGTATAAAGACAATGTCCCACCCTATGAGAACATGCTGCAAAATTCATTTTTTAGAACAGAAAGGTGTCGCTCTGGGAGAGGCCGCACCCTTCTCAACAGCAGCATGAGGTTGACTGCAGGCCAGTTACTGGGTACTGTACAGGGCTAGAGTTACAAAACTCTGGACAGAATGGAGTTTACTGGTACAAAAACTGAAAAATTTTCCTTTCAGCTGAGCTGCAGACCATTTTACTGTATCAGACTTCTCATGATGCAAAGCCACTTTTGGTGGGTTCTTGCAATTATAGTCTACAGCAAAATACATATGACTAAAGAGCATTTCAAGTAGTCATACCATTACTGTATTAACACTTACATTCCTTTTTCATTTGGGATGAAAGTGAAGTCACCTCTATCTCTACCTTTAAACGTCAAAGAAATTTCCAAACAAGAACATGCTAACATCCAGACTTACACTTTGCCTATTTCAGGAGAGCCACCATTCTTTAGAATGGTAAGCTATCTAAAGTAACTCTGAACAGAAAAATTAATAAGCAATGATAAGGTGGCTCCTCAGCACTAACTCTGTCCACTCCTTCACGGTCAAGACTGTAAACGTAGTAGGCAGGGAGGAAATAACAGTCACTCTTGGAAACTCTTATGTTGGAGGTAAAGTTTCAAAAGCAAAAGAGGGGAGGGAAAGGGCGCAGTTTCCTGGAGTCCAGATACAGATTAAAAACACCTTGTGCATATCAAAATGCAAAAGGCTCCACCACGCAAAACTTCTCACCTCTTTGAGCTGATCAGCACTTCCCCACGACGCTGAGCGCTGATGTGATCTCTTTTCTGCTCCTTCTTCAGCCCAACAGCTAGGTGTCTAGAGGGAAAAAAAAAAAGAAAAAACACTGTATGGAATTCTCCAGAAAAACTTTTGACACACATTATTGATTTACTCCTTCTGCAGTATCAAAGATCAGCCATTATATATGAAGAATAAATTTCAGAATGTGATATGCAGCAGTAATAGTCTCAATACATAAAAAACCAATACAGAAAACTAAGGCTTATGCCCTAGGGGTTGCATTTACAAAGTATGAGAACAATGCCCATTACTGAAGAAGAAAACAGAGGCCTGACAACCACAAACAAAAATCTACCTGGCTACTCCCCATCTGCCCTTTGGCATCCATTTCTAGTTTTCATTCAGTGGACAGTTTAGAAAACCACAAGATTTAAAAAAAATATACAAATACAGGATTCACTTCTCCCACCTGTCTTTTTTAATCCCTGGGCCATATAACCAATTATTCTTGCCATCTTTGGCTTGATAACAGAGTTTGATACACCTTTTAATATTTTTGACACCAACCTACATGAGCAGAACAGTGAAGAGCAGGTCTTTTCCAGTCTTGTCTGTAAGCCCAGAAGTCTGGGGACTGTCATTGGTTGTAGGAGCTACAAAGTTAGACATTAAGTATTGAGAAGGGTCTATAAGTAGATCTCCCAACTTCTGTCTTTTCACCTCAAGATTATTATTAAAATTGAGGGTATCCATCAGCATTTCTGAACAAGAAAGTCACTGGTTGTCAGAGGAGCAATAGGGACATCTAAAAACCAAGAGACTTTGGTATATATATAGCACATATATCAATTCATGAAAAGAAACAAAAGAATGGGGGGGGAGGTGTCACAATAAATCTTACACAATCAATAACGCTGCAAGAAATAAAATTATACCACTGAAAATGGTAAGAATTTGGCAGTGAAGTTTTTCAGGGAGGGCTCCACTACTGATACTTCTCCAAGTGAGACAGGACCTCAGCCTAGCAGGGCACATGGAAAACCTGTTCCTCCACAGCTTCCCTTACTCTTGCTTTCTCTCTAGGGTATAGAAACTTCCATAGCACTCACAAACATAGTAAACACTGTTCTGCTCAGGAAGGCGGACAGGCATCATCTTGGAGAGCACCATAAAAATGGTAGCTTCTTACCCTTGCGACCCCGCAAAGGGAAATGGAGCAGGCCTGTGGGGACAAGCCGCTCAAGCCAAGCACACCAGGCTAGACCAAGCACCATTAAACACTGAAGTGTAGTTTCAGAGCATACACTATACTTTACAACCACTGCAGTCCCTTAGTATCACATGGCCCACAGCCCGGCACCTAACTCCTGTGTGCTAATATTTAATATGCTGTCACTTCGCGTGCACAGGCCTACACATCTCACTTGTGTTTTCTGCCAGCCCTGTACTCTCCACAGCTTTGGTGGGGTTTCTTCCCTGTTATTTTTACACCACCAGGAATACTTCCACCAAAGGCCTATAGCAAGCTGTGTAGATGATCTGGAAGTAAAATGGAAAAAAAGAAAAAAGAGTCACAAAGTTTTTGCTGCAGGTTCTCAAGAAAGAAAAAACAAGTCTTTATAAAAGTTAGGGTTACATATATTTATTATATGGCCCTCTTTATGCAGGTCTGCGGAACAAGGCAGAAGAAAATGTGATTATGAAAAAGAAAAAAATAGCAAAGCAATTAACAAGAGTTAAAACAGCTATTTAAAACACACAGGAACCCTTCAGCTAGGCAACCATGTTCTAAAGAATTGCTTTTTCTTGCAGATTGGGTATTTGCCACCTCCTTGAAATATGTGTGAAAGGCACTATATTGATTTTAATATTTTTTCAACATTGATGTGGCTTACAGATTTCTAAAGAACTAGAAAAAATAGGGGGGAAAAGCCTTTCTTTTTCAAAATCATAGGCTTTCACAATCTATTGCAATTTACTTTCCAACTTAAATCACTATTGCTTATTTTACCATATCCCAAGTATACCTGAACCATAACCTCATACAAAACCAGAAAAGCATCAATGCAAAGTGTATTTGAAAATTTATATTCTAAAGAGTGTTTTTTGAATACAACACTGCTCCATAGTTCGGTGAACAACTCCAGGACAGAGCAGAAACAGGAATTTCCAAAGCTTAAATATCTTCCTGTAGTGCAGAAAGGTGTACTGGGGATTATCACAAGCTCATATCCTTTCAATTACACCTTAATAAACACAACAGAAAAACCAGTAAGTATCTAAAAAGCTAAACTGAGTTTCTCAAAGAGAAGTAATCTGTTAAAAAAATGTACATAGAAAGCAAGAGCTTGACTATATTTTTTATTAAGCACAGGTATTGATCCAAATAACCAGGACTAACTAACAGCAATGAAGAACTTCAACAACACTGGTGACTCTTAGTAGAGAGAGGTGGAAATCCTTATATTGCAGTTGATTCATCAGAAATAAAAAATAACAAATATAAAACATCCATTGACTTAATACTAAATTTTGGACTTCCTCAAATATGCTTTGACACAATCTTTCACTTAAATACTATCTCTCTTGAGACAATGATTACACACCTGCTTTCAGTCTCTGGTAAATTCAGTCAAGTCCCAAACTTTCAAAATATACAAACAAGCATCAGTATACAGAGGGCAGACTACTTGTGTCCCTCACTTTTATTTGCAGTATTATATTACAGTACTACGTGACATTACTATCACAGTACTAAAGTCAAGCAATGTTATATTAATGTGCTATTTACGTTCAGACAGAAAAGAGAAACAGGTTAAACAATAACACAAGATAAACTGTTACTAGAATATTGCATCAAGAGAGTCTTTTTCAAACCCTATAAATTGTTCACATTATATGAAGATAGGTTTAGGGTTTGTAACCCAATCCTTACATTCAAGCAAAAGCTTTTCTTAAAAATAAAAACAAACCCAAAAGAAACCCACACTGGTTATATTCAAGCAGACATTCGGCTTTTGTAAGTTTAGCCCATGTATGAGCACCTCATACCTCACTTGAATAGTGTCATTTGCATCACAAATAAGATGGGGGTGTATAGTACCCTTCATATCCCAGATTTCATGAAAATTGTTTTCTTGTGTTTATTTAATACTTCTACAAAAGAATTCATGGAAGCCTTATTTTGAAGCTGCCAAGCGTAATTTTCATGTGTTACACATATTAAAAAATAACAAAAGTAAAAAAGTAACTCAAAAGTCTATTCGAGGAAAAATTTCTGAATCACAAATAACAAAACCAAAGTTGCTGCACCTCAAGTCAGAAATAAGAGAGGTCATAGGCACTATCTGTGAAATCAGCAATGATGTTTCAGAGATGAAATAAATTTACAGCATCACTTAAATATTAATTCGATTTCCTGAAACTGAAGGATTATTTCTGCAAGTCTATATTTAGAACCTAAGATTTAAAACATTTTAGGAGGAAAACCTTCAGAACATTAAGTAATGCATTCTGCAGCTTCAAGAGGAGGATCACTCGTATTTCAAAATGCAAAGGTTCATGGTCCTAATCTCAGCTGACACAATGCTTAAAGCATGCGCATGGGACAGAACATGCTAGAACACCACATCTGGTTGCTCTCTTCAGTCTTCATGCAAATCACAATTGCCATTGTTCTAACTCACCCAACCTTGTAGACATTAGCATTTCTTCCAACATGTTTGGTAACTCTGCCTTGCTTTTCCACCCATGTCAGGGATATACACCTACATTCTTTCCACTTCTTTTAGATCAGAATGACTGTACGGAGTAGTAATCTACCTAAACCTAAAGTAAGACTGAATTACTCTATATATCTCACGTTCTATTGCTGGCCCTTTGCTCTAATTTCTTTATCTAGTCTACCTACACTGGGGGAACAATGCAAAGATTAAGAACACAAGTTTAGGTTTTGCAGAGGAAGCAATAACATTTTTGAACTTCCACATTCAAAAGGTATGCAAGAGCAGCACCAGAAGATAAAGTCTGATGAGTCTTCAGATGTTTCTAAAGCATTCAAAGGCTCTCTAGAAATTTAACAGGAAAAAGGCCTAAAGAGTTAGAAATTGACAGTAAGTGATGACTCCTCTTAAACATCAGATAGGTTAAGAAAAGTTAGAACGACATATTCATAGTTAGATGACACCTCTTCCTCCTTATCCCTTTCCCCGAAAGCATGTAATTAAAATATCCTATGAGAGCAATGGTAACTAACGCGCCAATAGGAAAGCTTCATGCATTGAGCCTCCTGGTTTATGATGTTAATTCTTAAGCCACAACATTTCTACCCAAAAGAAAACAAAACACTACTCAGGTGAATAATAAGAGGTAAGTGTACTGAAGCCTTGACCCACAAACAAGAACCCATGCACATTTTAGACAAGCATTCGAGTTTAATAATTCTGCATTATTGTTTATATTAGGAGAGAAGTAAAAATTCTGAAAGGCATTTTGGAAACTTTCTTAATTTCCATTTGTGTAATATGCAACTGCCACACACGATGGAAAAGGCATATCTAGGCATACTGGAATCCAGTTTAAGAAGTCCAGGAGGTGGGCTGAGGATGGGCACAGGAAATCACTAAATCATATTCCACTTGGTCATTTGTCCTTTTCTTTGTGTTATTTAGATTGAGAAAGATTACACAGATGAGCTTTAACTGGCAATATCTTTGTTATGACATCAACATCACATATTTACCTCTAATCTCTCCTTTTTAATTTTACAAAAATCTTTTACATTATTTAGCTACAGCTAAATAATTACATTAATATACTAAGACGATTATACAAATGTTTCTGAAGATTCTGAGGATAAGCATAATCATTTCAACATCAAATTATTTCTTACATTAGGAAGGGAGAAATTCTTACATGTATAGCATGAAGGAGAAGTATAAAAGACTGCTCAATCGGAGCTCACAGAGATAGAAAAAGTGGGGAAGGAAGCTATACTGAGTTTTAAACAGCCTTGATGAAAAGTTTAAATTTTACTGAAAAGGAGAGGGAAGCAGGACAGTGGAGGAAACTGGGAATGGTATTACAAAGTATATCAACGTGTACAGCAAGTTCCTATAATAGTAAGTTTCCCTGTATTTCTGAAATACTTAAACCAGAACTAAATAAAGGCATTATCCTTGATTTTTCAAAGCTTGCTGCTCGTTAAAGATCAGCTGTTTGTATGCATATGCATACATACACACACAAGCATAAACACATACAGAATTCTAAGAAATCTGGAATTGTGCAAAGGTCACAATGTATAGTGTCATAGTATATTTTCCCAATAGCAAATATAACAACTTCACACTTCTCTTCAATGTGTTCAGTCAAAACACTTGAGTGGGTAAGAGGCACAGACATAGAAACAACAGTTATTTTTGTCTAAGATGCAACATAAATGACAACAAAAAGCCAAAAATGTTTAAAATCCTGGTTTAATTTTAGAGAAGTAAGAACCGTTTTATTCATGAGCGCTATACAAGTGAAAAGAACTTCAGTGGGAAACAGGAACTTGAAATAAAAATCATTAAAGGTTCATCCGATCACAGTGAAGATCAGAATCTAATATTTAAAAAAAATACAAGATTCTAAGAAGTTTGGAACAGTTGTTATCACCACCTTCATAAAACTGCACAAAATTTGGATTTTAAACTAATATTTAATTAGGGACAAAAATTACCCTTGAAAGAGAAATAATTATTCGACCTACAACGTAAGTTATACTGACAGTACTGTTCATGAGTTTAGACATAAAACAAGAGAAAATTTATTCTCCAATGAAACATGCTCATACAAAAAAATGGCTTACTGATTTTCATTATCTTGTTGTTATTTATTTTATTTGTTACCATCTTCCTCTGCTGAACTACTGAGTGTTACTATTTTTAGCTACTGTCAACTATGTGATATGAACTCCCATGAGCTAAACTGTTAACTGGCTAAAAACATGAAGCAGTGAAAGTACTTGTGCTGGTACTCAAGCAAAGAGCAAGGTTTTAATTTAATTACTCTCCATGCATGCATCCTATGAATGACTTGGAACTCCACCCTTAGTTTCTGAAATCAGATAAACTTCAAACTACACAGAGCTCAAACAGCAAAAGAAAAAAGAACAAACCCACAACTAAAACATAACTCAAATTAATATTAAGTTCACCTACAAGTCTCCCTAGTGAATGTTTTATTTAAAAAAATGGAATTTGATGGGCCAATCACTATGCTTATCACATTTTACACATTCATATACTTCTGACACAACACACGTTTTTCATCTTAAACATTGCTATATGCTTGATTTTTGCATAATTCGAACAAAAAGACAACTAATATAATTCCTTTTTAGAAGATACCCACACAAATCCAAAGCATGAAACTACTTGAAACAATACTTTACCTTGTAATGACCACAGTACTGTCTTTCCTCTCTGTTACATTTGATTATGCTGAAAAAGTAAAACTTTATTTTTTGATTTGTTTTTTTTTTTTTCTTCTCCCTGAGCTTTGTTTCTGAATGAGGCAAAGGTGGCAGCCAACTGGTCAAATAACCTGAACACTTACTTGAGCTCACTAGGAAAGCAATTTTACTGCCAAATACTTGGAGCTCAAATATTTATAGAACAAGTTTGCTTCTCTTCTCTGTAACTAGTGAAAAGGTTTGTTTGTGAATGTTTAAATATTCTAGATTTTCTATTCGTAAAGGTGTTTGCAAAGTTTGGTATGGATATATGTTTTGAGAGAGGGGTTAAGAAATACAGTAACAACAAAGCATGCTACTGAAAATCTCCTGAAAGAAAACTACAGTTTCAAAACCGAAAGACTTTCAAGGTACAATACTGTGAAAAGAAGGCACCTTGAAAGTAAATGCAGGATTAAGAGCTTTTTAGGTAGATCTTTCATGACAGTAAAGATTACTGCCTGTTCTTTTTTTTTTTTGCTAAAACTGGAAGGCTGGTTTCAAAATGAATGAGTAGGACATGAAGACAGCATTTTCTTAAAGGATCCCAACCACAATTTCTAAAAGTTACCTTGAAATATTTTAATCATTAGATTGTCAGACTCATTAAATACGATTTCTGGATCATACAGACAGTTCTTTTCCATTTTCTAAGCATTCTACACTTATCTTCCCCTTGTCAGAGAACTTCCTGCACTGTGTTACACTAGGACTTAAAGAGATGTTGAAAATTATTTATACATTCTAGCTTGTCCTGAGAAATTCAGTAATACAGAAAAGACTAAAACCTAGAGTCAATTTAAAGAGCGTCTGCTTTTGCTCTAAGCAATGATGGCAGAATGGTGACAAGTATGTTACAAGTCAGTGAAAATTAACGCAAAGCTATACATCTACAAGTGAAGTTACAACAGAAAAATCCTTGGTATTTTAAAAGTATCATATGCATAACATAAGCTTCCATCAAGAACAACTCTTAATGGCACAAGAGATCTATAAGCAAAAGGCAGGATGACAGAAGTATTTTTCTTTGCAGGACACCCACATGATAACAATGGGCCAGAATCATGGCACAAGAGAAAGAAAACTGATTTAACAACCACCCCTACACAGCCTGTAGAATGTAAACATAACCAAAGACAGGTATTTCTTCCTAAGTTTAGAACAAACTCAGAGGACTTACTCCATGCCCTAATAACATTACTCAACAAGAACGCAACTCCTTTGCTGATGAATTTGGCTTTTTTAGAATTGCAGATTTTTAACCTGTTTGACAGTGATCATCTTTACAGGCAACGACCTCAAGCATGAGAGGAAGCGAGGTAAGAAACAATGTTCAGCTTTCTGGCCAAAGAGCACTAGAGCACAATGAGTGCCACAACAGCCTACCTGCCAGAGGTTCCTGCTAATGACAGAGCCCTGAGGAGGATCCAAGGATATCACGAGGGTACCAGGCCATAAAGAATTTCAGTAGCCTTCCCTTTGTAGCTGGTGACAAGGCTGTTTCCTGATATCTGGCTTCAAGAGGCAACTCTTCCACAAAGCATTTTTGTTTGTCATTCTTGCTACTACACAGCAGAGGGAATATCTCAAAAACACATTTTATGCTCACTCCCAGCCTCCTCTTCTTGATTTCCCCTCTAGCGACAAACTGATCCATTCTTCTTAACAGCACCTCTCTCCTTCTCCTCTCCCGCACACACACAAGTACACTTTGAGACACACAGATTTAATACCACAATTTAGTAAAATCTTTAGTTTGTCAGCCACTGGTATTACAGAATCTTTTTTTCTTAAATAACACACAGCACAATTTTGCATGTATCAGTTCCAAAATAAACCAGATACAAGGCTGAGATTGAAATCTGCTAATTTAACCTCAACAGATCTGCCCACATACAGAAAATTATTTTTAGCAACTGTTTTCTAAAAGCATAAAAATATTATGTCGTATACCATGTTACTGAATTGACACTGACTAAAAACCACTACTGTACCCTATTTATAGGGCTTTGTATTCATAATAAAATCAAGTGAACCCACATTTCTTCTGAATTAAGTTGATAAAAGGCGAATTAAGGTGAAAAAAATGTTATCAGGAAGGCATCCATTATATGAAACATCTCTGTTGTCACGTTTTACAGCTTTTTACCTGAGTAGATTTATCTTTCATACATGAAGGGTAGTGTACGTGGGGATCACGTGGCCACTGTCCTGTGAGGTAAGGTCCTGTTATTGTGTCCAAAGAAGAAGTTCGCCTTATGGTACCAGAAGTTCTGATTTGCTGGGATTTTGGCCTGTCCACTGCAGAAAACCAGAACAAAATCAACAAAAAAGTCAGGCTAAATTTGATATAAATGTTAAAAGCTAGCTATGACACACAATGGTAAGAACACATCAGAAACCTTAGTCTAAATGCCAAGCTGAAAAGAATGCCATCACATCAAACCAAAAAACATCAGACAAAGGAGAAAAATATGAAAGGGAAAAAAATAGTTAAAAAAACTCAGGAACACTTAAAAGTGCTCATATCTGCAAAGAACCAGGCTACTTATTTGAAATATTTTGATCAACAAAAACCATCAAGCAAACCTACAGTGATGTTGCAGCTCAGAAAGCCAGACATAAAGAAATCGAAAATGTAACACAGTATCAGAGTATTGGGTTACTTTTTGTTTTAAGTCAGCTTGCTTAGTTTCCTAAATATTAAAACACAAAATAAGACAAAAATTACAATTCCTAAGATGCATAACCCATTTCCTGCTCTCCTGTACGTCATTCCATATTATTTACAAGATCCCAGTACAGGCCTTAGCAAGCTGAAAGTGTGTGACTGTATTTCCCTCTGACACTGCTTAGTTCAAGGCAGCTGACATGTTTGTCTTCACTCATCACAGTGCCTGCAGACTCCAACTCCTCCCTGTACTTTTCTCTCCATGTACCTAGATTATGGAACACTTTTTCCTGCATTTCATTTGGAAAGCAAAGAGAAGCGTGATTCACGAGATTGATGTGGGAAAGAACAGTTTTTATAGCACGCTCTCTGGATTATCTTGCTCTGTCCTTTAGGCAAAATTACTTCATATACTCGTTTTCTAGACTTTACATAAGCCAACCTAAGCCCTACATTACAGTTACTGTGTATCTTGCTCACCCTTTCTTAAAATAAGTTTGCAACTGAGACTACTTTCAAGTCAGTCACATTCTATGCACTGATTCAACCCACCCAAACCCTATTCACTGCTCAGAACTTGGAAGCAGACCTGCCAGCACACTTTTGAGACCAAACATAGGTGCTGGCCTCCACATGCATTTTCTCTTTGCGTATTATCTAGAACTGCTGGATCTCAAAAGGCAGTCTCCATCATCAGTGGAGTGCTTCATATAACATTCACCACATTAAGGTACAGCTTGCACTAATACAGCATGCTTATAGCATGATACATGAACATGATAATGTTAAGACAGGTCATTTTAGCAAAATGTAGAGCTGCTGGAACACTTCGTTAACAGAAGAGTTTTATTTAGCAATAATGTTGCAAATTGGAAGGATGGTAGTATATCATACTGTCTTTGTATACTATAATTGTTTTGACTACAATGTTATCTATAAACCAAATCTCTACAATTTCAAACAGATCTATCCTCACAGGATTCCAATTGTGACAAATTTGCTTTTGGAACTAGTAAAAGTAAAAAGCCTGAAATCCAAAATAAAGGTGACATATTTTAAACATTAAACCAGTATTTACATTTGCACTGAAATACAGAGTACCTAAAGGTTACCTTTAAAGCACTCCTCCATCCTTCACTTCCATGCTAAGGCACTACACTGTAACTTCCTTGGGTAGCCTAAGTTTTGAAAATCCCTCCAAAGCTCTGATTATTAGGAATATATTACATGTGAAAATCTATCAGGAATTTGTTAAATACGAAGTAGTTAAGTATGTTCTAAAAAAACTTTCTAAAACAAGCTAGTGACCACACAAACTGGCAAGACAATACCTAAAGATGGGGAAATACAGACTAAGTAAAGTTTACCTTTGCAAATGTTACACTTAAAAAGTCTCGTTGAAAAAAAAACAAACAAAAAACCCCACAACCCACCAAAGTCCAAAACACATAAATAAAATACATGCAGCCAGAGAATTATCCAAGATCTGCATCTTGTTTTGCACCCAAACAAAAGACAACGGCAATCCTGGCACTGATTTGTTGCATAACTGCAATACAGCGGCAACAGACACAAACACCAGAAGTTACAATTTATTTTTCCCTGGTAATCATGGAAGCAGACTGCAAGACAATGTCAAACGCTGAAGCTAGGAAAAGGAAAGTTCAAGGCAGTTTCCTAAGTCTCTATTACTCTCCACTATTTTTTTGAATCACAGGAAACCAACCAAGAACATATTTTCTCAACTTCAGAAACCAATCCAAGTTAGCCCTAAAATAATGCTAATCCCACTCCATTGCTATCTGTGCTCCTTTTGTCTACTTTGAGATGATATGCGCAGATGTATGAACCCATCTAGTAACGCAATTCACCAAATTAAACAGAGAAAACTAAAATCTACCTGGAAAAGTCAAAAATACATATTTTTCCCTATTACAGGTAGGTTGATACAATATAAGCACAGAAAAAAACACAGCAGAGCCAGGAGGAACAACACGGCTGCAGCAGTACTGAGGTGTGTTCAATAAGTTTTGGTTCTTACCCTCTTATGATGTATATTCTTAAGACCACAAAAAACCCAAAGGAGAATCAAAGAATCGTTTAAGTTGGAAAAGACCTTCAAGATCATCAAGTCCAACTCCTAATCTAACACTGCCAAGTCCACTGCTAAACCACGTCCATAAGCATCACATCTACATGTCTTTTAAATAACTCTAGGGATGGTGACTGTGTCATTCCCCTGGGCAGCCTGTTCCAATGTTTGATAACCCTTCCAATGAAGTAATTTTTCCTAATATTTAGTTCTAAACATCCCCCAAAGCAACTTGAGGCCATTTCCTCTTGTCCTACTGCTTGTAGTTACCTGACAGAAGAGACCAACACCAGCCCCACTACAGGCTCCTTTCAGGTAGTTGTGGAGGACAATAAGGTCTCCCCTCAGCCTCTTCTTCTCCAAACCAAACAACCCCAGCTCTCTCAGAAGCCCCTCATAAGACTTGTTCTCTAAACTCTTCACCAGTTTTGCATGCCCTTCTCTGGACATGCTGCAGCACCTCAATGTCTTTCCTGTAGTGAGGGGCCTAAAACTGAACACAATATTTGAGATGCAGCATCATCAACACCAAGTACAGGGGCACAAGCCCTTCCCTACTCTTGCCGGCCACACTATTTCTGATACAAGCCAGGATGCTATTGGACTTCCTGGCCACCTGGGCACACTGCTGGCTCATATGCAACCAGCTATTGATCAACAACCTCAAGGCGTCTTCCACAGGGCAGCTTTCCAACCCTTCATCTCCAAACCTGTAGCATTGCTACAGAAGGGATCAGCAAGGATGAAATTTAAAGAAACTTCTACCAATTAGCATTTGACAAACTGTCTTATAGTAATGAACTTAAAGATGATTGGATGCCATGGAGATGAGAGTTGAACTGGACCACAACAGTGGTGTCTCAAGTCAGCTTGAATTGTTTTCTAAATATTAAAACTGCTTGCAGGATTTATTTCTCAATTTTACTCTTCTCACCTCATTCTAAGCCTGGCTTCTTGCTACTCTAGGGGCTACTACACAACTTTCACTTCTCCCCAGCCAATCTCCCTCCCATTTCATTACCAATGGGATTTTGATGCTCCTATCATACATATCCTTCTGTCCTCCTATTGTGACTATCCTTCCCCAGTCACTTTATCCATGCTTCAGTTTTCTCACAGAAACAAAAAAAAGTGTAGCAAATGCCATTTGATACCGGAAGCACTTCAACAGCTCCTGAAGTTAGCCAGACTTCAGCATTCAGAATTTCATCAATAGTCAGAAATCTCTAAAACTACAGAATAATTTCATCCAAGGTTCAGACTATACCACATCTGACAGTATTTGAGTGCGTGAGTGGATTTTACTGCAGTGCTAAGTCAGAACAATTCTGTTCTCTTTTTCAGTGACATGTGACATCTCACAAAGACCTCAGCTCTCTACCTCCAGAGCAAGTAAACTCCGGAGCATAGTACTCAAGAGTAACATTACCTTGAAATTACCAAAGTGTGTGCTTAAAGGAAAGCAAAATACCTCATATGTTATTTAAAATATGCCACAAGTTTTAATGGTATTTACTTAGGGCCATTTCTTGTTATAAATTATTTTACCTAAAATAGCACAAGGGTCCACCTGAACACTACAGCTGGTAAAATTCAGCATGATTCTACCTTCCCAGCAGGAATCAAGTAAAATAAACTGCATGAAATAGTGAAATTATGGTTCTGCATGCTGCACTGAGAGCCAAAAGAATTCTCATTCTACCACCTAGACTGACTGAAAAAAGGTTTCCATTTCTCTGCCAGCAAAATGTAATTTAGTAAGAGACTAACACGACAGCTCTTTTGAAAAGGACATAGGGCTCAAATAAAACCATCTGCTACAGTTCTAAAATGAAGATTGCCTTCCCATCCAATAGAGAGGCAGCTAACCTGCACATAATCTCAAAAGCATGTTCACAGTCCATTTTAGCCTAAACAATGTTTTCTGTCGTCCGTGCAAGGAGGAAAATTACCTGCAGCAGAACAGCAAGATTGACAGCTAGCATTCGTACCATTATAAAAACTGCTTCAGCTAAATCCACCAGAGCTCCTCCGTCAGCATCTTTTCTTCCCATCGCTCTTTCAGCAGTTAGCAGATGTAGTTCAAATTTGGCCAAAACTCCTCCACTCAGATGTTTGCATGGATATATCCAGCTTGAAAAGAGTAAAATTACCCTAAGAACTCCTCAGATGACTGTCCTTTCAAGTTGAGTGAAAAACATGAAATAAAAGTAATTCTTTCCTAAAATTAGCAGTATTAATAGTAATCTCATTATCAATGTCAGCTAACTGTGACACTCTTCTGTCAAAAGGCTAGACAACATTCTTGCAGCAATATCTTGATTTTTCCTTGAAAGTTCATCTGCAACTTAAACTATTAACCCAAGACAGCCAAGTCATGATACCATGAAGTATCAGTACTAAACTCCACAACAAAGTTTCATGAGATGTTGCTTCTCTTCAGTTCACTGGCTAACATTCTGCAGAGCCTTTTGGTTCACCTTCAGAGTTATTAGTGAAATGGGCCCCAAGCTCAGGTCTCATCCGTTCCTAAAAAATTTCAGATTTAACCTAGGAAATGAATACGAACTTTGAAAGAATTTTCTTCAAAAATACTAAAGACTCTTAGAAGGACTCAGTTTGATGGCTATCCTAGTCTGCTTAAGACCGTTCTCAAGAGCCCCAAAGATGTAGAGACCAAATGTCACACTACAAAGCAGTATCAGATATTTCTAGGACATTCCTGCTACAGATTACAACAAATTCACAACTATCTACAAAACCAATGTTTCACAAGGGTCTGTATCAACACCTCTTAAATAATGAAGTACATGGGAATGAAGCATGCGAAATCATAAACTAGAAACAGAAAGCTGAATTTTAAGGAATGGTGACTAACAGCAACTACTGAAAACGACTTGGGTCATGGTTACCACAGCAGCAGCTGTGATGACAACATCACGCAGGTCCATCTCCTCTGTTACAAGCATGAAAAGGGATACCTCTGCTCTTGCTTGCTTTGGACAATGATTCCTTGAGTACAATGAAAGTAGTCTTTCAGACACAAGAGAAGGAACACTCTCTGAAGAATCAGGTCAAGAGGCTTTTTTTGCTCTTTTGTTTGTCTTTTTGAATAGAATATATAGTGATACTGTACTGATTCCTGAATGTATATTTGATTAGTCCTTCCTGCTCTGATTATAGACGTAGATGGACAAACAGGTGCATGTTTATGTACAGATTTTACCTCTATGACATTGCAAGGAAAAAGACTGAATAACACAGAGGCCACTCAAAACAAGTATTTCAATCTTCACCCTCAGGAAGACTTTTCTCTTGTAACTGGAGCCAAAATCTCTCAAGAAAAGGATTAACAAGGGATTTGGGGTCCCTAGAAGTTTTACTTCACAGGATAGATCTATTGGCTAAAAAGACATTTCCCAGTTGCCACTGACCAACAGACTCGTTTCTGCCCCAATATGCAAACCGGCTGAATGACTGCATTAACAGCTGAGAGTGGTACAGAACAACAAAGAGCATACTGTTTGCCACATACTGGTCATACAAAACAACAAAAAATGGGATTTTTAAATAGCAACTTAAAATACATAACACCCTAATACACAGCTGAACAGAAGAAATATGAAAATATTGTAGTTTTCCTTCCATAATTTCAAATTAAACAGCTTAATCTCTTTAATAGCTTAAAACAAAGCAAAATACTAGCTTTTTAAAACATTCAAATGCAGTACAGTATTTTGCTACCAAAGGGTATTTCTAAGGGGACATAATAAGAGATGGTAATTTTAAGTTGTCTTCTAATACGTCTTATCACTGTCCACAACTACCTGAAAGAAGGTTGTGGTGAGGTGGATGCTGATGTCTTCTCACAAGTGACATGTGACAGGACAAGAGGAAATGGCCCCAAGTTGTGCCAGGGGACGTTTAGCTTGGATGTCAGGAGAAACTTTTTCACTGAAAGGGTAGTCAGGCACTGGAACAGCTACCCAGGGAGGTGGTTGAGTTGCCATCCCTGGAAGTGTTTAAAAGGCAGGTAGATGAGTTCATTAGGGATACGGTTTAGGAAAGGGACAGGTATGGTTGCACTTGATGGTCTCAGAGGTCTTTTCCAAACTTATGATTCTAAAAATACTTTATGTTTAGCTTCGCAAAACATCTGTCTCCATATGTTCACGACATTGTTTTTGATTCAGTTATACCAACTTCAGAAATCATTCCCAAGTTTCTGTTCTTAGTGAGAAAGAGGTTGACTAAAAATGAAGAGGGATGATACTCTGAAGTAATTACTCTGAACAGACTGACATAATCCATTCTAATTTCTTTTCATTACCCATAATATTGAACCAACAAAAAAAAAAAAGAAAATGACATCACCATAACCTAACCAAGGCTTCAATGACTAAACTGAACAAGCAGAACAGAGACCACTTCGTGAGATCTAAGACCTTTTCAGAGATCCAGGTCCACAAATTATGTGCTTTCTACACCCAAGATTATTATTCAGAAGGAAGTAAGAAAAATGAGGGAAGAAATTTTAAAAAGAAAAGAAAAAGAGGAGAATCATCTTCCACGTAGGCCATTTTAAAGTCTGGTAGTCAGGGCAAATTCAGCTTTGAATCTGACAAGGCCTACAAGAACTCAAACTGAATTTCACAGAACAGCAATTCTACTGATACGAGAGGCAGCCTAAACTGGGAAAACAAAACAAAAAGTTTGCTCTTTCAAAGGAAAACTGTAGACAAAGACCCACAGTAAGGGTCTGGGGAAACAACCATATTGAGTTATCTTTTATAGACTAAGCTACCTAGAAAGGCATAAAGGCTTCTGATTAGTCACTGAATTTAACAGGTAGATCAAGGCATTTCCTTTCATCAGGAAGGTTTTATGTATGACTCTTCAAGGTCACACAGGTCTACTCACCCAATGGCGCAGGAACGCACTGTGCTCAGAGCTTGGTTACAGTTACTCGGAGGAAGGGGAACAGATGTATGAATCTGCAGGTGCACAAATTTCACTGGACCTACGGCTAACTCTTAAATCTTGGTTGCCTATGCATATACACTGAAACATGGTCTCTGCCTTGTGTCCTCATGTCCCCACCCAAAACCAGGCCAAGTAAAAGCAAAATGTGCCTTTCAGAAGTCAGATAGTGTTCACAGCAAAACTCCCCTGTTTAAAATCAACCTTATCCTCAGAAAACAAGCATAGAAAGAATGCTCTAATCTCAGTAAGAAAAGTAAACAAACTACAAGGAAGAACATTTCAGCTCTCTAAAGCCAAATTATTCTTCTAACAAAGATTACTGCTGGCATGTATAGGACCTGTAATAAAGTGACTAAGTATTTCATGTCACAGAAGACTGCTTTGTTCAACTGATATAACCTACACATTCACAACCTAACAGGACACCAGATAGGTACAATACTAACTCCAAACTTTCACATTTTTACGTATTTCACAATTTCAGAATATATTTTTCTTTGTCGGATTATCGCTTCAAACTTCAACACTATGCAAATACCAAACTTAGAACCATTTAATAAAGTATCTCAAAATATTCTGACTTTTAGATGTTATAAAAAAATCGATTGGAGCTCAGCAGCAAAGTACTTGGGAAAAAGAGCACAATGAAACACACAACCAATCATTAGCTGTTGTGCACTTCTGCGGGTACTTAATTAATTTATTAATTCAGATATGTTAAATGAAAAATGTATCCAACACTGAGAAATCAACTGGGAACCAAATAGAGCACTAAAGCTGGTTGCTTATTTTTTTTCTTCCAGTGTATTAATAATCAAAATCTTGAACGAAATTATAAACATATGCAATTAGTTCAGTAACTGAAGATACCACCATCTTTGTTGTATAAACTTGACTCTGAAGGGATTTTTTTTGTTATAATGATAATACTTATGATTTTTAAGATGTTGTAGAAAAGAAAAGGGTCTGTATACCTTTAATGTAACTCCACTGTCTCTTGAAACCGAGCTGAAAATAATTATAAATAAAAAAAACAAATCAGAAGGCATGATTCACTATTTTCATAATCAAAATACAAAGAACTATAACTAATGCATGGCAGGCTATACAATGCCATCATAATGATCACAAATGATTAGAGATAGAGAACTGAACTAATTATACTGAAAAAGAATATTTTTCCCTGAAAAAGAAAATTAAAAATAGAAACTTAAAACCAGATTAAATCTGATTGCTTAAATCAGGATGTCCAACCTTGATGATTAAATAAATTATCTTTTCATTATCAGTTAAGTCATAGAAACAAAGGACTAGAAATGACTTCCTAAATCAGGAGCCCAGTTCTCAACTATCACTGACAAAATTCATATAACCACTTAAAGACAGATTACAAACTCAGTCTTAAAGCACCTGGGTATTTTGACCCATTAATTCCTACTGGAAAAATGTTCCAGGAAGTTCTTCTTTCCCCCTCGTGGTTTCAAGCCTTCTTACAATTTGCCACATACAGGCTTTCCACATATACTTTGCCAAACCAATCCACCCATTCAGGTCCTAGCACTAACTTACTGTTTTTCCTTCCCACCTCTCCACCCCCTTCCCTGCCCACCTGGATTCAGAAAAAGCAATTCTACTTTTATTCAGATTATGTTATCCTCATGTGGTTGAACTCCTAACCCAGTAGTCCTTCTCTGAGCCTACTCCAGTTTCATTTTTCCTTTCTTAATCTGCAGAGCACCAAATCCACGTGCAGTATCCTAGATGATGTCCCAGCAGGACCCTATGCAGCAGGTTGCTCATTTCTGCAAGATCTGACCTGTGCCCAGTAACTTTGCAGCCACCTCATGTTGGCAGTTTAAGAGATCCCATCACCCAACTCCACCCTCCAGCATTTTCAAATTACATTTTCCCACTTAGATGAAAAGATACTCTGCTCAAGGACATCCTCACATACAGAAACCTCCAATTTTTACTGTTATTTTTTTACTTTCAAAAATTATTTCAATTCCCAAGGTCCTTCATCTCTTGTTGCATAATCTTCCTGTGTATTAATTAAACCTCTAAAGATTCATCAACAATTTCATCACCCTAATTTTAAAATTTGCCTAAGCAGATAAGATCTACTTCCCGTCTAGAAAATCACTTCTTGTATCAAAACCACCAGCTTAGCATGACACAATTTGGAAAGTTCATTTTACACTAACATTTCTCATGGCCTTCTCATAGAATTTCTTCTGAAGTTTCACCACAGCTGAAGTTAGACCAACATATCTCTACATTTTAGAACTGGACTCAAAATACTCCATACTCGAAAAACATCAACATCTTCTCTGCTATACTCAGGTTTCTAGTCTCAAATCGTGCCACCTCCTATTCAGAAGATTGCCTTAAAAAGCTGAAAGTAAGTATGACCTTCTGAGTGGACTTTTCTAGAATCCTGCTATGGAGATCACACTTAATTGACTTTATTAAAATCTGCAACATGTATTTAGTGTTACAGACTTGGGGAAGGCTGGATGGAGAGCTGCCTGGAGGAGAAGGACCTGGGGGGGGGTTGGTTCACAACTGGCTGAATATGAGCCAGCAGTGTGCCCAGGTACCCAAGAAGGCCAATGGCATCTTGGCCTGTAACAAACACAGCGTGGCCAGCAGGACAAGGGAGGTGATTGTGCCCCTGTACTCAGCACAGGTGAGGCCGCACCTCGAGTACTGTGTTCAGTTCTGGGCTCCTCAGTACAAGAAGGACATTGAGGTGTTGGAGTACGGTTGGACTTGATCTCAAAAGTCTTTTCCAACTGGAAGATTCTAAGATTATCACAGTCTTGGTAATTCCTAATTCTAAATTACAAAAAAAATATGAAATTTTAAGGGACAGGGTATCTTCCTAGGTCAAAAATCACTGTACTTACTGAAGATGATTACTTACACTTCGTCCTGGTGAGTACACAGCATTTAAAAAATATCTCTGTTATTTCCTCTGAAATTTTTTCTACTGTTCTTTGGAGTTGACTCTGAAACCATACATTCCAACAAATCAATCTCAGACAATCCTTAGCCTCTTACCAAATGGCTGCAACTACTTTTCCCCTATTTTTCTATTTGCACGTTTCTATTGTCTGTCTTAAAGCATGCAAAGACCAAGCCTGTTTGGGTTTTAACAATCCTCTGCTAAGATTCACTTTTTGATTGGTAATGTGACTTTATTGTCTTAGTTCTTCCTGCTGTTTCTTGCACGCTTATTCCTAGCTGCCTTTTTAAGTGTCCATGCAATCAGATCACATCCTTCTGTTTTTCTGATGTTTGAAAGATTCCAAGAGCATTAATATTTTTCATTAAAACAGATTCTCCATCTATTCAAGTCAGAGCAACCCTGTTTAGCCAAATTTTCAAACTATTTTCTTCTGAAATCTGAAATTTTTGCAGATTTATGAATTTTAGAACATACCTCTATGTAGGAGTCTTTGTTTTGCTGTACATGAATGCAATTTGCATGACTTAAAAAGGCCTAGCTACAGAAAAAATCTAATATTTTTGTATATACAATATCAGCACATCCATTTCTTCTTCTTTTCCCAGATTTTGAGTGGTCAGAGTTGGTAATTCCTATCTCAAATGAGGCCAAAGTGAGTTTCTACTAAAATTCTTGCAATCAAAATACTGTCCTGCATGCTCTGACTTTTTATTAAAATTTACAAACACCACTAAAAAAAATCATGAGGCTCCAATAATCTTAATAGGTTAGTTTCTTCTTTGGTAGAAATAAGGCTGATGTATGTAACAGTTTCACAAAACTAATACTTTAAACAATATATGGACTGCACACTTCAATCAATGCACAACTTGGTTTGAAAGTATGAGTCTCCATTTCCCTAATAAAGCCCAAAGGTTATCTGGATCTTCAGTGTGTTCTTCGTAAGCTGAATATGGGGTTCTGATCATTTCCTTGTATGGATTTTTCTCAAATACAAATTATTTCTGAACATGCATAAGTTAATTACATTTTTACCCAAGAGAAATTTCTCTACCAGATTAGGACTTTTCCTTGTCCACCTTGAAAAGATCATCAAGTATTTCAAATGTATTTTACGGTTTCTTTGTGGGAGAAGAAAACACTGCAAAGACAATTATTCAAGATAGACTATCAGGCACAACAAAGGAGCCACTAAAGGTGAAATACCAGAGAAATCAGAGTATGACAGAAAGGATGTGTAAGGGTATCCCACTATCAATTGCCACAATTAAGCAAACCCAGCTATCAGTTAAGAATGAAAATTTGAAGACCCTAACTGAAACCTACTCCTCTGAAGACAGCTTCTCCATTACCCTGGCATCTTCCCAGCTACTGTGTAAACCTAAGTCTTATTCTGGATTCTTCAGCAGTTAGCCAATATTTTTAAAGTCACACTCCTCAAAGTCTGTTCCAGGACATTCAGCAAAAATCTGGGTTTAACTTTTAGTGGGTAAGCCAACTCTCCATTACTTTGAATAACGGATAGTTAAGACATCATGTATAACAAACGTTTTGAATTACACATGACATACCGGATAAGGAGGCATAACACCTAACTGCACAGAGCCAACCCTGCAAAGCCACTTGGGTTTTGCAATGTACTTGCAAGCACTCCAGACTCCAGTAAGACTGATTAGCTGACATTCATCCCTGAATTTAAGCTGACACTGTGTGAGAACTGCACTCACCAAATCCTTTCAGATCACACTACACTGATAACTACTACAATCATCAGCAACTTCTAGTCCTAGCGAGCTCTGTCGTCTTGAGCAGAAGTAGTGGTAGTGAGACCATGTTAAACACCTAGGAAACCTACAGGTCCTGTGGAGCTGCTGACTGGCTCCTCCACGCTGTGTGTCTCAGTGCCTTTTATTACAGGAGCGCAGTGCAAAATTTTCAAGGTTTATCTAATGAAAGCAACTGTACTGTTATCCCTGGATGTCAAATGTTGACAAACCTGGGCACTTCTCTGTCCTCTTAGATAATATGCTCCCAAATAGTCAACGGCTGACTGCAGGTTGTACTTGGAAGAAGCGGTCTTTTTATTTACTGGATAATTTCTACAGACTAGGATTAACAGAATTAGTCAATCACTGAGTACTGAGTAACCAGAATTTGTCTCCTGGTAAGAAAGCATATAGTTTCCAAATCACAGTTTAGCTTCCAAATGCTGACAGATGTCAACAAATTATTACAGTTTGGAATTTTTTTAGTATTGCAGGCTAAGCACCTATATTAAAATGATTGGGTTGTTTCTAACCATGAAACCTTTAAAAAAACGAATTAGATATACAGGTAATCCAGTTAGCCAACCTTCAAAAAACATTTCTATCAGAACTTCAGGATAGGCACCGCACATCAAAACATTGAATATTAAATGGCACATGATATAACAATACCCATTTTGTCGTACATTTAATCAGTTCACAACCAAGTAGTGACTGTTACAGAAAACATTTCCAAAAGATAGATTTGTACTTACTAAAGCAACATTAGAAACCATATAGCTACAGAGATGAGGCACATGAATGGCAGCAATATTGCAACCATCAGTCAGGCCAGTTACACATTAGCAATAATTCCTGAAATTCAGAAGTGTGTCTACAACTTATCTCCTTGCTTAATTCCTGGTAGTGAGATTGAAGGAAAGACGGATGGAAGCTAACCTTGTCCAAACAGGTGAATTGCGCTGTTCAAGGAATGGAACACTTAAATTATTATTCCAGTTTAGACTGTATCTCAATACAGAGTGAGAAGAAAATATATTCTACAGTGGATTTTAGATTATTCAAAAACCATGACAGAACTGCTATTATTCTGTTCTTAGGGACCCATTTTATAAGTAAAATACGAGACACCTTCTTCCTAAAGAGGAAATTAAATGTGTAGTTTGGGTAAGACTACTTTCAGATTGTGCAAAACAAGTGGTATATAAGAACCAGCGTTGTTAATCACTCGTTTGCATTTGATGCAGAGGATAATATTCATCGAAGATAGTTAAATCCTTATAAACACCAACATCTATCACCATTTCTTGTTCTAGCACATGCAACACTAAATAAGATCTAACCAACACACTATCTTGCATTTAGGTTTCAAAACGCAAGCTCATAACATTTTATGACCTATTAGGAAGTATATATTGTCTCCAAAGCAGCAATACCTAAAATGGAAAGTTAATTAAAAGACCTACTACTACAAAAAATGAAAACTTTCCATCAAAACCACCTTCCATTGACCCAACATCAAATAGCTAAATCAATCCCTATTTACAAATTGTGCAGACAATAGTTATGGCTTGAGTGAAGACACCCACACCTTCTGGGTTTCTCCCTGACCCCATCACACTGGAGAAAGCTAATCTGTTTTTAAAAGGCTGACAGTTAATATTTTGGTAGGATACAGCAGCAGCTAGTAAGAAGTACTGCAGATACCAAAGGAGCAGGGATAGTGCAGAAAATCATAGAATCTTCCGGTTGGAAAAGACCTTTGAGATCATCAAGTCCAACCGTACCCATATTCTGCTAAACCATGTCCTTCAAAAATTCATCTACGCGTTTTACAAACGCCTCCAGGGATGGTGACTCAACCACCTCCCTGGGCAGCCTGTTCCAGTGACTGACCACCCTTTTGGTAAAGAAATTCTTCCTAATATCTAGTCTGAACCTGCCCTGGCACAACTTATGGCCATTTCCCCTTCTCCTATAACCTGTCACTTGTGAGAAGAAATCAACACTCACTCTGCCAGAGCCTCCTTTCAGGCAGCTGTAGACAGCGATAAGGTCTCCCCTCAGTCTCCTCTTCTCCAAGCTAAACAGCCCCAGTTCCTTCAGCCGCTCCTAGTAGGACTTACTCTCTAGGCCCTTCACCAGCCTTGTCGCCCTTCTCTGGACGCACTCCAACACCTCAATGTCCTCCTTGTAGTGACAGGCCCAAAACTGAACACAGTACTCGAGGTGTGGCCTCACCAGTGCCGAGTACAGGGGCACAATCACTTTCCTGGTCCTGCTGGCCACACTGTTTTTGATACAGGCCAAGATGCCATTGGCCTTCTTGGCCACCTGGGCACACTGCTGGCCTGAAAAAGAACGAACAGGACCAAAGCAGAGGCAGGATTAGAGACCCAGAGACAGTAGGCTGAGGGTAGTGCCCATCAGGGCCCATTTCAGCTTCACTGGCTTTCCTTCCCCGAGATAGGCTTTGATGCCCTCTTCTGCCTTACTAAGAGCAGAAGATAGTCTGAACGCAGTCATCACCAGACAGTTCAAGGGGACTGCATAACAAAAGAGCTCTGGTCCTAAGTTCATATTCACACCACTGAAAGAGCAGGAAAGGTTCCCAAGAGAGTATGTATTTCAGTTTCAACCATGGGCGAGTGTTTCCACGCATGAGATCCAAGCTGCAGAAAAATAATAGTTGGAGAGACTAACTCGTCATTCAAAAGGATTGATAACACACACTGTATTGTGACACTCTGTGCAGTATCCATACTGCAGAAGTCTCAAAACTGTGATCCCTTTCAGTACCCATCAGCTATTTTCAAGCTTTAGGATTTAATTCCCAGTTTAAAAATAGTAACAATACAAATTAGTGGTGGTAAACTTCAGAGTCAAACCTGGAGTGGAAAAATTAAAGCCTAACTGCAGAAGAATCCGATTTTGGGGAAGAAGTAAATACACACTCAAAATGTATAAATTAGACTAAATACAAATATCTGTTTTCCTCCACTCTAATCTCTGTTTCTCTTTGTTTTGCAATTGCTCACACCTTAAAAATGGTGACATGAAAGAAAAGGGGATAATCTTAGGCTGACAAGTAGCTGTGGATGTATCCCCTCTAACGAAGATATGTAAACATTATTTTATTTGCCTGAAAATGCCTTAAGCCATTGTTTAGGCACTACAGGTTTACAAGAGAGGGGGCACTGAGGAAGAGAGAGAACTCAAGCAATTAAATATTAACATTAAAAGGAAGATGATCGTTATTAACAGAGTTAACTATCTAGCAAAACTTTCCAGGTTTTGAGTATCTTTACTCAAGGTCCTTTTTTTCATCAATACAAGATACTTTTCAGAAAATGCTAGTCAATGTTTAAACCCTACTACACTAACAACTTTGCTTGAACATATGCTAAATCCATGGAGCACTAACTATTGTGTCAAGTGTTGTCAATGTTTTTCTCTGCTGAAGATATTGCCAACTGACTTAAACAGAAACCTTCAATTATTCACTGTGAAAGAAAACCTATTATCTTCTTCCGATGAAGGTAGTTATTCAACTGAAAAAGTCCCATAAAAAAGCATTTCAAATATTCACCTATACTGAAACATTGAGGGGCATATGCATTTCCAATAGGTTTTGTATTGTTAGAATTACTGCTTCCAAATCCAGGTTGAACTGAAATTTCAGAATTACTGCATCAGTTATCAGAGGGGTTTTTTAAATGATGATATCTACCATAATACCATAAACCCTGTTTGGAAAGTAACTAGTTTTCCCTACTGTGAATTTTAGTAACATAGCAAAGCTCAACAACTTATTATATGTAAGTCTACACTGTTGGAACAGGTCCAGAGGAGGGCCACAAAGATGATCAGAGAGTTGGAGCACCTCTGCTATGAGGACAGGCTGAGAGAGTTGGGGTTGTTCAGCCTGGAGAACAGAAAACTCCAGGGAGACCTTATAGTGGCCTTTCAGTACCTGAAGGGGGCCACACGAAAGCTGGGAAGGACTTTTTACAAGGACAAGTAGTGATAGGATGAGGGGGAGTGGCTTTAAATAGGAAGGTGGGAGATTTAGATTAGACATTACGAAGAAATTCTTCACAGTGAGGGTGGTGAGAACACTGGCACAGGTTGCCCAGGGAAGCTGTGGATGTCCCCTCCCTGGAGTTGTTCAAGGCCAGGTTGGACGGGACCTTGAGCAGCCTGGTCTAGTGGGAGATATCCCTACCAATGGCGGGGGGGGTTGCAACTGGATGATCTTTAAGGTCCCTTCCAAACCCAACCACATTCTATGATTCTACAATTCCCTTGATCTACAATCCCTGCATTTCAACCTCCACTCCCCTCACCACCACAGTAAAGAACAAAGAATAAGAACTATGAACTTCGGAAAACAAATTTCATTAATAAACGCTGTTTTACTACACATGGATGTCGGCAAGTAACTTCAGTTTGGCCATACGCAGCATGATAATACTTCCTTATGTTCAAAGAATAAGAACTAAAGCTCAGAGTGATTTAAAATAGATATATAGTGTAGGTATAGACGTTATGTTTTTCATGGGGAAGTGGGTGCTTTTGTAACAGCTAATGCCTACAGTATCACTCAAGTTCAATGGGAAATACCTTTCTATTTTTCTTTCCTGCAGTTGTTTTAATATCCGATAGAAGGCAAACTGTCTTATAAAACATATTTTTTAAGGACATCTAATATACTATTCTCATTTAAAGTTCTAATGTAAAAATATGTAATTAAAAAGCCTTTTGAGTCCAAGACAACTGGTTCCAATTTAACTAGTGTCTTTATTTCGCCATACTATATTCCAATGAAAGCTATTCTGGGAAGAGAGTGGGACAAAGCTGGAGCAAAACTGGTTTGGCCATACAATTATGGGAATACTGCTATTATTCAGGCATCAGGAAATAGGAAGCGTCACAAAAATTACTTCCTTACCTACATTTGTTAGAAATAAAGGAAAGATCTTCTTGATCTCTGGTGTAAATGCTTATGATGCCAAAATGTTGCATGGCTTGAATCCAAGGTATTAAAATAGTTCTGCCTTTTGAAGTCCAAATTTTGGTTTTTTAAAATATTGATATCCCTTACAAGTCTAGAGATCAGCAAAACTGTCTTACTCCACTCCTCACTCCACTAGTCTTTTATCTAGTAGCATAATAACAGATACGTATACATACTACTCAGAACTAGGTTATGCAGTTTTGCATCTTTTTTTAATCCCTTTCTCTTACTGATGTTGGTGATGCTTCAGTAGTTATTTTGGAAAGCAAAAGATACCGGGAACCCTTAACAGGCAAATGGGTGACGATCTTTTTCGTATGTCCTTAAAACTAACCTTGGCCTCCAAAATTTGATATGGAAAAAAAGTTCATCATATGAACTAGGTAAGTGAAAGGTAGAAAGATATAAAGCATAATATTACAGGACCACCAGAGCAAACACTAAACAAATCAAAGCATTTGATGAAAACTCTATCAAGCTTGAATCACATAGAAGTCATTTACACCCTCTTTATATACAAAATATCACAAATACAATGTGAAAAAACAGACTGAACAGGAAACCACTCTCATATTTACACAGGCTACTTAACGTAATAACAGAAAGTACTGATTTTATCCAGGTAAGGCAAGAAAGAAAACAACTTGCTTTTTTCTCTCCTGTAAAACATAAGTGTTCACAAGCAAGCAATATCTTATGTTTGACCAGTTCAAAGGATTTTCTTGCATTGTTACTGAAATGTCCTTTGTCATAAACCACACTGTTCCACATTCCGTTGATGTTATATTTATGTGATCAGAGATGTATCAGATATATTCCCTCTAAGAAAAACAGGTGTTTCATTCTGCCAGACATTTTTTACATTGCCAATTCTCCAAAACATGAATACAGCCTATAAAAATGTATGTATTAGCAAGAAATAAACATGTTTAAGAAGAGAAGAAAGCAGAAGACTCGCCCACTGCAGATTTATCCTACAATATGATACTTTTTTCCCCCTTTCTTCTCTGTTTCTTACCACCTTCAAATTAGTACATAGCATTGATGATTTCTCATCCATTCAGTATAGGTTGGACTTGATGATCTCAGAGGTCCTTTCCAACCTTGTGATACTGTGATACTGTGAATACTAAGCAAATACAAATATTGGTATGGATAGTTTCCCAAAAACTACAAATCCTCAAATTTGCTTTAACAAAACATCATCAAACTCTTAAGTTTCAGTTCTAAACACACAGGGTTTTGCAACAGAACAAAAACATACAGCATCCTAGAAAGAAGGGAGAAAAAAGATGATGGGAGAAGAAACAGAACATGCTGTTTCCATTCAGGTAGTAGTGATGTCAACGCCCGCAATGGTAGTTGCTGTGACCTGTAGAGGCAGAAAGCTGGAGTGGTTTCACAGAAATCTCCTTTACAAAAAGAACCTGACAAATCCCTAAAACATCCACAACAAAATGGCTTAGTAGGGAACCTGGTTCAAGGAATCTATACTGGTAAGGTTTAAAGGAGGTGGGAAAGGGGCAGGTGTCTTAAGAAGAGAAAAATCACCTATCCATCAGAATCATAAGCAGTCTCCAGTACAAGCATATTTGTGAAAAAAACTAAATGAGACTGCAGAGTCAGAGACAAACAGATCTCCTTCATCAGTGAGAAAAACAACAGGATTATACCTAGAGCCTAAACTCACATTTACAGTAGTGGGAAATGGGTTTGAAAAACTGACAAAAAAACCTTAAGTCACTTCCCCAAGACTTGCATACTAATAACTACTATAAATAACTGGAGTAGCACACTGTTTAACAAGCCGCAGCAAGATGGTCCATGTTTGAAAACAGAGCATGTGTTTTTTTTCCCCCAAGTCCTCCATTATTACTGCAGCAGTCCTCTGGTTCAGCAATCAATTTTCTCTATACTACTATGACCATAAAGACTACAAACATCATATACTAAAATGCTGGAAACAAGGAGGGAAATAAAGACAAAACCCTGCCCCGTGGCATGTGACTATATTCCAGAATGTATAAAAACAGCTCTAGGGGTTTTGGTTTGGGTTTCTTTTTTTTAGTTTTTGGGGTTTGGGAGGGTTTTTTGGTGGGGTGGGAGGTAAGGGTGTGAGAGGGTAACCTTTTTTCATTTGCAAGATCAAAGAAATAGTACCCTCGCCTGCTAGAAAATGGTGCCTGTATTTCAGTAAAATAAAGCTGTTGACGTTGTGCAATTGTGGTCATTATTAGGGCGATCACGTTGTTTTCATTCATTCAGGATTTGCTACAGGATGTCAGCTTCTGCAGCAGCAGCTGGCTTGACCTGGAGAAGGGGGAACAAATTCCTCACAGCGCATACAGATTACAGGGTGCATTTCTTGATGGACTGTTTATGATTTTATACATTGTACTCATTAAACTGAATCAAGCCATGTATGCTGCTAACGTGGTTCACTGTGAGGCAAGCTCAAACAAGTTCAATGACGGAAAAGTCATTCGGTACTAATTCATTGTCTGATTTATTAAGGCTAAAACAGCCCACAGATGAAGACTGATACCACTTTCTAAAATTAAACTTTTGCCTCCAACAAAAAAATACGTAATAATGAAATACTTCACAGCTTTGTAGTATTTTTCCTTGCTCACAGGTAAATGCCCGCATTCCTGCCTCTTCTACACACCTTAAGCATAGACCTTTATACACTGCACCATTATGTTTTCCTCCGGGTTCCCATAATTAAATAATGTATAGTATTCACCAGCAGCACCATCACTATGCATATGCGCTGTTTTTTCTTTTTGTTTTGCCTAGTTTCCCATTAGCATTTTCCAAAGGTTAAAGAAGGAAAAAATGAAATCTACAGTATTTCATGAAGTAGGAAAAATATGATCTTTAAAATTTTTTAAGAGCTTGAATGAAGAAAAAGCACTGAAGTCCATGCAAAAACTTCTGCATAATCTCTCGAGAAGTTATGAAGCATGTCTCTTCAGACTGTAATATAACCCATTTGCTCATCTGCATAAGCAAAAATACTGTACTAAGTAAATTAACTCCATGCATAACTGACAGTGACATTTTGATTATTTGCAAAACACTGCACACGTCTTAGGACTGTTCTGATGACAGATTTGCCAAAGTTACAAATACTACAGATTGTAAGGTTTTACTACACATTAAAAGTGAAAAATGGGGATGGGAGTAGGTAACAGATCCCACTTCTACAAAACATACAGGGAACCAAGACAGACTACAGTTTGCCACAGTAATGAAACACAGTAAGACTTAGGGAAGGGACGAGCGAGGGGTATTGAAACACATAAAATGCTCCCAGAAAGAGATGATGTGCGATACCTGATAGCTACAGCAGGATAACATAAAAAGTGCATTTAGTCTGATTCATTCAACTGCTTAAGTGATGGAGGAAGAGAGGAGGGGGGAGGTAAGATGGCCACTACTTTAACATATTCAATAATTCAACAGACAACCTTACACAAGTTAAGTTAGACCTTCTGGGAATCAATTTTACACTTTAAACTTTACAGGCCTATTTTGGCTACAATGAGGTTTTGGTTGCCTTTTTTTTTTTAAGAGTCTCAAGGATTCAGTATTAAGTAGTGCAAGGGGACAGACTGTGTTATTTGGTTTTAAGCACCTCCATATGGGAATTTCCTTTTTGTTTTGGGGGTCTGTGCATGAAAACATATTTTGAACTGTTGTAAAAATGCATATCTTTAAGAAGCCAAGCTCTGCAGAAATGCTCTACGGAGCGTCTGGGGCTTGATTTTAACACACATCTAAGAAGGGGGCTGTGACACCCCAGATACACATCTAACCCATTAACACATTAACATCCCGTACTAAATAATTACACCTGCAGACAGGGAAGCGGGATGGTTTTAGACTCGTCTTTCTATTGCACTCCTCCATTTCCATAGCCTTGCCAGGGCCGAGCAGTAGCACCGCCCGGGAGCCCCTGGCTGCTCCGCTCCGCAGAGGGGCCGGGCTGAGGCAGGGAGCCCCCCAGGGTGCCCGGGGAAGGGGTGGGAGGTGGCCCCGTTCCGCCGAGGAGGCGCTTCCTCCCTAGGCTGGCGCGGGGGGAGGACGGGGGTGTTTTTCCCAAGCTGGATATCTCCACCTCATCCTCTGAGGAGCAGGAGGGTGACATTTAAGGGCTCGCCCTTCTCCGCACGGGAAGGCGGTGGGAAGAGGTGCTTTCCCAGCAGGGCAACCCCAGGCACGGCACCCGCCCGACTCCCTCCGGAGGGTGTTTCGGGGCACTCCGCCACTTCCTCCAGCCCGCTCTCAGATTCTAGCGGGGCTGCTCGTGAGCCCCCGAGGCTCTACCACCGCTGGCCCTGGGAGCGGGGGGAAGGGCACACCTCCCCACCGGTGAGCTGGGGGTGGGGATGGAGGGGTGCCCGGAGGCAAGGCGACCCCCGGGAGGGGCGGGGAGGCGGGACGCTGGCCGTGTCCGGTGCTTTACCTCTGTACACTGGGGAGCTGGGGCTCCGTCTCTCCGGGGAGCTACTCCTCCTGCTGCCGCCGCTCTCCGGCGAGCGCCGCTGCCTGCTCTTCACCCTGCCCGGCTCCGCCGCGCCGCCTCCCGCCGCCAGCGGGGGCGTCGCGCTGGGCGGCGGCGGGGAGCTGCCTCCGCCGCGACCCCCGCCGCCGCCTCCCGGCCCAGTGTTGCTGCCCACCGAGGCGGAGGGCGAGCGGGTCGGGCTGTGCTGGCTGCCCCGCAGGAGCTGGTACGGGACGGTCGCTCGGATGGGCTGGAGCAACCTGCTGGTCCCCGCCGCGCTTCCCCCGGCGCTGTTACCGGGGCCCCCGGCGGTGCCGCCGCCCGCGGTGGGGGACCCGGCGGCGCCGCGCCGCATCCTCTGCGGCGGGGGCTGGTGGTGGGTCGGGGGGGTCTGCGAGGAGCTGGACGAGGACGACATGGCGGAGGCGCGCGGAACCCGACGGGTCGCTCGCTCCGGCGGCTGCGGGGGATCCGAGCTCAGCGCCCCGCATGCACCGGCCGCGGGAGAAAGGGGGGGGGGGGGGGGGGGGGAAGGGAAGAAGGGAGGGGGTGGGGCGGGACAAGCGCTTCACGGCCTGAGGGAGCCTCCTCGCCGCCTGTCCAGCTGCCCC
>JAUMJL010001521.1:0-61651 GCA_033558185.1 Dromococcyx pavoninus | reverse complement strand
CCCTCCAGCGCAGCGATAGGGCGCTTCTGCGGGCACGCCCCCTCTGGCTGCCGCGCACGCGCATTGCGCGCCCCGTCTCCCGTGGGCCGGAAGCGCCTCAGCCATGTTCCGCGGGCAGCGGGGCCTGCGCGGCGAGGAGCCGGGCAGGTGAGCGGACAGCCGGGGCGTGCGGGCCTTGCTCCCTCAGGGCGTCGGTGGAGCTTGTCTGTGCCGGGACGCTGCTGTGTGGGGGAGCCCTCAGGGCCCACCTTTCACCGCCGTCACGGAGCCCTTGCTTGGAATCGCCAACGTAAGAAGGATGTGGAACTGTTGGAGCGGGGCCAGAGCAGGGCTACGAAGATGGTCAGAGGGCTGGAGCACCTCTGCTGTGAGAACAGGCTGGGAGAGTTGGGGTTGTTCAGCCTGGAGAACAGAAGGCTCTGGGGAGACCTCATAGCGGCCTTCCAGTACTGAAAGGGGCTCCGGGAAAGCTGGGGAGGGGCTTTTCACAGTGATAAGACGAAACAGAATGGCTTTAAATTAGAAGGGGGAAGGTCTTAGGGGGAAGATCGAGGATTAGGAAGAAATTCTTCCTGGTGAGGGTGGTGAGGCCCTGGCACAGGTTACCCAGGGAAGCTGTGGCTGCCCCATCCCTGGAGGTGTTCAAGGCCAGGTTGGATGGGGCCTTGAGCAGCCTGGTCTGGTGGAAGGTGTCCTTGCTGGGAGATTGGAACTGGATGGATTTTGTGGTCCCTTTCAGCCCAAACTGTTCTATGATTCATTGCGCTGAGGAGAGAGCTGGAGCCAGGGTGGAAGATGCAGCCAGCCCAGGTAGTGGTGTGGGCTCAGTGAGGGGCCATGAGCCTGACCAGGAGTCCCAGGGCTGCCTGAGGCCAATCCTGAGCTGGGCAGGCAGGAATCATAGCATCATAGGGTGGTGTAGGTTGGAAAGGAACTTAAAGAGTTCCAACCTCGTGCCATGGGCAGGGACACCTTGCACTGGATCAGGTTGTTCAAAGCTTCAACCAACCTAGTCTTGAACAGCGCCAGGAACGGGGCAGCCACCACTTCTCTGGACAACCTGTGCCATTGCCTCACCACCCTCATGGTAAAAGACTTCTTTCTAATATCTAATGCAAATTTCCCCTCTTTTAGGTAAAAACTGTTACTCCTTGTCCTATCCCTGTACTCTCTATTAAAAAGCCCCTCCCCAGCTTTCCTGTAGACCTTTTTAAGTACTGGAATGCTGCTATAAGACCTCCCTGGAGCCTTTTCTTCTGTAGGCTGAACAACCCTAGCTGCCTCAGCCTGTCCTAGTATGGGCAGTGCCCAAGCCCTCTGATCATCTTTGTGGTCCTGAAAGGCTGCTATAATATGTAAATATACAGGAATATTTCTAGAAGGCATAACTTTTGCTTGGAATTTTCTCCTAGATTTTCAAGTAGTATTCTAAAAAAGGCATGCTACGTGTTCTTTTTTTTTCCTCCTCACCCTCTCCCATTTCTTTCAAGTCTTAAAATGCAATAATTGTTGTTGAGGATGGTTAGAGAAAGGTTTTCATCTATACACAGGCTTTGCAAAGAACAGATATGTTGAAAGTGTCCTTTTGCCTAGATCTGTGGTTAGGAGTGAGCTGTTTGTGCTGGGTGTTGGTAACTTTGAGCCCTTGAAGCTCCCAAAACCAGCCAGAATGGAGGAGGAAGGGAAAGAAAACACAGGTCATTAATGCAGGATTAAAGTAACAAAAAAAAAAACCCTTTTCATCTTAGTTTTTTACTTAAAAAGTGCAGAGATCTGGCACATACAGACCAGTATGTGTACTGTTCTCTTGCACATAGAGAACAGGAGTGTGTTTGCTGTGGGGAGCCTGCAGTACAGGGTCATTCTCAGGCAGGTGGTGGTGGATTGATCTGCAGGTGTGGTCCTTAGCCCAGAGGCCAGTTCTGGTGTTGGTAGACGCTGTGGTGATGTTTCATTTAGTGAGCTATCATTTAAGATGGCAAAGCTGCTAGAACTGAGGAGGAAAATGTAGATAACTCTTAACCCTTGAGCAAGCTCTGGCTGTCCTTCCAGTGTGTTGCAAGTGCCCCACTCTAGTTTTGTGTCTCATGCTTGTTTGTGATGACCGCAGCAGTGTCTGCTGAAGAATTATGTGTAAACATGTTTCCACATAAGCTTCTGACCTGATTCTCCTTAGGCATGCTGTTTTCCTGTGTTGTAGTGGTGTTTCTGTATTTGCCTCTTCTGTGAGTTGAGTGCTGGATAGAATGATATGTGTTAAGTAATGCCTTTCTGACAGAGGACAGTCTATGAATAAATAATGTTGGCTCTTGACTGCAGCTCCATAAACACTGTTGGGGCCCTTGGTTGTTTATTTCCCCTTTTTGTTTGCAGGTAAAGAAGAGTTGTGCTTTTGGTTGTCTGAATATTGACAGTTTATTTTAAAATTCTGATCTTTTAATAGCATTAGTCAGAGACCTTTTCTCAGCACTTGCATTGTCTTAACACTGTTGTTAAGTGAGCGCTGCCTGAATAAGTTGATGCAAGTGGTATATCTGTATGCCAGATCGGCATTTTGTAACTGGAAAAGATGATACTCAGATTGTCCATATTTGTTTTGTATAGACAATGTTCAGTGACTTAAATTCTGATGAAAATTCTTATTTTCTAGTTCTATGCAACATCCACATTGCTGGCATCAAGAACAGGAATGTAGAAGCTGGAATGATTCAGATTCTTTGGTGTTGAATGAATATCAATGCAGACATTTAGACCAGTGGCTGGAGAGGTAAAGAATAAACATGAAGTCTTCCCTTTGCTGCACCCTTTAGTTTAGGAATCTAACAAAGCCCTGGACATAATTAAATTAAAGGTTTTCTTAATAAAACAGTAGTGCAGAGTTAGCAAATGATAAACTACATTATGCAAGAGCAGACCATTCAGTATGGTTGATGGAAATATGTACCATGCTATTAGCAGGTGTTCCATATGAAAGAGAGAAATGGTAAATACTGATACAGTAGTTTAAGCCCTTTATTGCTGAAATCTTCAGTATTCATCTAAAACTTTGGTTGAAGCACTGTGCTGTTACTGTTCATGCTTTGCTTACACATCTTTATGTGTAAGTGTGGGCAAACTGTGTTTGTCTGTTCACTTGGCAGTGCAGTCAGTATGAGCAGCTGTATTAGAGTTTTTAGTAAGGGCCTATTTGTTTTGTAGTCCAGTACTGAGGACAATTTGAGATGATATAAAATTTGATAGGTAGGTAGTTCTATGAGTATTTTGCTCTGCTTTGTGTATTCCAGAATGAAAACCTCAGGTGGAGGAAGTGGTTGAGATTGGTATCTTAATGTCTGACAGGAAGTGTGAAGAGTGGTGAGTGCTTGGACATGTGCAGAAAACTGACTAGAACATTAATTAGAGGAGACAAAATATGTTACTGAGGGCACATGAGAACTTTTTTTAATGCAATTTATAGATTTCTGAGTATTGCATTATATGAAGGCAATTGTAATTGCTAATGGTGTGTTTAATGTTGCTGTATTTAATAAGAATCTTTTGAAGAGCTTAGAAAAGACCTTGTATTCAGGAATGTTTTCTGCTTCTTTGCTGTCATAAAGAATAGTAACAGTATGTTATGACTGTGAGTCAAACTGGATGTGGCAGCAGCATTTTGTGCTTCTCTTTTGCTGAGTAGATGTGTTCCTTTTTAGTGTGGAGTCTATGTCATGTGTTAAAACAACATCGGCAGTGTAGGTGGTTATTTCCTTTGTGGATGTGAAACTTCAGGAAAAGTAAGGCTGTCGGCTGAATCTGCTGCTATGTTACTTATGATAAATGGTGAGGCATTAACATTGAAATAAGTAGACAGACTGAAAGGAGTAGTTTTCAGTGCTTCAGAATATTACACATTATAGTTTTCATTTATTATATTTTAAGTTAATGAGGAAGCTGTGTTTTCACTCAGAGGACATCGGTGAATCAACTGATGATTTAAGTGAGAGCTTCCTAACTCCGTTTTCAGCTTTACACAGCAGACTTTACATTCTTGAAATGATTACTTTGGGATGTGGTGGTGCCTGACAAAATGCTATTTCTGCTAATGTGATGGGCATTTTTCTATTTCTTGAGTATCTCTTCTGTCCTTTACAAAGTCTTCAGCTGACAACAGAGAGCGGTGATTAGACTGATGATTTTGACCTCATCTAACTTAATGAATTGTGCTTTTTGATGCAATGGAAGTATTGAGAAGGTCCTCAAATAGGAGAAAGAAAACCTGAGTTGTCTGAGCTGGAAGTATTTTCAGAAGTGGGCAGGTCTATGTTCTGACATGAAATTTACTTCATGATCATTTTCTTTCCCTGCAAAGTATAACTGATAATCTTTACATCACTGCTGAAGGTGTCTTGAGCTGAAATGTTTTAATTTGTTTGACTTTGAAGTGAAATGAAGTAGGGGGATGCACTTGCTTTACAGGTGTGAAGCTGGTTTTTTGTCCATTATGAGCATCAAAAGTTCATATTGAGTTCTCCTTATTTTCCAGCTCTGCAACTCCAGAATATTCTGGGCCTCTTTCCATTGGCCCCAACTGGAAAAGTAGAATTGAAGAGGGGAAAATGAGGACTTCAAATAAAAAAATGATGAAGTAGGTATTGAATAATTCTAAAGTATAGTTGCGTTGGTTCTTGCAATAGCCATGTGATGATCTCTAACTACCTTAAATGCATTCATTAAGATTTGAAACATAGCCAGGCTGTTTCATATCAAGCCTGAAGGAAGCCTTATGGACAGAGCAGCACTGAGAAGTGTTATCTCAAAAGCTGATTGTATGGTCATTTATGGTCATTTCAGGTTCTCTTCTTTTTCAGCTTAAATTGCACGTTCATTACAGTTTTCCATAAGAGAAAATACAGGATAATGAAAGGAAAAATGAGCACCAGCCATCAAAGCTTGTAGAGAAATGGTTATTAGATCATTCGAGCTGGCCTTCTTTATATTATCCATCCTTTTATGGAGTTCAAGTGTTTTCACATTCACGTTAGGAGGTTGCTGCACGTCTGTGCAATAGTGATGTCTCGTTTGATGTGCTTGTTGTAGGGCTATCTGTAAGCTGCTCGTTCAGCACCTCTAGCACCTGTACCCTCAGGTGTGTGTTTACTTGTTACAAATATGAGCAATTGTGCACAAACTTGTAAAACCTACTATTTTTGTTGTAGGGATTCATTTGTTTAGCACAACCTGCACTTCTGTAAAAGAGCGAAGTAAAGGTTGTGCTTCCTGTCTGTCAGAGTAAGAACAGATGCTCTTAGAGTTTGTGTTTCTATAACTCGTAAAGCTGTTCAGGTTCTCTTCAACTGAATTCTGATTCTGTTTCAAGTGATTCTGCTAATCCAGCCGAGAGGGAAACGGATGAAGTCGTTCTGAGGAGAAGACAAAAACAGATCAATTTTGGGAAGAATACCCTTGCGTATGACAGATACATTAAAGAAGTCCCGAAGTAAGTTGTTCTGCATCGCGTGTTTCCAAATAAACTCTTTGTTTCTGACATGTAGATCAGCACACAGCTTTACTTTGCTTAAACTTATATGAACAGTAAGTGAAGAAGACTTGAATCAGTTGATTTTTATCAGAGAGAAACCATATGTTTTCTGCATATGAGAAAATTTAGTTAGGGTAAAATTGAAGCTAAATATTTCCTGTGCGTATTGCTGTTGGGAGTAGCAAATGTGCTTTAAATATATTCTGTATTAATCAGCTCCCTGTGATGCTTCTGGTGACTTTGTAAGCCAGTGTGAAGTTAGTTGATACCAGGAAATGACAGTTTTGAATGAACACTTCTTCACAGTTTCTTAGGGATGTGGTTTAGTAGGGAGACAGGCACGGTTGGACTCGATGATCTCAGAGGTCTCTTCCAGCCTTGTGATTCTATGAAACAGACTATAAACAGAACTGTTTTGTCCTGAAGATACAGTTTAAGTGAGCTCTCCAGTAATCTGTGGTGGGCAGGATCTGGGTTTGGGATGAGAAATAGCACTTCAGCCACGGCATGAACCCAGACAGCATTGTTGTAGTGTCTGCCCAAGGCAGATTCAGTGGAAAGGAGCATCAATTAGATTTTACCAAGAAAGTGGGAGTATATTGTTTTCTGTACTTCCCAAAGACAAATGCTGTTTAGAGTTGAAGCAGTCCTCATTGTAATAATGCATGGACAATGGTGAAATGAAAGTTCATGGAAGATACTTAGGGGGTGACCCCTACCAGCAGGCAGGTACCCACACAGCTACTTGATCCCTCCCTTTCCCCAGTGGGTGGGGAACAAATAGGAAGAGTAAAAGCAACCAAACTGATGGCTTAGGATAAGGGCAGATTAATAGGTGAAGGAAAGAAAGAGGGGGAGAAAGCAAGTGATGCAGTGCAGTCACTCACTACTTCCCACAAGCAGGTGACACCTTGACAGTCTCTGAGCAGTGGCTGCTTTTGAAAACGCCTGCCCCCCTTTCTCTGCCCTATTTTTTATTGCTGACCATGACATTATATGTTGTGGAATAATATCTCTGTGGATAATGACCTGTCCCAGCAGTTTCCCCTCTCAACTTCTTCTTCATCCTCAACTTTGTGGCTGTGTGAGGGGGTGGGGCAGAGTGGGGGAAAAGAGAAGGCCTTGAAGCTATGCAAATGCTGTTCATCAGTAGGTAAAAATTAGCGTGTTGTCAGCACTGGTTCAGCCATAAATCAAAACCACAGCACTACAGGCAGTGAACTCCATCCCAGCCAGACTCAATACTAAATATGGAGAAACTGCAACTGGGAAAACAGAAGTAGCTGGAGGCTAGAGTACTATTGAAGGAGTATGAGTTAGGCTGCTTCTGTTTCATATTTGTCCATGAGCAGTAAGGATCTGATTTTGGGCAGTTGTCAGAATGCCAAACAGGACGAAATTCTGGTCTGACTCAGCCTGGTATTGTTAGTTGTTGCTTGGTGGTCTGGTTTTGACGATGTTTTTATCATATATATGTTGTGGTTAGATATTTAAATATATGAAATGTGATCTGATGGACTGAGGGCTAGTTTTTTTAAGAATAAACTAATAAATGTTACTGTGTATTTACAGGAGTCAGCGAATACCAGGGGTTCATCCTAGAACTCCCAACAAATTTAAGAAGTACAGCCGTAGATCGTGGGACCAGCAGATCAGGCTGTGGAAGATAGCACTGCACGCCTGGGATCCTCCTGCTGAAGAAAGCTGGGATCTGCAGCCAGTGTGTGTATGGGTGGATTAAGTCAGCACATCTCTTGCTTCACAGGAGGAGTCTTTCCTTTAGAGCATTCCTAACTGGGAGCAAGAGGGATAAGGTTCAGAAATGGGAGTCTTCTTGAATGCCCTATTTTTCTTTCATATTCTGTTACTCTTTAAGATATTCCCTTTATTTAGTTTAAATAAATTTCCAATAAGGTGCTTTGGGGAGGAAAGCATTTGGTGTGTCTGCAGCAGTACACTCCCTTCTTCTGTGTGTTTACACTGGTGAACACAAGGTAAAGTAGTTTTAGCTGTGTTGTAATTGAGCTGCGGGGCAATTTGCAGTTGTTTGCACCATTTGGATGTCATATGAGATGAACTGTTAATTATTACTGCAGTTAAACTGTTCTCTGCTTGGAGTGGTGAATTAGATGGGTAATATTTTAAATCCTTTTCTTTCTTTTCTGTTTTTAGTAGTACAGAACCCTCAGGCAGTTGTCAGGAATGGTTCTGCATAGACCAGGATGATTCTGGCTCCTTTATATTTGACGAAAAGCAGAACAAACATGAGTGTGAAGATGAGTGCAGACAGACTGACTACACACCAGAGAGGTACAAGATAAAACTTTTGTGGTTAACTTGTTGAAATAATTCAGTACACATTGATGCTGTCAGGTTTTTTAAGGAAATGTTTAGTGAGGGAGTACAGTTGATGCTCAGACTTGGTGTTCGGCAGTTTTGCTGTTGAATGTAACCAATCACTGGTACAGAATGTAGTGGAGAAATTACCAGCGTTTCAGAATTGCATGATTAACAGCAGAAAAAGGCAGTGGTCTTTTCAGGCTTGTTTGTTTATACAGTGGAGTGCTGTATAAACTGTTGGCAAGTGCTGAAAATGGGATAGCTTTGTCAAAAGCAAGAGTGACCATCCTTAATGAGCAGTATTACATCGATCTGCAGATCAGCAGGAAGGCTGACAGTGAAGCACCTCATGCACTTTACTCTTTCCTGAGATACTTTGGTCTGGTGGTGAAAATGGTTCTTGTGTGATTGTGACTGGGTTCATTTTTCTAAATACAGTGGAGATGTTACAAAAATTTCAGCAGTTTTCTCTTTTCCTCTGTTGTGACTGAAGAATCGTACCTCAAAGTTTTCCCATGTAGTTTGTGCTATTACTTTGCAGAACTCAGATAAGCATTTAAAGAGAGATGAAAAATGTGTGTGTGAAATCTGTCTTATTTTTTTTTGTAGTCTGCGTTCTCCTGATTCTTCTCCAGTATGGAAACGCAGAAAAAGGAACAATTCTGACTCTTCTCTGGTCTCAAAGAGCAGAAACCATTATGTGCATATGTACCACGCACTGGGAAGGTATGAAATAATTCTCCATATGGAGATTTATGCATATTATGAACCAACTTTTAGAATATGACTGGTATTTATCCCTCCATTAATAGCTTTAATTTTATCTAAATGTGTGTGCAATTTACTCAGGAAAGGAAATCATGCCCGAATAATTGTTGTTGACAGCAAATATTGATAGTGTTCCATTGAAAAGGTGAAGAAACTTCAGTGTCAGAAGACACAAAATAGATTATTTATTCAGTGTAGAATTAGGCAACAGTAATCTGTAGTTCTTGGTTTCTCATGGAAACTGGTTCAGAGGTGGTTATTCTGTGTCTGGCAGTGGTTTCCCACCACTCTAAACCTGCACTGCGTTCTGCTTTTTTGCTTGCAGGGGGTACAGGTCGATGAATGTTATGGTGAAGGAGTGGAGACCAATGTGCATTCTTAAATATCTCAGCAAATATTAAAATTCACTGCCTGTTTATTTATTACTATGCTATGTTTACTACAGGTGTTATAGAGAATACATATTCATGGAGGGATGTGAAAGAAGCTTTGTGTATTTTGATTGAGCTTTTCCCTGTGTTATAAAAGATGGCATGGAAGAAGATGCTTGTTTAGAACAGCAAGGAGTTGGTCACCCAGCCTGGAACTGGGACAGAGTGAAGTTAATATTCCAGAAGGGATAATAGAAGACTAGAGTTTTTTAGGCCTAATACATTCTTTATTCCAGGTTGTTCAAGAATTAAACTGCTCCTGTAGCAATTGGTTTTGATGATGTTCCCTTTCCTAACTGCTGCATAAGAAGTATTCCTATCAATGAGAAGTGGCAGGCTACGTAGATCATGGCTTAACTCTAAAGTTTTGTCAAAACCACAAGAAAACTGGAACAGTAATTTGTGGGGTTTGGAGTTGAGTAGATCTTTCGCACTAACTTTAGTAAAAATGTTTATACAGGTGGGGTTTTATCTCTCTAGTTTGTCCCCTTCAGAAGAATTAAGAGAAACTGTGATAAAAACATCCATGATTTCAGATCTTTTCACTTTCTTTCTAGTCTTACTGATTCAGGGCAGCAGGAGGCTTTTTCAAAGTGCTTAGAATGGAAGACCTTTGGTGAAACTAACGAAGTAATGACAGTGCAACATGGTATGGAAATAACAAGGTGAGTTCCATAATGATTATGATGTTCTTTCTGTTTCTTGTGCTGTGAAAGGCATCTTTGGGGGGTTTTAACTTCTTTTCCTTCACTATTTAATACTATGAGTTTTTTCTCTCCTTCTCTCCAACATGTTGTATGTTTGGTTGGTTTTGTTCTTTGAATTTGCTTGGCTTTTCCCCATCTCACTCCCATCTGTTGCTTTCTGCTGCTTCTGCCATTAATGCTGGAAGATGCTGAGCCCCTTTCACCCTCTTTGTCTTACGGAAAGCAATGGCATTTTATACAGTTGGTCCCCATGGTTGTTCCAAGCCTGGGAGCTGAAAGCTGCTTCTCTGTCTCCTGAGAGATTGAGTTGGTTTTGTAGCAGACAATAATGATAGTTATTTGTTTTTATGCAGTGACCCAATTCCAGCCAGTTGTTCTTCAGGATGGAACAATCAGAAACAGGAAAAACCCGACTTCTTCCTTTCTGAGAGCAAAACTTGCAGAGATGCAGACTGCAGACTGGAGAGGTATGAATGCAGCTCATTGATCAGGGGCTTGTTTTATATATTAAGGTCCCTTATTTCTGTATTTCAATCCAAGCTTTTATTATAAATGTGCATTTTTTTAACTCTTCTTCTTAGGGATGTGTTGGCCAATATTTGTATTGTGTGGTGAAATTCTGGCCTTATGTTGTAGTCTGTATTACAGTAAAACGGTTGTGACTGTATTTAGTATAAAGAGGTATAATAAAGCCACTTTGGGATTTTTTTTTATTTGTAGGCTTAAACTTCAGAGCAGTTTTTTGGAGGGACATCAGTCAGAACACCCTGAAAGGGGATGGGGAAGTGCAAGTGCAGAAGACAGACTAATGAGGAAAAATATTTAAATACCAAGGTGAGTTTATGCTGACTACTTACTTTACTTACTGTGTTCCAGTAGTCACATGCAGTGTTGTTTCATAGACTCCAACTGTTCAGTTCAAGTAGATCAGTTTCTCTTTTTATTCTTCTGTTATATTAGTATTTAATCCCCTCCTGTTGTATTTAATGCAGCACCTTAATTAAAAGATCTAGTACTTCAGACCTGGTAAATTGAAAAATGCAGCTTTTCAGCCAGAAAACATTTTATCTTTTCACCCAAATGAAAAATGCCAGTTCTTTAATTTAATATTTTTGTGATGAAATCACAACTTTGCATTTGCAGTAGATTTCAATGAAAATTTTCTCTTGGACTGTAGATTCGTGTTGCCCAATGGGATGGGTAGTATGTTGAGTCAAAGAACTTTTATTAGAAGATAGTCTTTTCTGTAATTTGATTGTCTTTGATCTACATATAATACAGGCTCTGAAACATTGTGGACTAAGACCAATGTTTGTTTAACAGTGATCTTGGAATATTTTTCATAAAAAAAAACATTAAGAGTATGGCACACAATTAGTTTTACACAGCTTAGGATTTGAATTCTGGTGATAGTTTTTTAAAAAATGTATTAATGGTGGTTTTCTGTTGTTTTTAATTTGAAAATCTTTAATTTAAAATCTTTGAGTGTGAATAAGACAGTATGGATTCACTTTTATAAAGTACTAATTCAATATTTGAAATATCTAGTGTCTCTTTGTATATAGAATTATCGAAGGACTTCCTCCTGTGCCAGAAAATGATTTGAAGAATAGGGGTATAGTTGGAGATGAGCAGACCAGTTCTTGGAGAACTGATGCAGTCATGTAAAATCTGCACTGAAAGAGGAGGATATTTACATTCAGAATTATGTGCAATCGACATGAAGTGCAATGTGCAGGTAAAAAGTTTGTCTCTATAAGTCACAGTTTAGAGAGCCTTTTGGTCTTCTACAGAGTCAGATATTCAGCTGCTTTGCCATTGTCTTTGTGGTAAATAAGGCTCTAATAAGGATTGTATCTACCCAGTGGGTTCATAATCACTCATTCTAATTGAACTATCTTTGTGACATGTAAAAGGTAGAAAGTGAATTAAATATCTTCTGTGTGAAGCAACACTTTGGTTTCCTGGGATGTAAAGACCAGTATTTGAGAGAGACACTGCCTTTAACCGTGTTTTTTAAGTGTGGTGAGCTCTAATTCTCAAATGGCAGCAACTTCATCTGTGGAAAGTAAATGTTGGAAACTAAATAGTGGGTTAATAGAATTCCACACCACCTGCCTTTTTGCTATAAGAAAATTTCTGTCTTAAACAGCAATAATAAATATAGCTGTTTCGAGTCCAGTTAAAATGTTTATAAGTCGGAGTGTATCTGGTTGCTTTTTAAATGAAAAAAACCTTAGTCAACAGAATACTTAAGATATGGCAGGAATGTGTTAATTAGAATTGAGAGAAAAATGTAATCTATGAATTAATGACTAGATACACCACATTGATAAAACACTTATCTACTTCTTTGTTTAGGTTTCTGCAGATCTTCAAGGATAGATTGTTTTCTGCAAGCTCTGCCTCAAGTGTAAAACTTCAAATTTCCTGAAGCCTGTGCTGCAATGGTGATGGATGTTCCTCCTTAAAGCTTTTTGTGAGAATGTTTGTGCTTTTCCTGCGTTAGCAGATAAGATGTGCATCATTGTAAAGGCTCCTTCGGCTGACGGACCCTGCGGTGCCATTTGGAGATCACACTACTTACAGTACGCCAGTGCTGCACTGGTGAATTGGTCCAGTATCAAGTCAAACTGCAGAATGCCACCCTTAAACTGTGGAATTAAACTTTCCTCTACTGGACCAGAATTGCACATCCAACCTGAAGAACTACTTCAAAAGAATGTAGATCATTCCAGCCTTTCTTCAGATGTTAAAGACAAACTGTTCTTAGCATTTGGATTGGGTGATCATCCACTTGGCTTATTTACTGTTCTCTGAAATAAGATATATTAAGCTAGTATTTGCCTAAGCCTAGTGAGAGAAGGGAAAGGCAGATGCTTTATCAAAATCAAATCTCTCTTGAGGGAGGCAAGTGACTGTTTGAACAGCAACACAGCCTAAATACATGGATTCTGCCTTTATGTGTGCTGCAGCCTGACCTAATGAGCCAATCTGCTGCGAAGAGTATCAGAGGATGAGTTCAGTGCCTGCTGTTTCTCCAGGAACTGGAGGCGAGTAGCAGTGTTTACAGGTTTGGAGCTGTTCTTGGGCATGGGCTGTGCAGCCTAAGAGTTGTGAGGGTGTTGAGATTGGCTCTCCGTTGTTTGACTCTTCTAGCACTGCGCTCGCAAGGTCGAAGTGAGGGCTGTGCCAACGGTGGAGTTTAGACCAGATTCATGTCACAGTTACGAGGGTTTTTTTAACAGGCCTTGCAGCATTTTATATAGCACGTACTGGGATACAGATACCTGTTAGAGCTGGGAATTGTCTCTTTGCAGGAGTTCAGTTTGGCTCTTCACAGGGCCACTGCAGAATGGTGGCAGTGCTAGGGGTGACACACAGCAGCCTTGCTGTGGGGCTGGCGGTGTCCCCAAGAGCCAAAAGCCTATTGTGCTGCTGCAGTGGAAGTAAGCTGCTTCCCCAGGAACTAATCCTAGTCTGGTGTTTCCTGGCACGCTCAGGTGTGGCATTCAGCAGTGTCCCAGCACAAGGGCGGTTCGGTCACCACATACCGTGGAGTTTGTGCATACAAGGAACACATCTGTACAGCACTTTTCTAAGAAGTAATATTTAGAACGTTGTTGTTCCAGTGTGCATGCTTCCATGTGATTAATGATGATTGTAAATGAGGGTGTGTTATACTTTTGTCATTTTGTCTTTATGCAGAAGAATTAAAGGCTTTAACATTAAAAATGTCTATTAGTCTGCTTTTGTTATGTTGTCAGAGTGTCATTATAAAAGGAATATGTGGGTTCAGTAGTCCTTTTGTTTGGTTGGTTTAAGGTGTTTTGTTTATTCTGTAGGGTTTCTTAGCCCTTACTAAAAGGGTGAAGAAGTCTTCAGAGATTACATCAAACTCTTGAAGGCAGTTTAGAATACAACTTGTGTCATGTCCAACCTCTCGGCTTGTACTTTGATACCTTGTCAAGAACTTGTATTTAGTGCATTGTAACGTAGGGGAAGGGAGCAGCTGAAGCCCCAGCACCCATTTACCCATGAGAAGGATGTCCTGGGGAGGACAGAGGTGTTAGGTGAGAGAAATAGGCTGTCATAAAATACTTAAACTCAGCTGTCCAAGCCCATAAGCTTTTGTCTGTCGTGGTCAGGGCCTGCAGCAGATTTATGGACACAAATCCATAGGATTTGTAATTCAGCAGTCCTTAATTGATCTTGTGTGTTTTGGTTGAAGATGCTTTGACTAGGTCTAGAATAACCAGTCTCCCCGTGGCAGTTAAATTTTGGGCAGATTTATTCACTAATCCAAGCTTTGTATGCTTGGACAAGCTGTGCTAGTGCAAGGAAAGGAACGATACTGAGCAGATGAGCCAAAGTCATTTCATGCAGTGCTGCCATTGGATATAGAACCATTGTAATGTCTTCTAATTAGTAACAGTAACCTCATCAGGCTTAAATAGAGCGGTTAGAACTGGAATGCAATCCATACATTCATTTGTTTATCTATTCAAGGGTACTTTACATAGGAGTTTACAACCAGGGTGGCAAAGCTGAAGTCCAGCACTCCACTCCCAGACTCTATTTGATAGCCTTCCGTTAATTGTACCTATTTTAATTAAATCCAGTTTGCATAAGTCTGTGCACACTTCGTAATTAAGCCAAAATAAACTCTGGAATTCACCAGCCAGGTTTAAGTTTCTTCTGAGAAGTGACTTCTATCTCCTGTTGGCATGCTTCCACTGGGAGAATCTCCTTACGGATGATACGTTATCTGTGTTTGTAGAAACAGTCCTTCTCTAGCAGTTCTGAAATGCCATCGGTTATGTGTATTTTGATTTTATTTTTAAATCTGCTCTGTAGAGGTCACAGTGATGAGGATATCTTAGCCTCTCCTTAAAATTCCCCACTGTGGCGTGAAAGTGCTTTTATGAAGGGTGTTCTTTGCTGACAAGGACAGAAAGATCCGAGGCAGCTGTAGTCCCCAAGCTGAGTTACAGCAGACAGTTCTGCTTGATAAACTGAATTTAATCTCTATGCAGTGTTATGCTAAAAGTACTGTGTGGCTTCCAGGCTGTCCTGTCTGGCTAGCTTGGATGTGTTCAGGTAAACAAGCTGTTCTAATTATCTTATCTTACACCAAGACTGGAGAAGATGGAGCTTGTTTGTACGTGTTTTGAGCCTGTGCTGAACTTCAAGCATGCGCTTGGTTCAGGAAAACAAGTTCTGTTTTCTGTAGCAGTGTGTGGGAAAGGAGAGGTGCTACCATAGCAAACTTTCCTTTGGGAGCATGAATGCTTATGCAGAAGATAAGTGAGTTTGTACAGTTATGGTAAGGCCAGGGAAAGGAACTTCCAAGGTGAATCCTTTACACCGTACTCTCTTCAGATCTTTGCGTTTCTCTGAGCACGGAGCCAGCCCGAGCGTTATTGCCCAAAGGCAGGCATTTTGGAGACATCCCACAACAGATCTCTGAGGAGAAAAGTACAGGACCTGTGTACAACTCTTGAAGAAAAACCCATGGGGTGATGGAAAGTGAATACAGTTCTCCCTTGCCTCTTCTCAACATACTGTTTTCAGCCAGAAACACTAGGTATGTGGACATTTCACCCAAAAAGCATTATTAAATATTTAAGCATCTATTTGGAAATGGTGTTTTGAGCCTTTGAGATCTTAGAGTCTTTGAGCTACATAATTTATTTTCCCACCAGCTGTAAAGCTATTCTTATTTGAAGCTGTGCTGTGTTCTGCTGCAGCCCTTTTCTGAAATATTGTTGTACAATGTCATTATGTACTGTGTGAGTCCAATGGGATCTCACTGTGTCCATGCAAGCACCATCCTTTGGCAATGAAAGACATCTTAATAAAGCACAGCAACCTCATGGCATTACCCAGCCTTATTCAACACTGATATTTAGGATTATTTAATGCTATGTCATTTCAGAAAATAAAAATTTATGGCATAAGTATCTGCCAGAGGGTTTGAACTGGCCATGGGGATACCGAGTGTTCTTACAGAATCATAGAAAGGTTTGGGTTGGAAGGGAGCTTAAACATGATCCAGTTCCAGCCCCCCTGCCATGGGCTGGGACACCTCCCACCAGACCAGACTGTTCAAGGCCACATCCAGCCTGGCCTTGAACACCTCCAGGGACGGGGCAGCCACAGCTTCCCTGGGCAACCTGTGCCAGGGCCTCCCCACCCGGATTGTGAAGAATTTCTTCCTAATGTCTAATCTAAATCTTCCCCTTCCAGTTTAAAGCCGTTCCCCTTTGTCCTATCGCTACCAAATGCTCTTCCTGTATTACAGAGCCGTGCTGGTGCCTGCAGCCCTTCACCTTTAAATCCCGAGATTACGTGCTTTTCCTTCTGTCTCGGCCGTTTTTCGTTGTTTAACGCCGCAGCCTCCGCCCCCCTGCTGGGGGCACCCCGGCCCGGCCCCGCGCGCCAAAACCCGGGCGCCGCCGCGCTCGATTCTCCCGCCAAACGCGCCCTGGGGCGGGGCCGCTGCTGGCGGGGCGGGGCCGGGGATCGGGCCGAACCATCGCATCGCCCGCGGGGGGGGAGGGAGGGAGGGAGGGAGGCTGTTTATCAGTGTCTTCGGAGCCGGGGTCGCCATGGCGGGGAACGCGTTTGCTTCGTGCCCAGGATCGCGCTGGGCTCGGCGGAGCGGGTGGGGAGAGGGTGTGGGCTCGTGGCTGCCGTTGGCCCAATCCCCCCCCGCGTAGCGGTCCCCGTGGAGCGGCCGGCGGGGAGGCGGGTCGGGCGGGGTCAGCGCGGGCGGCGGGAGTTGCGAAGGGGCTGAGCGGGAAAGCCGGGTGCTCGCTGTCCCGTTTGGGTGTCTCTAACAGCCCCTCCGTCTCCCCTCTGCCTGCAGAACCTCGCCGCGGCACCCCGAACCATGTCCTTCCGCCAGAGGAGCCCTCACGGCGGCACGAACCGCAGGTAGGGCCGCGGGGAGGGCCATCTCGTAGAATCGCTTGGTTGGGAAAGACCTTTGCGATCGAGTCCACCCGCACTGCCCAGCGCGAAACCTGAGCGCCTCGTCTGCCCGGCCTTTAAACACCTCGGGCGAGGGTGACTGTGCCCCCTCGGCGGCCTCTGCCGCTGCCTGACCGCCCTTCGATGGAGACGCTTTTCCTGATGTCCCAGCTGAACCTCGCCTGGCTTAATTTAAAACCCTTCCCCGTCCCTCAGGTGGAGGCGGTTCGGGTGCGGGGCGGGGGAAGGAACCTCCACCCGCACGCTCCCGCGCCTGCCCCCCCCCCCGCCGGTGGGGGGTGGATGAAGGGAACAGCCCCCCCGCCGGTGGGGGGTGTGGAGGGAACAGCCCGCGCGTGACCTCCCCGTCGCCGTGGGGAGGTGGGTCCTGTCCCAGTCCCCGCGGAACCGGGCCGGGCCGAGCCGGGCCGAAGCCCCCGCCAGGGAAAAGGGTGCGACCCCCGGGTCTCGTGGTCCCCCCCGTTATTGCCAGCGAGGGCGGGCGGCGGTTCCCGTGCGCGGGGGGGAGGCGGGGATGACGACTCTGAAGGGCCCTCGTGTCCCTAAGGTTGCTTTGTTGGAGTAAAGTCAAGTGTCCTGGCTTGCCTTGGGGGCGCGGTGCGTGGGCTTTAGTCTTTTGGGGAGACTGAAGGGATGATAGGATATAGGGTAGTTGTTTTGAACTAAAAAAGGGTGCATTAAGGTTATGTAGAAGGAAGAAATTGTTCACAGTGAGTGTGGGGAGGCTCTGGCACAGCTGCCCAGGGAGGTGGTGGAGTGCCCATCCCTGGAGATGTTTAAAAGATGGGTAGATGAGTTTGTCAGGAATCTGGTTTAGTAAGTGAACAAGTATGGTTAGACTTGATGATCTCAAACATCTTTTCCAGCCAGGTGAATGCCTCTTCCCTGGAAAAGTGTCCCTTCCTGTGACGGGGGAGTTGGAATTAGATGACCTTTGAAGATCCTTTCAATTAAAACCATTATATGATTTTATGAAATTAATAAATAAACCACAATGTCTGCCAACCGTCTGGGCTACATCAAAAGAAGCGCAGCCAGCAGGTCGAGGGAGGTGATTCTCCCCTCTGCTTCACTCTGGTCAGACCCCATCTGGAGTATTGTGTCCAGTTCTGGAATCGCCAACATAAGAAGGATATGGAACAGTTTGTAGCCCTCCTCTGGGCCCGCTCCAAGATGATCCGAGGGCTGGAGCACCTCTGCTATGAGGACAGGTTGAGAGAGTTGGGCTTGTTCAGCCTGGAGAGGAGAAGGCTCCAGGGAGACCTCATAGTGGCCTTCCAATACTGAAAGGGGCTCCAGGAAAGCTGGGGAGGGGCTCTTTATGAGGGAGCGCAAGGACAGGACAAGAAGGAACATTTTTAAGCTGAAAGAGGGGAAATCTAGATTAGACATTAGGAAGAAATTTTTTACTGTGAAGGTGGTGAAGCACTGGCACAGGTTGCCCAGGGAAGTCATGGCTGCCCCATGCCTGGAGAGGTGTTCAAGGCTAGATTGGATGGGGCTTTGAGCAGCTTGGTCTGATGGGATGTGTCCCTGCCCAGGGCAGGGGGGTTGGAACTGGCTTTAAGGTCCGTTCCAACCCAAAGCTTTCTATGATGTCTCAAAGAGGTTAGTAACGTAAAGCCACCTAACATGCTCACCGTGTCTTGTCTCGTCTGCTTCCAGCCCACAGCTTTCACCTCGCTGGTCCCAAGGAAGGAAACGTGGCGCGGACGGGAAGCGGAGAATGCAGAATACATCAGATTCATCAGGTTTTGGTGAAAACAAGTGCAGGCCTTCTGACAACAGGCCAAACAGGTAGGCAGTGCCTGCAACAGAAACAACTCTCTACTCTTTTGTTCGTCAGGGCAGTGGAATTGACTTGTACTCAGTTTTCCAGGTCCTGCCTGTGAGGCAGCAGGATATAGGCTGTACCTACTGTTGTGGTAAAATTAAACAAGATGACAAATTTAAAATTCAAGCCTTAAAAGTCATCTGTCTTCATATTTCTGAAGGCAGTACAGACCATCTTGAGAAGTTGTGACTAAGTACGTCAGTACATGTGTACCGGGGTCCACTTCTGAGGTAGGTCACTCTGATCTCACTGCTGCTCACTGCCTTCCTCACCATTTCCCAGGAGAGGTAAACTTCAGTTTAGTGAAAGTATCTTATTTTATATCAGTGTCTGCACCTGAGCTCTTCGTGCCACGGTCCCTTTAGTTGCTTTTGTCAGCAGGTGGGCACTGTGGCCTGCCACCCGGTTGATTGAATCTGGATTTCTAATCTAGAATGAGATAGGTTGTGTCCTGTAACTACCCATTTTTCTTTGCTGATTGTCAGGCATGACATCGGTCAGCGGCTCAAATTACAATATCCAGAGTAAATGGAATTAATTTCAGGAAGCATGTTTGAGTAGGGTGTTGACAAAAATGAAACTGTATAGATTGTTTCATCAGTTTCAACCTAAATAAGCAACGCTTTTGTGTGGCTTCTAGTACTGAATTGAACAAGTGTACATTCTGCTTTAGTTTGGATTCAGCTTTGATTGAAGTTGTTCTCTTTCTGCGCTAAAGCTACTTTATGTCAATTCAACAGTGTCAAAATTTTAGAATGAGAAGAGGATCAGGATGGAGTCTGGGTTATACAGTGGATTCAGTCAGGCGGGGTGTGGTTATAGCCTTGTTTTTCAGCCCTTCTGACAGATTTTGAGCACTGTTTGCAGTCATAACACAGCACCAGAGCTTCTCACTGAGTGTGAAATGGCACATGGGGATGAGGGTCTAGAGAAAGATGGCTAAGCTCAGTATGTCTGGCACCAGCACAAATAAATCAGGAGATGAAAGCTGTAGACCCTCCCACATTCTCCCTAATTCCCAAACAAGTATAAAAAGGTATTGACACAGAATTGAGAACAAAGCTCAGATGGTGGGACTGACTGGGTGCTTTTGGGATTGCGCTGCTCTCTTCTGTGGGAGAGCACTAACTGAATCTGGCCTGTGTTTTCTGCAAAGTTTGAGATCAATATAAGCAAAGGCTAAAAAACCCTAGAGACTGGACCAATGTTTGCAGAAGACCTGTACTGTTTGCTGTGGATTTTTATTTTTTCTAAGTTAGTAGCTGGGTTTCATCTAAAAAGAACTTTCAGTTTGAGTTATCAAAAACTTCAAAGTGTAGTACACGCCAGTTTATGAGCTGGGAGCAGGAAGGAAGCTGGAACCGGGTTTAGCACAGATGGATCTAATCCCTGACTTCAAGGCACTTACTTGCACAGAATTCTGGTAAGTCTCCAGAGCATTCCCAGTTCTACTGAAAAAGCTCTGGTCTGTAGGATATGCTTCTGAGTTTGTACTATAGGAAAATCAGTCATCAGGAGGACAGAAACTGGAAAACATATTCAATAATCTGAATATAGGCAACTATTGTTGGCTGGGAAGGAATATAAACTTACTCCCCTGCAACCATCTGAATCTTGTGATATGAGTGGGTTACAGTAAAGATGTTAAATACCAATTTAGAAAACTAACAAATCTCAGTTTACTAGCTAAAAAGTGACTGCTTTTTTTCACCTTTGCCTTCTCTACAAGGTATATTTTCACATGGAGAAACTCCTGGTGCTGTCATGTAATTTTAATCAGTTTGCTGTAGAACTGAATTTGGCATTCTTTGCCAAAGTATATATAGCTAATGAGTCTGCAGTCACGAAAGAATAATTAATTTTTAATTCATTTAGTAGAGAGAAGATAAGTGAGTAAATCAGTAAAGCTGGTATTTCGCATACTGTTTTCTGAAGAGCAACAGCTTAAATTTATTATAAGTGTATGTTGGGTTATGTGCTACAGCAATGTTCTTCTATAGACATCTACGTAAACTTTTTAAGGGAGAAGAAAAACACAGCCAAACCCTGAACTATGCAATCTCAAGGTGGAACTCTCAACTGATGCTTAATGTAATAAAGATGACACTTTAATAGAACAATACAAGATACTCACAGCCATTGTGAGTATTATAAATTAATATATTACATAGTTATCAAGCTGTGAATGGTGGAGATGCTGGGAACAGTGTGGGAAAGACAGTAAAATAAAATTCTAATTTAAAGGCTTTTTTTCCTCTTCTTTTTATTTTCCTTTCTAGTTTTACAACACCAGAAGGCCCTGGACCCGTTTCCCGGTGTTCAGATTGGGGAACTGCAGTGGAAGAAGATGAAATGAGGACCAGTGTTAACAAAGAAATTGCAAGGTACCCATGGATGTTCGAGATGAAGGGGAAATCATAGTTGTCTTGTATAATCTGTATTGACTTGTAGTTTTTAACTTGATCGTTGTCGTAAAGTCAGACCAATCTTAGCTTCTTGTCTGCTGCTTTTAGATCAGCTTTGGCTTAAGGTCTGCAGGAGAGACATGGTATACTCTGGAGAGTTGATGTGTATTGCCAAATATCTCCCCTTTGGAAGAATCCTTCCCTAAATCTCTTAGATTGAATTGCTTTGAATGTCCTTACTGGTTTTGCATATCATTGCTATAAAAAGATTTTTGGGGAAAAGACTTAGGAAAAGGAAGTCTTCAGGTTTTTTGTTACTTTAGAGGAAAACTGAAATAGCAGTTCCATAGTTGAAAGACGTTTATAGTGTCTGAGTTGAATTCTTCAAGACTTCTGCTTAGCTGAGAGGAAAAATCAACTGTGAGATGTGACACTGCAGCCTTACGCATTCTCTGTGTGTGTGTTCTTAATATGGGTTTGAACTCTTGCAGATACAGAAGGAAACTCCTGATAAATGAATTTTCAAGAGAAAGGAAGTCCTCCTCTGGAAGGTAAGTTAAATTTCTAGGTTAGCTGAGGAAAATTCTGACAATAAGGTGTGAATTTTCACATATGCCATTGTTGCTTCTGACAATGCTCAGTGTGAAATAGCTCATCTTAAGTTTGCTCTAACATTGTAGTTCAGTAACATCACAAGCAAGCATTCATTTGAAAAGTTTTAGCACATTTCTTTTTAACCTTCTGCGTGTTAGTTTGAGTGTCACTTGTTTTCTGGTGCTCCCAAATTTACAATGTTTTTTTCTTTAGTTCTGATTCAAAGGAGTCCACTGCAACAATAGAACTTGAGACGGATGAAGTGGTTTTAATGAGAAGACAAAAACAGATAAACTATGGAAAAAACACAATTGCATATGACAGATACATTAAAGAAGTTCCTAGGTGAGCTGCTTGTGTTTTTGGAAAACTAAATGTTCAGTTTTAAGTCATACCTCTTCTATTATTAACTTACTAAACTTGATACCTGAAGCATTTACATAGAAGGCATCTACATATTAAACCTTCTAAGATATTTTTAACAGAGAAGTGACACTAACAAGTGAGGCATAGATTTTATGGTTTTAATTCACTAGTTGGTACATGAGGAATATCCTCTCACACTTTGTCATGCTGCAGAAATGGAAGTGAAAGTTCTTTCGCTTATGCTTGTCAACTAGAAGATATGAAACTGCTTTTTGCGGTCAATTTTCTCAGTAAACTAAAGGACAAAATGGTCAACAGTTGCTCTTAAGTTTGGAATATGTTATATGCAGAAATGTCACACTTAAGTTTGCAGACCTGCAATAATCCTTTTTTTTTTACATTTGACTTGAGGACAGAGAAACTAAAATGTTCATATAGAGATTACATCTTTTCACTTCAGTGCTGGGATTGTACTTAATCACTAATGTTCATTACAACCCAGTGAATTCTGTGTAGCAGGCAGTCTCAGCTAAATCAGTCCTAACAAATCTGTATGTTATGTGTGAAAACCATTAATGAATTTTTCTTGCCTAATATCTGAATAGGTGCCATCGTATACCAGGAGTTCATCCCAGAACTCCAAATAAATTTAAGAAGTACAGCCGTAGATCATGGGACCAGCAAATTAAACTATGGAAAGTTGCATTGCATTCCTGGGACCCACCTACTGAAGAAGGATGTGACCTGCAAGAAATGTACGTATATGGTATCCAAGATACCTTTACAGAAATTAATATAAAATCTCATGTTAAAAAAAAACAAAAACAAAAAACCCCACAACAACAACAAAAAGTCACCAAACCCCAGCCCTTTTGGGTTTTTTTGAGATGTCAGTGATTGCTGAATAATTTCATTAGTTACTGATCCAAACTTAGTGCTTTTCAGGTCCTTCTTGGTCAAAATATAATAATAACAGCTCTCTGGACCTAGTTGATGGTACTGGACTTACCCAGTGTCCTCAAAGGACACACGTTATATGCCTCACTTCTTTAATGTATGTCCACTGGGTGAAATCAGCTCATTCTGCAGTGCTCTATAAAAGAAAATACCACATAAACAAGACAGGCTGATTTTCAGAGCAGTCTGCAGATTAATCTGTGGTAGAAGCAGTGCTGAAGAGTCCTTAGGGCAGAATACTGAGCTTGAACCGAGGCAGTGTATGAGGATCTGCCTCATGGATGTCTCCCTTGCTAGTTCCAGAACAGTGGTATAAATTCTTGTTTCTTGAGCAGAGAGGAGGAATGAAGTGCTTGTACAATCACTTCGAGGTACCACTAAATTAAAAGCATGGCCATGAGCATTCACAATGAGGTCCCAGCTACTGTGGTGTTCTGCTCTAGAAGATGTAGAATAATCTAACTAGTTAGTCCTCCATAGAAACCAACAGGGCTTATCTGGGAACATACAGAATAAAACTGTGGGGTTACAGAATGAAGCAATACAGCTGTAACTCATTCCTCAAGGAACAGTTTCGTGGTAATAAACTGCTGTTTTTCCCTAGCAGTGATGCTGATTTAAAAACCAACGTGGAGCAATGAGATCTAAAAGCAAAGGCTTACTTGTATCTTCCTTGTACTTGTAACTGATGTGAGGGGAGTTGGTGTTTCAGCTGGAAGCCTGCGGTATATGTTGGTGTTGAACGAGTAGTCTGTCTTTGGATGCTGAGGTCTAGATTTGTGTGTGTTAATTCTTTTTTTTTAATTTGTGTAATTCTTTTAATTTTTTTAATTTGTGTAATTAATTCTTACATTGCAAAACAAATTGATTAAAACCTCGTCTGGAAAAAAACGTCCTTGCTTTTCCATAACATTTGTCCTCATTTGTATTGAGGCATTATTTGAGTGTTGGGTATTTGTCTTTGATAAGTTGCCATGTTCAGTCTCAAGACCTGGATTGAGTCTTTGGCTGTTTTGGCTGTATTGGGTTGACCTGCTGTTCTGTTTGGTCTCCTCAGTTTGCCATGGACATCCCTATAATCTCTGTAGTTCTCTCTGGTCTTGTTTGGCTTTCATTTTCAGAACTGCACCTACGAAGTGCAACTTAGTACTAAAAAAACTGAACTTGTTTTAAGCTGTATGTTTTTTAATGACTTTGCAGCAGTCCAGTTGACCTTGGTGGGATGGAGACAGAATCGGTTGGAAGCAGTTCTACTGAATCTCAGACGAGCTGTCAAGATAACGATGTAAGCATATCTGTCATTTGCTCAATTGTTTGTTAGTAATTGCTCTGTTACTTAACTATATCCACAGTAGCCTGAATACACAAGAAATTCCATAATCTGCTGTATTTGGGGACTGCTTATAAAGCTGAGAAGTCTTCAAATTCAGACATTTTCCCAGCTATAGCCAGTGCCTGTCTGTGGTCTGAGTTCAGAGAGTTAGAACTTAAGTGACCATTTCAAAGGATAGATCTATCATTTTTCATAGCCTGCAAAAGAAAATGTATCTGTTCAAAGCATGTAAATTATGAACTGTGACATACAGTGGAAATACTACTTTAGATTGCAGTATCTAATGTCAAAATAGGATGTAGTTTTCCTGGCACACAGAGACTTTTTGAAATAGGCTGTTTATATCTAGAAAGCATTTAGTATGGCTGAGCAGCAACCTTCAGTAAAGATCTAGTAATGTTTTCCTTACTGGATTTGTTTCTTTGAATATTGAATGTGTATAATGTTTTAATTATGCAAGAAATCTTAGAATGTTATTGAATGGGCAGAAAATTGCATTTTAAATCTCTTCAATCTTAAGACTAGCCTTAGGTTTTTGTATGGCCTTTGAAGTGTTTTACAAACCTCTGTTATAGGGTGGTCTAAGTGAATTGCAGAGGTGAAATGAATTAATGCAGAACTAAGTCTGTATTTGACAGCTAATTATTAACTGACTTTGTATTCTAGGATACCTGTTCTGGCTCTCCCACCAAAATTAGATGTGCTGACTATCACGCAGAAGGTGATTTTGACTTGGAAGTGTGTTTGAGTGAACCACTTAAAGATTTTGATTCTGTGAGTTAAATAGTTTTCATGCAAACTGTTTTAGAGGAAGTTTCTTTTAAGTTTGAGAGGTTAGATAAGTTCATAAACCATTAATAGTAAGAAGGCTTAAGCAAAGTTGAAGATTGTTCTCTGAGTTGTGGTTGGTCGACATATTCTTTGGACCAAACTTATGTAAAAATATAAGTAAGTTGTGTGATGGTCTTTTAACTTTTAATTTATGTATATTCGATTTTTTTAATAAAATGTGTCAATAGAAAAAATAGCCAAAGGCAGTGCTGTCCTCAAGTAATTATAAATAGTTCAGCAAGATCTTATTGATTCCCCCTCCAGACACATTGTGTCCATCATTTTAGTTGTCCACCTGCAGATCAAGAGCAAAGCAGGGAGATATTTTTGAGCATCTGTGTGTTACCCTGCTTTTCCATCTGGCTCTTCTACGACCATGTGACTTGTAGTAAGATAGGTGGTAGCTGAACCATACTGCTGATTAGTGCTAGCAAATTCATCTACTGCAGTTACTTACTGTAAGGTTAAACTGCCTTACCTAAAAAAAAAAAGATCTTTTTTATCTGCACAAATGTTTTTCAAACAATTAGAAATTCAATACGGTCAAGAAATGTAAAGCCCAGGTGATAATGCTTTAAGAAGCAGTAGCCTGAATTTGACACTTGTAAATAGTCATGAGATCTTTGTTAATACAGTCAAGAAAATGTCTAGGGAAAATGCTTCATTTTTTATGATTTGCTGGTTTTAAAATGTGAAATTGCTGTAAATGGTAACACTGTACAGACTTTCTGCTGAAAGCAGTTGTTTCTATTGCTTTTGTATGGGATGTTGCTGGAGAATAAATGGAATTGCTTTTACTTACGACTCTTCATTTCCTACTGGTGATGTCCTGTGGCTAACAGTGCAGGGAAATACTGAAAGCCATGTAACTGAGACTAATATTGATACTAGACTGTGTGTGTTAGCACCATCCTTTGACTTTTAGAGAGACCTTCTCTTTGCATGCAGGCCACTGGAGTGGATTTAAGGCTTGTAACGCATGAGCCTGTGGTTGACCTTTGGCAGACTCCTTAGCAGCAGTTTGGTTTGGTAGATGTCAGCTGCTTAGTTACCAAGTGTTGTTCTCCAGAGCAACTTCTGTAAGAGCTGCCAGGACGCTCCAATCTTGTTTACTGTGCAGGACCTTGACTATATAGGACCTTGTTTGCTATATGGAACCTCACTTGGCTTTATCTCTAAATTGGAATTTTTTCCAGTGGAGGCAGAAAAGTGATAGTTTGTCTTGCTTACTGCCTGGTGTAAGACCTCCCTGCCCTCCCTGGATTATTTTCCTTACAGCAAATCTTCTGACTGCACTGACCCTGCTTGATTTTAATTTTTATTGTCAAATACCTTATTGTAGCTTGAACCACAATTTGCTTTGGAACTTTTTTCACATATCCCCTTCAATAAAAACAGTCTTAAGGTCAAGCCAAGCTCTTCCATCTCTAACTAGAACCATTTAATGTCTTTTGTTAAGGCTTCTACCTAATGGCAAAAAGAGGTGTAAACCAGACTTCCCAGGTAGCACAATAACTGTTCTGAGTGTCTCAGTTTTTAGCGTTGCTAGGGCAAAGCATCTAAGTTTGGTATCTGAGACTTGTATGGTTCTCAGTGAGAAGATAATACATGAGCAAATACTATTAAAAAAAAGAAACACAAAGGAAACCCCAGGTTTTTTGAGTAATTTGGGTTCTCTGTGACAGTCCTTAAGATTTTGTGATTGTATTCTTTGGAGTACGTACTGGTGGGGGAAAAATAGGAGTCTTTCTGTGACTAAAAGATTCAGGTATGAGTGAATGTGGGTAAAAGTCGTGAAGAACCATAATACCTATGCAGAGTGGAAAGATACTTGGTAAACAACTGAGATAAGTATTTATCTGTTACATGGAATGTATAACAAATACTTCTACTTTGGCAAATGTCTTGAGAAATTTCTCTGAAATTTCTGCAGAGTAGCTTCCCAGTGATTAGTCCATACACTCGTGTGTAATTTGAAACAAAGCCAGCTAACCTGCTGCAGCTCAGCCAAGATTTTCCCCATAGGCCTTGGGGAATGATCATCTTGCATGCAGCCTGCCCTCCAAGCAGTGCCCTCTGAGCATTGCACTTGTGTACATCTGCCCTCTTGAGGTTAGCACTGCTTTTTGGTGTGTTGCCCTCTGTCAGTTCCATCTGTGTTCCATCCTTTCACTTTTCAGAGTTATGCTGTGTCACTTGCTTCGGAGTGTAAGGTCCTATGTTACTGTTCCTTTCTCTGTGCTAATTTATCCCTTATTTTCTTCTTATTGTGTTTCAGCTACCTTACAGGTAACTTACTTGTTCATTAAAAACAAACTTTAGGTGCTGTTCAGCATGTGTGCTCATCCAGGAGCTACGTATGTGTTGGTAGAACATTTCAGCCTAGAAATGCAGCTGGTTCATGCTCTGTAGCTGTTTGTGAAACAGGCTTAGAGTTTATTAATTTGTCATGAAACAGCTGGGTATCCATAGTAGCATCTTTAATCCTACAAATTATTCCCCGTTGCTTCAGCTGCTTAGAGAACTTTGGAGGGTTTTTTATGGATTGCATTTAAAGAGAGTGCTCATGTCTGAGTTTGGATGTGTTTTCAAAGGTGCTGAACTGGAAAACAACATTGTTTTTGTGCAATGGAGCAAAGCCCTCTAGTGGTTAAATGTGGGAGAACCTCATCAATTGAGGTTCATGTCTGGCCATAGACGGCTCTTATGGAAAAGAAACATCCATCTGTTCAGTTGTGCATAGCTGCATACAGCTGAGTTTGCTTCAGATGGAGAATTGGCAAGTACTGCTGTCAGACTTCACTTATTAGGTTAAATTCTGTTAAAAATAAAAATGAACAGGTTGTTATGTAGGCAGAACTTGTCAACTCTGCTTTTTATAGATTTGTGCCTTCTGTTTTGTATTTCTCACACCAAGTCTTGTCCTCTTTCAGCATCCTTCATGCCATGCCTGGCGAACTGACAGTTGTCTTAGCTCTGGCTAATTTAAAGCTCCATCTGCTTTGACTGGATAGTCAGTGCACGTGTGCTATTAAGATGGCAAGCAGAATGTTTCAGTTAAGCTGTCCCAATTTTTCCTTCACTTGAGCATTAATTTGGTCTTCCTTCATAACTTATTTGTTGTCACATAAAGCTTAAAGGAGCACACGTACTCTTTTGCTGAATACCTGGAAAGCTGGTTCAAGAATTAAAGGGGATGGGACAGATGTTTTGAAAAAGACTTGACAGTGCAACAGTTTAAATCTCTTTAAGGAAGCCAAGCTAAAACCATCTTTGTTCCACAAATCCATTTTTAAGTGAAAAATACCGTCCAAGCAACATTTTATTCATGCATGTGTTTTACTAAGGTTATTTTCAGGATTTTCTGCTGTGTCACATTGCTAATGCAGATAAAACCCCTGGTACAGAGGCAAGGCATCCACAGAGCAGCTATGTCATTATGCCTGAGAATGGATCTATGGGGAAGACTGCTGGGGTTCAAGCATTTCTTTATCAAAACTGAGTCCTTTTGAAAGAATCTTGAACTTCCTGGATGATCTTACTCTTACTTATTTTCTTCTACTACATGGTAGATAAGATTGATTAATAAGTGTTTAAGAATATCTGTTTCCTGACAAACAGGGATAATTTGGGAAAAATACTGTATAAATAATTAAGATACCAAGTTACTTCGGGAAATGTCAAAAGTCCATTTTATTTTCAAAGAAAACAGTGTAGTTAGGACATAGAGTATATGATAAGTTGGTTAGGAGAGAAAGCAGTATTGTTGAGCAGAATTTGTTCTATACATGTAGTATTTAATGTTGTGGCATTGGTGTATATTGTGGCTTAACCCCAGCCAGCAGCTAAACACCACACAGCTGCTTGCTTATTCCTCACCCCTGAGCCAGTGGGATGGGCAGGAGAAGCAGAAAAAACCAAACCAAACCAAAACCAAGAACTCATGGGTTGAGATAAAGGCAGATAGATAGGACAGCACAGGAAAAGAAAACAACAATAATAATGGAATATAAAAAATGAGAGATGCCCAACACAATTTGTCACCACCCAAGGGCCAATGCCCAGCCTGTCCCTGAGCAGCGGTCACAGCGCTCCTGCCACCTCCTGGTTTATGCACTGAGCATGGCTCCATGTGGTGGGGAATATCCCCTTGCCCAGCTTGGGTCAGCTGTCCTGGCTGTGCCCCCTCCCAGCTTCCTGGGCACCTTCCCCGTAAGGAGAGCGTGGGAAGCTGCCAAGTTCTGACTTAGCACGAACACTACTTAGTAAGAGCTAAACCATCAGTGTATTATCAACATTATTCTCATCCTATAGAGAATATACAGCACTGTACCAACTGCTAGGAAGAAAAGTAACTGTCCCAGCCAAAACCAGGACAGGGTTGTACCTAAATACAAACCAAACGAGGAATCAAGACCCAGCATCTGTCATTTCTGAGCCCCGCTGTATTTTTGGATTACCAGTGCTATTCATTCTTCAAGCTTGCCACTTATCTCCCTGGGATTGTGTTTAAGCACAAGAGCAAACCAATTCAGCCAAAAAGTGCTGATTCATACACTTGGGAAATAGCTTAGTTTTAAGCGGAACTTGCTTTGTGGGTTAAACTGGGGTTCAGCTGTCTGGGCTGGGAGCTTTCTGTCTATTCAAGTTTCTATTGAGAAAGTTCCTGGGAGGTATTGGAATAGCTCTAATTATGGTCAAAAATAGGATTTCTTTTTGTGTTTCTTTAGAAAGAGGCTATTCTGTTTCTTCTGAAAAATTCTTTGTTTTCAGAAATATGAGTGCAATATAGGGATGAAGATTTGCGCCTGCTCTTTCAGTCAGCTTTCATGTGCTCGAATCAAAGTCACTTTGCAATGCTGCAGAGGGCAGTAAAAGTGCATGTTTAATTACATGCACACAAAAGAGATCTCTGAGTTGCTTTACATTTGTTGTAAATGCCAGGAATCTAATTATACTCACTGATTCTGACCTCAGGAGCAACCCACAGTTCCAATAAAATCCCTTCAAGTCTGTCATCTTTCACCGTTCTTTCCATTTCCAGTTTCACTTGATCTTGAGCCCATTATTACAAGGAATGGAAGATAATAGTAACTTAGCAGACAGAAAAAAATGGACTTCAGGGGGCAAAATAGTCCTCCTAACAGGTAGTGCTGGGCTGCTCACAGTTAACATCCTTAGTGCTGTACAGTGAAGTATCTGAAAATGCTTATTTAAACTGCTTGATAAAGACACTTTTTAAATTATTTTGCAAAGAATAGAGAAAGCTTCTTTTTTCCTCTTAGTTTGAGATTTCCCAGGGCAAATCAATTTCAGGATTTTATCCACAGTTAATTATTTTCAGAATATTCCTGAACACTGAATCCATATTCTTTGATATTGGTTAGAATATGTTTGTCTCTCATACCTACTGAATCTCCGGTGCTCTAAAAGCACTGCAGTAGGAATTAAAATTATATGTTGTAGTTGGGGAGTTGGGTGTGAAATCAAAGCAAGGAATTAGCAGCAACTGAAAAGAATATGAGGTTATCATATATGGCACACAGAGGAAAGAACACGAGAAAAAGCAATGGAGAGAGAGTCAGTCTGATGCTGAGACTGCTCGTAGCCTGAGTAGCTGAGCATTGTGTGCATGGCAAAGGTAGAATTAAAGATCTATAGGGAATAAAGTGACATTCTGGTGGTCCCTTGTCCTTGAGCACTGATCTGGAATGAAGAAAGAAGACACTTTTAAGCCAGCCAGGCTTACCTGGAAGCAGACCTTGATATGCTGCTAGAATTGCTGGTACTTGAAAGATGAGGCTAGTATAAAACTAGACAGTACTGACTGACAAAGAGTGGCTGAAGATGCTAAACACATTCAATGCTAAGTCTGTCAAACTGTCAGTTTGCTAAAATAGTCAATTACAATTTTCCTCTGACATTGAACCATAAAACTCCTTTCCCCATTTCTCCTTGGACAAACTTAAACTGGCAGGAACAATCTTTAAGCCAGACCAAGTATGGCATGAAGTATAAAGCACAGAGGTGAGGCTTTACCTGACTCTTAATCTAATTACAGTGGCATTCTGGCTGTTCTTTAGAAGACACATGAAGAAGCATTCTGACTTGGCCAGTTTTTCCTCCCAATAGTAAATACTGATAAATTAATTATTGGGATGAAAATACTTTATAGATAATGTTTAAAAAAATCTTCTGATGTGTTGACATAAATGCTCCCAGTATTGGGGAATGCCACGATTTCTCTGAATAGTGATCACAGCATAGATTAAGCAAGACTGAATGCTTTTTTTTATTGGAACTAAGGATGGCTGGATGGAATTACAGCTTTTTCAAATCATAACCTGAGCTGGTTGAAGTAGTTGTGTTCAAGCAGGTGGCGAGTACTTCAGAGAGCTCTTCAGAACATGTCTAGAGCTGGGCAGGGACGGGCTTCTCATGACATGAAAAATTTCTGTATGCTGAACTTTCATTGTTAATGAAAAAAGCAAAGCTGTCCCTCGGGGGAGCTCAGATTCAGCCCCTTGCTGTGCCTGCTGTGGAGAAGGCAGTTCAACCGTGGCCTCTCATCCCTGCAGGCTCTTAGCTGTTTGTCAGTGAGGGACCAGGCTCTCCTTGTGCTCAGAAAATGTTCCTGGAGAACCTTCTTGTAAAAATGTCAGTGATGTCACAGAATCGTTGGAAAAGACCTTTAAGATCATCGAGTCCAACTGTAAACCTAACGCTGGCCACGTCACCCACTAAACCGTGTCCCTAAGTGCCACACCTACTCATCTTTTAAATACATCCAGGGATGGCAGATCAACCATTTCCCTGGGCAGCTGTTCCAGTGCTTGACAACCCCTTCAGTGAAATAATACTTCCTAATACCTAGTCTATGTTTTTACATCAGCAAATAAATTAATTTTGGATAATGCTAAGATTCCCTCCAAACACTCCCAAACAAATCTAACATGAATTTTCAAGTTGTAGTTCTTAGGGGTGAAGTGGATTTGGGTAGCATGGAGTAAGGTATACTTTGTCTTCCAGCACCAATCTGGTTGCAGTAGAATTTAGGTCTTTTTCTGGAATTCAGCATAAAGATTTTGGGGATTTAAATTAGTGCAGCATTTTAAAAAGTTATGAAAAGCCCATGTATGTGTCTAAGAACACAGAGACCTGAAAACGTGACTTCTTTCATTGAGGAGTGCAATTTTTCTTGCTTTCATACCCTCTCTTTGTTTGGTTTTGATGCATTCATAAAGAAAAACAAATCAACTTCGTAAAGTTGTGTTTTACAAATTAAAGTGGGAATTGATGGGTAAAAAACCCACTTTTTTGTGGGTCAAGTATGTCTATTAAGAGCAAAGTAAATCCCTGTGTGAATTTTGTTGTAAATTAACAAATCATATAGGAAAGCTGAGAACAGTATTTTGCTTTCAGAATGTGATTGCTCTGAGCTCTGCCTTTCACACGGATGCCGATGAAAAAGAGATGATCCCTTTAAGAGCTTGATAGGTTAAGTTGGGAAATTCATATCTTGCACACCAGGCAAAAAATATGCCAGCAACTGCTGGGAAAATGACAACTGCAGTGCCTGATCGCTTGTCAAATCAATGAGGCTTTCTCTCCTTTTGGTGAGAATTTATTTGCAGGGGTTGGTGAGCTGAGAAAATAAGATTCCTGACCTAATGGTCACCCCCATTGGTATCTCATTGTGGAAAATACTCTCTGCTGCAGTCCATTCAAGTGATTGGCAATGACAGCTTGGATGGATATTGTCAGTTGACAGGGCTTTGCACTCTTTCTGTTTTAAAAATGACGCGAAAGATCCCTTCCCCAGCGTGCAGTGCCACAATTTGAGTTTATGAATGAATGGATGAATGCACGCTTCTCTCCTGTCATCAGCAATAAGAAAATATTCCTATCCCTGAAATGATATGCTAAGTAAATTCACACACATGCATTTAACACTCAAATGGTGCCTGAAGGCAAGCTGAGCAAGTCCTTCCAAACACCGTGGCTGCAGGTTTTTTTGTAGTCATTAGGAATTTCATGGAAAATGTAAAACTGCCCGCTTGATATGGAAAATCTCCATGAAAAATGTGAAATTCCAGTGTTTCCAGCAAGGTTTTGCTGACAGCTCATGCATGGAGAATAGCCTGAAAGACATGCATGCAATTAAGGGCTCCATATAGGCGAGCTGGAGAGAACAAGGCCGGCAGTGGGGGATGTGGCCTTTGCTGGGGCCAGCTGGTGTCTGCTCCTGGGCTCTCGGAGGGCACCAGACCATTGAGAGAAGTGGGGTGAAAGGGGAAAAAAGAAATCACAGAAGCTTCAGAGAAAATGAACCAAGTCTATCGGAGAAAATCCCGAAGCTCCTTGGTAACACTTGCCCTGCCCTCGCCTCCCCCTTTCTCGATGCTATGAGATGCAGTGGAGAGTGGGACAGAAGTTTCTTGCTTTCCCAAACCCGATGCAAACACCAAGTGTGCGGCGGTGCCGGGGAGCTCAGTCAGGGAGCCAGGTGCTGGCTGTGACACCGAGAAGGAATGGCCTGGCAGAGAGAACACTTCAATTCTCCTCTGCTATCGCATCAGGCAGGTCACACCGTGGCCTGGCAGTTCAGGAGAAGCTTTTGCTACGTTTCTGAGAGGTTTAGCCCAACCAGGAAAGAAAGGCTCAACTGTTGTGTTTATTCTAGAAAAGTGCTTTACACACATCAGCTTGAAAAACTTCCATGTATCTTATGAAATACAGATGGTAGAGCTGAAAAGAGAACTGTAAAAACTGCCCTGCCTCTCCCTTTCCATTGCAATGAAACAGAGCAACACTTCAGGCAGCCGATTCCTTACCTGTGGTCAGCTATGTGGGAAACTGCAGCTGCAGCACTTTTGCCATCTTAGCTACCAATTTAACCAATGTTAGAGGGAAAGGGTGGATTAGTTTGGGAGCCAGGGGTTGTGAGCTCGCAGAAGTGAACACTGAAGCACAGAGAACTGCCTTGCAGTGTGTTTTGTTCTGAAAACATCCCTGATAAAATCACTTTGCACCATCATTCTGTCTAATTGGGCAGGTGTTTCCGTCCTGTTGGATAGGACAGAGAGGGAGATACCTCCTCTGTGCAAAAGCGTGGTGTAGGCACGTTGAAGCTGGCAGTGATCTGGGCTCTTGGATGAGTTGCTCAGCACAGCACCCTTGGATCTGAAGAGCACCATGTAAAGGGGTGCATAGAGGAATTAGGAATGAACCAGGAAGCAGGTTGTCTGATTCCCAGGCATAATTTTTCTCACTTGGGGGCTATTGTGCAGGTTTCTGACAAAGCAGATTGGGCTCGTTCTCACTTCTTTGTTTGCACTGGTTAGGAAATAGCTCTTATATGCAATGTTTGGGATAATAGGTGGGGTCATAAGAAAGGGGGAAACTGAAGCATTGGTTGGTGTTGGGTACGACTGTCCAACAGGGGCCTGCTCTGCAAACAGGAGAGGAGACTAGAGGAGAGGCTGGCTGTGGAAACATGATTCCTGTGTTGCTTCATATTTAATAATGGACAGTAAAACCATGCAGCCTCTGAAAGATCATAACAAAATAGTCTCAGGTAGTTGTCCTCTCACAGCTGCACCATCAAAAGAATTCTATTTAAATGTTTTGTTCGGTCTCTTCCCCTTTCCCCCTCCCCTCCCAAATCTCTGAGCACCCACTCCCATGCACAAGGAATATCTAAACCCTGCAGCAAGGGTGTAAGTGTCCTGTCGTGTGAGCTTTGCAATTGCAAAGCAAGAAGCTTTCACCATTCTCCAAGTCACTTTCATTGCAATCTGAACAAACTCATTGATTTAGCCAGCAACTTCCAGAAAAGCGTGGGCATCCTGGGAAGCAGCTGTGCTTTGTTTGCAGAGGTCTGTTTGCTTTACCAGGCTGCCTGCAGCACAGGGGAAATGGAAGCAAAGGCACCCCTTGTTATACCCCATTGGCCAAGATTGTGGTACAGCAAATGTTCTTGTTTGATTTTTTGTGGAGTCATTTACTTCCACCTCTTCTGGTTTTTAACTCCGTTGCTGTTTGTGTTCTTTGAAAGAGAGATCTGCTGTGCCCTGAGAGTGACAATCATAGAATCATCTGGTTGGAAAAGACCTCTGAGATCATCAAGTCCAGCCATTCCTGTCCACTACTAAACCATGTCCCTGAGAAACTCATCACCTGCCTTTTAAACACCTCCAGGGATGGGGACTCAACCACCTCCCTGGGCAGCTGTGCCAGGGCCTGAGAACCCTTTCAGTGATGAAATTTTTTGTAATGTTCAGTCTGAACCTCAGCTGGTGATGTGAGGACACAGAGAGCAAAAGGGGAGAGCACTTTGCAACATCAGGACAGAAAATATAAGACCTACCAGGTATTTCTACTAAAAGAAAATCATGTGCAAGATGTGACAGCTATTTAAGGAGAAGATGCTGGTTGCTGAAGATGTCCTTGGGGAAGAAATTAAATCCAGACTTAGAGCCCCTTCTGCTTTGATCAGCAGTGTCTGGGGTGCTGGGGGGTGAGAAGCTTGACATGAGCACACAACGTGCACTCACAGCCCAGAAGGCTAACGGTGTCCTGGGCTGCATCAGAAGAAGCTGGGCCAGCAGGCGAGGGGATTCTGCCCCTCTGCTCTGCTCTCATGAGACCCCACCCGGAGTGCTCTGTCCAGTTCTGGAATCGCCAACATAAGAAGGATATGGAACTGTTGGAGCAGGTCCAGAGGAGGGCTATGAAGATGATCAGAGGGCTGGAGCACCTCTGCTGTGAGGACAGGCTGAGAGAGCTGGGGTTGCTCAGCCTGATGAAGAGAAGGCTCCGGGGAGACCTCAGAGCAGCCTTCCAGTCCGTGAAGGAGCTCCGGGAAAGCTGGGGAGGGGCTTTTTCCAAGGGCAAGTAGTGATAGGATGAGGGGGAACGGCTTTAAACTGGAAGGGGAAGATTTAGACTGGACATTAGGAAGAAATTCTTCACAATGAGGGTGGGGAGGCCCTGGCACAGGTTGCCCAGGGAAGCTGTGGCTGCCCCATCCCTGGAGGTGTTCAAGGCCAGGCTGGATGGGGCCTTGAGCAGCCTGGTCTGGTGAGAGGTGTCCCTGCCCATGGCAGGGGGGTGGGACTGGGTCGGCTTTAAGGTCCCTTCCAACCCAAACCATTCCATGATTCTGTGGTTCTGTCTCAGTTAATGTGCTGCTGGTTTGCAAGTGGTGTAACAGGGCTTGTGTTCTCGGTCAGGATAGAGCCTAGCAGGGGGTAGCACACCTTTATTACCGTCAGATTCCTCACATGTGGAAAGGCAATCATTTTTTTGATCTCCATGGATTTGTAGAACTGTGGTTAGTTTAGAAGTGGTTCAAATTGCAGGTATTGTCAAGGATTTGAGTGCATTCACTTAGAAAACCCATGGAGTAAGGTGGTGGCTTCTCTGTGAGTCCGCTGGGCTGTTACCAGGTGCAGCTGTGGATTAGAGCATCTCATCAGCTGAGGCCTTTATATTCATAAACAACTCAGTGCTATTTTGTGTTTTTTTCTCATTTTGCTTGCAGAAGACAAACCAGTTTCAAAAGACAAAATCCACTCTACCTAAAGAAACTATGTAGTTCTGTAATATTAATATTGTTTAAATACCTGATTTCTCCTCTTCCACAGGGAAAAGGCAGAATTGTACCAGCCATGGCCAAATATTAACAGCTGTTCTTCCCCTCAGCATTTACACATACATGACTGGAACAGCTCCACAGAGGACTGGTCTGGAGTAAAGGTTCTTTCACTCTGTAGATAAAAATAAGGGTTCTCAGAACAAGTCCCTTATAGTCTGGGACAGAGCCTAGATTCGTCTATAAAAAAGGCATTTTTGCTGTTGCTGCAACAGCCACAAATAGATCCATCCAGAACCAGATGCACCAGCCAAGACTTCTTCCCTTGGTTATTGGGCAGAAAGTGGGTGAAATGTTTAAGGAGCACATGGCAAACTGAAACTAAAACTGGTGTGACTTACAGAACAATTCAGAGGCTTCACTTTCTGCATCTGTGCCCTTCGTGCTGCTGTCTTTTCTAGGGAAGAAATATTCTCATTCTCTCAAAATGCTGATGGTCACTCAACCATGGTGAATGTACTTGAATCTTAAGACAGATGATCACAATCCTGTTATCTGCAGTGTCAGGATGATTATCCCAGCACTCCTATGGGATCAACCTAAAAATTGTTGGACAAGAAAATTATTTGACAGGAATTATAGCAAGAAGATGATTTGTTCTGAATTTGAAGCAGACACAGTTATTTGCAGCTGCCCTGGCTGCTCCCCTCATCTTTCCCATGCTGTCCAAATAAGATGAGATAGCATTTGTAGACTGACTGGAAGAAAGTGTTTCAATTCTCACTTATATTCTTTATTTTACAGCTGTGAGTATGCAATAACTACACCGTATGTTAAATATAATTGAAATATATTTTACCTTCTGTGTCCAAAGATTTAATCTCTTCTGTTGAGGTGGGAATATTTAACAGAGCAGACATAAAATACTGAGAGGTCTCTTGTGTGTAGAAATCTGAAGAAAAGTGTCTCCTCCATCACCACTGCCCGAGTTCTAATCTCTTTAACCCAACAAAAGACAACCCTGGTGACAGCTATGCTACCCCTTTCAGTATAATTTCTTAAAGCCTCTGTCAACTTTCTGCAAGGCTTTCTGAGCAAACAGAAACTGGGAGTATGAAAAATCATGACATTTCTCTGGCAATAGGAGGATCACTTTTACACTTTTAAAAATAATTTCATTAAGATTCCTTCTCTAAGCACCCTCTCTCTCAACTACGCCCAGACCTCGGAGTAGAAAGTAACTCCAGCACTTGTACAGATTTCACCAGGTGGCTCATTCAATGGGCTTCAGGGGCTGAAAGATGCTGCTCTGTAAATACTTTATAGATAGCTTGTCTGATACAAGATCTGCTGCAGTAACTGGAGACCTCACACTCACTTCAAACAGCTCAGTATTGGGTGTTTGGGAAGGCCACAAACACCACCTGTGGTAAAGAAGTAGTTCAAGTTGTATTACACCAGGTTTTCCGCCTCCACCTGATTTCTCATTCTAGGCTCCAGCAGTGTGGAATTGTGCTGGGCTGCTTCTCTTGGGGACTTGCTGAGTACACTTTCTGAACACAGGGCCTTCACCAGGCACCCAGCTGGCCCATGTGGACGGTCAGAATTGAACTCCTGCATCTACAGTTGTAATTTGATTGCCATTAGCATCTTCCATGAACAGCCAGGAGCCAGGTGAGGGTGTCTGTGAGGCATCTGACAGCAAAAGCAAATTCAGCAGCTCGTCGTGACGAAGGAAAATCCTGCTCTTCTTCAGCTGTGCTTTCCCTGCCTCTCCCTTGGGCCAGCTCTGGCACATGTTGAGTCAACTCCTTAAGCAGGCAGAAAACCACATGGGGAAAGAAAATTACTTTGCTTTGAAAGGACCATAGAATCATAGAATGGTTTGGGCTGGAAAGGATCTTAAAGGTCATCCCACTGTGTCAGAAAGACATTCTCTGAGCAGCACTAAAGCCCTGTGCACAGACCTCTAACAGCAACCACAGCTTCTGAATTTCCATCGTTGCACATATTCAAGGCAGGAAGAGAAACAGAGTCAGTGTTCACATGGGCAAAACCCTGTAGCACACATGGGTAGGGGTGGTGTTCTCGTAATTAAGGGGAAAAAGAGGAAAAGGGTGAAATGGTTTTGCAAAAGGTTGACAGATTTTACCAATATTTGATTATTTTGGGGATTGTTTTGATTTTTATGTATTTTCCAGGAAAAATATTTGAATCTGTTGTCTATGTGAAATTTTCATCATACTGGAGAAATCCTGGTTGTTTTCATCCAAAGATCTCAAATTATTATGCCAAAGTTCTCATGGATTCAAAGACACAATTAAATGAATTTGCAGGAGGAAGGCTATGCCAAGGGCCATGAAACTCGAAATTAGGATCTCTGGCTCAGGAACACTTCAAGCCACAGATCTCTGGAAGCCATACCAGATTTCTGTTCTTCCCTTCCTTTCTAGCATCAACAAAGACAGGATACCTGCCACGTGCTGTCTTCGTGTTCTTAACCAGCTCCTTACCATGACAGGTCAGAGGGAGGTGATGGTGGGTACTCCCTCGATTTCACTCACCCATGAAGTAAAGACCTGAAACAGGGCCCTTGGCTTGGGTAAGAGGTCTGAGACCTCCACAGCCTGTGAGACCTTGCCACTCCAGTGCAAGAGAGAGGCTCACGGCAGCCAGCTGCGTGTGGAAGGCTCCTGGACGGTCTTTCAGTGTTTCCAGAGCTCTCCTGAGCAGCCGACCTTGAGGGCAGGACCGAGGGCACGGACAGATGAGCCGGGGTGGCACGAGAGCCTCTGCTCCCTGCTTGTCTGCTTCCCATTGCACAGAAGGGCACGGCACAGCCAGCAAGGGTTGCGCTCTGACTTTCCAACGAACCTTCTAGAAAAGCTGCTCCTCTCTCACCCCGTCCTTGGCAGTTGGTGTGCTGTGACCTGAGTGGCCCAGGACACGCGTCCCCCACTGCCCGCTGTGCCTGTGGGCAGCGGGGAGCAGCAGCACTTCCAGGAGCTCATCTGGATCTGCTGGAGCTTGTCTGCTGAGAGGAGTTTATCCAAGTGCCTCAAAGAATCCTCTCAAACATTAAGATGGAGACAGATTGCTTCTCTTCTGCAAGAAAGAAAAGCAAAGTCTTGCAGCAGAGACAGGGTGGAAAGCGTTCATTTCAAGTCATGACTTGGTCCCTGCGGGCGAGTGAGCAGCAGAGCTCTGCTGAGTGGGAACTCCCTGGTGTGATTTGCATCGCTCTGTTCCACGTGTTCAGGAAAACCAGAGCGAACCTGTCCACGGGCGCTCCTTACTTTGGTTCAGTTTCTCACCAGATTAAAGCGAACCGATAGGAGTCTGGTTTTAATGCAGTGAGGGAGCGTCCACCCCTCCGCTCGCTCCAGGGTTTGCATTAGTTTAATGAATTGGTTTAAATTAACATCTCGTTGAATGGGTGCAACTCTTTCATGTAGACAAGGCCTGAGGCTACCAGATAAACAAGGGATGAGGTGAGAGGACCTTTGAATTCTTCACGGCCCAACAGAAACCTGTACGAATCAACTGAGATCTATTTTTGTCTTTATTCTTTATTCTCCTACGTTTTAAAAGAAACTATGAAGCGGCTGTAACAACTCTTAGCAGAAAGACAGGGCCAGGGAGTGGGTGGAGAAGAACACCAGGAGGTTACGGGTGCAGCTTTTGGAGCTCGTACCTGGGAGTGCCTCATCCCAAAGCCAGGAGAGCTGCCAGCAAGCTACACATGCGCAGCACACGAATGGGTGAAAGGAGGAAGCACAGGGGAAGGCTGCAGGGCTAAATCCCAATCCCATTTAAAGTTGATGGCACTGACTAAGGTTGGCCCTTGGCCCCGAATTCGTTTGTTCCAAGGGTTTGCTTGTGCAATTGTTAATCTGTTATCTGATGAGAAATAATTGCTACAGGAAGGGAAAAGGGAAGGGGAGGCAGTGGCGGCAGCACAAGAGGCCATGGAAGCCTCGCCTTGCCTGGACTTGGCATTTCACCGGGTGGTTTCAGCTGGAGGGGAGGGAGCATCCTCCTTGGGGCAGCGCCGCACCGAAGGGCAGTGCGTGGTGCGGGATTTCAGCATCAGAGAGCAACAGCCTGAGCTGCCTGGGCCACGGGCTGGGATACGGGACCGCAGCCGGACGAGGGCTCCCCGGGCTGTGGAAGGTGTCTGGGGAGATGTGAAATCTACTCAGGTGTACAGAGTGACTGAGGGAGCCCTCACTGTACAGAGGAAACGCACGTGAAAAGGCACTCGGGGGGGGGGTTAGATCTAAGGAGGGGATTAACATCAGCCCCAACTACGGGTGGAGACATGGAATTGCCTGATGACACAGAGGAGGTCACAGCCACGGCAGGAACTGCTCCCCTTCTTGCATTTCTGCCTTGCACTTACCTATAAGACAAAAGACCTTCTGCTTTGGGCAATAAATACTTAACTAATATAGATACTTCTTTCTAATATCACAATATAAATAAAAAAAAGAATTTTAACTTGCACTACAGACCAAGTTTTTTTCCCTCTGCCAGGTGTAAAGAACGTGGTTCTGGAGTGGTTGGAGCACTGTTTTTCCCCCCCTTACTCTTCATGTTGCAGTGGGGTATTTATAATAACTCTTCCTCATACATCTGCTTTCATGAATCCAGTCATCTGGGAAGCATTTCAGATAACATTTATTTTAAAGATAGTTGAAGAAACTGAAGATGAAGCATCAGTCAACCACAGCCCTGTTAAATAATATCAGGATATAAGGGTTTTTTTTAAAGCTCTCTTGAGCTCCAGCCAGTACTGCAATTGAAACTCTCCTTAAGAAAAGGAAATCAAGCAAGGCTTGTTATGAACGCCATGGGAAGGTTAATACTGTCTCATTTTGCTGCTCTTACTGCCTCATATCCTTAATTTAAAGGAGATATAAATCTCATGTTTGTAAATGAACAAACATCTGTGGTTGTATTATGCTGATCCTCCCAGGTTTCTCGCCTGTTGTTCTGAAGCACCTAACACTGGCAGCTCTTAGGGGGTGATCCACAAGACACATTCATCAGGGCTCTCCAGTCCACATCCACGCCAAGGCAGGGTGATGTCCATGGCAATTGGTCCAGCTTTCTGTGGCTCCACAGCCAGGAGGTGCCATCTCACTCATTTAACCTTCTCCAGCCTTGCAAGCTGCTCTCCTTTCAGACAAGCCCTGTATTAATTATTCCTATCCACAAACAAGGCATCTTTCAGGGCTTGACAGGTGTTTTGCTCTTCAGTGAATATTTTCCTGCTTTTATTGGCAAATGTCAGCAATTTTTTGTCGGTGGAATCAAAATATTCAAAGCCTCTCAATGTCTCCATTGTTTGACATAAGGCTATCCTTCCTTTCCTGTTACGTCTCCTGAGCTCCAAGTCCTCCAAGAAAGTATTGAATCCATCAGTCTTCTGGCTGACCTATCCAAACTACAAACACTTTTTTTTTCCTGTTTGCCCTCTGTCTTGTGTAACTTGAATTATAACTGAAAGAGGATGCAACTAAGGCATTGGTAAAAATTATACTGAAGGAGAGTGGCTGCAGAAATGCCCCTCTCTGTGTTCGGTCCAGACAGCCTCGTGACTTGACTTTAACTGTAAATTAAAGCACCTCTTTCTCATGATCCACAATGCCCTGCAAAGGTGTTTATTTCAAAGCTTCTCCAATCATATATTGGTCCTTATAGCTGGGCAATAAGAAGCCTGAATTAGCCAATTAAAATTAAGGCACAGACTGGTGACAGTGGTGGCTACACCTGACAGTAGATGTGTGCCAAACCCTTTGGAGTCTCTACATGAAAATAAGGTGTCTTTCTCCTGGGCTTGTGTGCCAATGGCTACAGGAAACCCCATGTCCAGGGTTACTCAGGAGGTGAAGCTGAGTGATTTTGGTAGAATCATAGAATCACAGAATGACCCGAGTTGGAAGGGACCCACAAGGACAATCGAGTCCAGCTCCTGTCCCTACCCAGGACACTCCCAACACTCACCCCGTGGGGCTGAGGGCAGTGTCCAAATGCTTCTGGAATGCTGGCACAGTCGGTGCTGGGACTGCTTCCCTGGGGAGCTGTTCCAGTGCTCCACCACCCGCTGGGGGAAGAACCTCTTCCCAATATCCAATCTCCCCCTGCCCTGGCACATCTTCCTGCCATTCCCTCCAGTCCTGTCCCAGGGCACCAGAGACCAGAGCTCAGCCCCTCTTTCCCCTCCTTCCCTTGGGAGAAGGCACAAACAGCTCTGAGATCCCCTCTCAGGCTCCTCTTCTGCAGGCTCCAGTCGGGCAGCACAGCCTCCCTGGCACTGGTTCTTGTGCTCTCCCCAGTGTACACACAGCGAGGCCTCATCCAGCGCTGCTCACTGTGCTTTCAAGGCTGTTTCCCAAAGTTTCCAGCTGCAGTACTTGCTCTTTGCCCAGGGTGGTGGACGTGGGTGTAGCAGGAGCCCAGCTGGCATTATCATGGCTTGGCTGTAGTCGGGTGGTCCATGTTGTTTCTCCTGGATGAGATGATGAGATTGTCCTGTGTCACCTCTAACTCCACCTGGGTTCTCCTATTCAGGATCCTTCTTCATCTCCAGCTGTGGGGGGCCAATGGCACAACCTCCATGGCCTGAGAGGTAGCACAGGACAACAGCAGCTGTTTTCCTCTTTCAAATCTCCATCCCATATGGAAGAGCTGGCGAGCTCCCATCTTTCATGAATGCCTGAGACTAACTTCTAATCTTGGATATCTGGTGCATTTTCTTCTGCATATCCTCCCTGCCTCCCTCCAGCCAGCCAGACTTCACATCTGGACTTGAGTTGGGAAGATCACCAAAGAGCAAAGGCTTAAGATTGCTCTAAACCAGGCAAATAACCGCCTCGTCCCTTACTAGTGCTTCCCCTTTTGTCTGGAAATTATCCCATCTAGTGTTTGCTGCACATAGTAGGCAGTTACTTTTGGTCTCTAATGTCACTCCTTGTCCAGCTTTTATTTCCAAAATATCAGTATAGCTTTAATTTCCACCAGTAATCCTAGAAAGCAGCAGAAAGACTGGGCAGAACTTCTGCAATCGTTTGTTGAAAGTGAGTTTTCAGACTTCTGGTTCTCCAGCCAGAACAAATTTTTCTCAGGTTCTCTCTCGCTCTCATTTCAAGCCCTGAAAACATAATTAATATATAACTAATAAAATAAAAAATACAAACTGCAAGCTGGTGGAACAGCACGGTGCTGTGTGCAGCTCCCAGGCATCCTTGCAGAGGCTGCCAGCCCTTTGAAAAAATGGGAAAATGACAGCAGTTCCCCTTTCACCAAACCTTTCCTCTTCTCTGGAAAGAGAATTGTGATTTATAAATATCCAGGAAAAGACCAAGGAGCCCACTGTGTCCCTGCTGTCCAGCCTGGTGACTCCAGGGAAGGACAGCCACACCACCGTATCTCAGCCCCTTCCTTCTGTCACCACCAGACCTGCAGAACTCCTGCTCAGCATCCTCACTGCTCCCCTCTCATCCCACTTCCCTCTCATCCCAGTTCCTCCAGGTCAGCTTCTGAGGGCAACATCCTTTTTTTTTCTCTTCTCAGCAAGAATCCAGCAATATTAAGAACGGAGAGAGAGAAATGCTCATGTAATGAACTCCTTTGTGCAACACTGAAACACTCTTCCCTTATTGTTTGACTGCCTTTCACTCCCACCCCCTCCTGCTTTTGTGAAATAGGAACTGTTCTTTACCGAAGGCACTGACCAAAAACAAGCACTTTTCTTAGATACCTTGTTGTAAGACTTGTTATCCCAACCTGATTATGGTTTTCTTCCCCTTAGATATGTGACCTAGTAAGGCTGCCCCACTCAGCCACTGAGATATTCCTTTATTTATACACAACAGAAGAATCCCACAGAAATTTGAACAATTCCAGAGCTATTTCAATCCTAGCTAGAAGCAAAAATAAGTAAATAGAAACGGAGCTCAGGATGCCAAGGTGTGCTTGTCTTCCATTTGTTCCGCAGTGTGTTGCTCCCCTTCTTGTGCACCTCCTTCAGACCTTTGCTGATTCACCCAAGGGTCATCTGCCCCTCTGTGCACTCAGATACTGCAGTGGCCAGCATTGTCTTTAGCCAAACAATAGCTCATTTTCAAGTTCCTCTGCAATAGTTGTAAAACACAAGTCAAAATGTGAGGCCCTGGAGCTCCCTACGCTTTGCATTGAAGTTTGAGTATTTTGCAGCTTTTATTCCTTTGTGCATTTTACCTTTCCTGACTTATTCATGGCTGAGGGGTAAAATCAAAGCAATGCCCAACTATACATGCAAAGGAAGCTGGTGTGACTAGAGACAGAGAAAGGCTAAGATCCATCTCCAGATGGAAACACCTCTGGATGTTTGAAGATCCTCATGTAGTCAGTACACAATGTGTTAGTACAGTGATTTGGCAACACCACTATAAAAACACCACTGGCATTTGTTAACACCACTAAAATAGTTTTTCTTTACTTTTCCATTCATCCTAGACTATTTTTATGGCATCATTCATCCCCTGTTGACTTTTAATCTCCTTGTTCTCACTCCCTAAACAGCCAGACCAAGTCTTCCATGGTGTTTTCCACTGTTTCAGAGCTTCCCAACAGTGTTTATAGTATAAGCCTTTGTCCTCTGGTAAGTCCTAGGAGGTGGAAATATTTCTTTCCTTGGTGACATTGATGTTGCTAAATAAAACAGGAGCAGTTGTTGTTTTCTGGTCCAAAGCAAAGTGGCACAGCCTGGCTACCTATGGTACGTGCACGGTGCTGTGGTCTCCTCTGGGCCCACGTGGTGGCTTTGTAGGCCTAAGGCATCATATTTTGATGTTCAAACTGTCCAAAGCAACACAATGGCTGTGCTCCATCCCATCAAGATGGTGTTTTCATAGTGTGAAGCTCAGGGTGTCTGTGTTGGTGAGCTCGGGGCGTGTAGCATAAAGCAGGGGCCAGACATCCTTGAGGATGCAGAGCCTGCTGACATAATGCTGGAGGACCAGAGAAGGAGCCAGAGCTGGCTCTGGATTGTCCAAACTGCCTTTTAGGAATGCTGGCTGTTCCCCAAGCCATGCTCAGGCATTCCCTGGGAAGGTACTTATGGGCACAGCTATAAGAGGAAAGGTACTGACAGTTGAGCCGGGTGCACAATTAATGATCCAGAGGCTGAGTTTGATTTAGCTCTGGAATTAAACAGATATGATATCCCTTCAGTATCTCTACCTTCACATAGTCAGGCAGACTCTGTTCCCCTCCACATGCACATGTGGGCTGATGCTCTGGTTATTTTCTGCGTCGTGGCTTTGGGATTTTTGTATGTCATGTAACATTTTTTATTAGTGGCACAGACAGAGCCAGAGCAGAACTGCTTGTCTCAGGTATTATGGCATTTCTGTGGTCAGCTTGTGTGGAAAGAAAGATGCTCTAAAAATCACCGAAGTCATGAGGAATAGCATTTCTGAAGACTGGGTCTGAAGAAATTATTATTAAGCATTCTGCTGTGCAAGGGAAGGAAAAGGGAGGGGATGGGAAAAGTGAGATAAGGTTTGTCACTTAAAGCTATACACTGAAGAGCCTCACCTTATATCTCTACATCTGCATCAATTATAATGCCTTGTTCACTTGCAAATTTCACTTGAAGATAAAGAATCATGCCTGGTCTGTTTGCCATTCCTACAGCCAAAGACAAGCTGCACTTACTCCCCTTTTATTTTCAATGACTAAGACTGAAAGAGCTAAATTACATTTCCTCCCCCCTATGGAAACCTGATGAACCAGTGTGAACCTGCACCTGAGAACCCCCAGGAACATCGAGGATTTGGCCACACAGATCGGACAGTTGGATGCTTAATTGCATTCTGGGCACAAAGCCTGCCTGAATGTGTGTCTTTGATTAAGTGCGTGGGAGGCCAGCACAAAAAATTAGACCCCATTAATGTGCCATAAGGAGGAGAGTGGTGCAAAGGCTTTGCAGTGCCTGTCCCCACTGCACTGGAGAGCATCAAGGTGCCCATGTCAGAAGCCCTCTGAGAAATGCACCCCGAGCGTCAACCTGGAACTCATAAGGAAGACAGAAAGATTTGCTGCAGGTGCTGGTAGAGACCTGAATGAATAGTTATTTATGGAGCTGATGAGCAAGGTCAGTGCCAGGAGAAAAAGCATAACCAGAGCTAAGGGAAAGAGAACCTGAGAAGACGTGAGAGGACCAGAAGAGCTTGGGCTGAGCAGCTGGAATAGCTGAGGTGTGCTGGGAGCACAAACGCCCTGCAAGGAAGATACTTTGATAAAGGGTTCAGACACAGATGGAGGTGAAAACATGAGTTTGGTTAAGACAGGGAAGTGATGAAGAATAAGGACCCACTGGCATACTGGGATGAGTCCAGGAAGTGAGAGCTCTTGTTAGATAAAAGGGCTGTGATTTTTCACTTTGTTAAAAGATTAAATTAGCAGCGTGGTGTTCACTCCAGATCTGTGTTTGAACTTTCCCAGGCTTTGTGAAGTAGATGATTTGGAGCCTTTTTCTGCATGGGGGGCCTGTTTACTATTCTACACATCTTTGCATGAATTGCTATGGATGATGAAATCATCCTTGTAGAGAGAGTAAGTTCTGGGCCTGCCTTGGAAGTGAAGTAGGTGCTTATGTTGTTTCCCCTCCTACCATCTTGGTCACTCAGTGAAGACGCAGCGTAGTGCTGGCACACAAACACTTGCAGCTCACAGCAGTCATGAAAAGCATAGTCCATTATAAACACTACATTTTAATATTTTGAGTATCAAGCCCTTTTCAATCACCTCCTCATTATATTTTGTAGTTGCAACCCAAGTGAAGCACAATAAGGCAGTATAGTTAGTGCCCAATATAGCTTACGGTGCTCACTTAGGATTTGTAACTCGGGTCCGTCCTTGGACTCTAAATCATAACATGAGTGAAATGCATTGAATGATCCCATTAATATAAATAGCACTGAAGTTAAAAGCAGGGCTCCGTGAAAGGACTTTTGATACAGTGGCTGCTGTCGCCCTCGAGTCAGCAGGTGGCATTGTAGAACAATCAGAAATCACCAACCCTTCGCCGCTTCCCTCTCGCAGCCCCAGACCTGAGCCTACAGGGAATGAGCATGAAACCCGCCTGTTCAAAACACATGAAAACGCACAATGAGCAGTCGCCAATTAGCGCCGGGGCTATTGTCTGCTGAAGGTCAAGTGTTGGCCTTGCTGAAATCTTTCAACACCGGCTCCAGCGAGATTGGAATTTAATATATTTTATACAGCTGAAAAGTTGCTTGGTCCTACGGCAGGGCAGAGCCAGCCTTTCCTCTCCCCTTCCCTTGTATTCCCTAGGCCAGCAATACGTGCTGGGAAACATCGGGGAGGGAGGATCCTGGCTTTTTAATGTGCTACCACCTCCCTGTAGGTATTGTGGAAGAATTGAGTTGTTGGCAGGGCAGTGGAGAAGGAGGTGGTTTGGCAGCATGGGCAAGGGGAGGGTGTTTGGGACTGGGTTTGTTTTACCGTCTCCCGAGAGATTTTCGTTATAACGCCGGTGGTACGTGTTTTTACAGCTTACTGCCTTTAGTATCTGTCACTTGAAAAGAATAGATGGTCTAGATACAGGGGAAAGAAAACATGTGCAAGCAGCAACACGTAACCAACAAAAAGAAAACTTTCCCATGGAATACCCCAGTGATACAGATGTTGCAGAGTGCTTAAGGAACTGCAGGTTAGAGAAAGACTCGAGACCTTCTGGCTTCTGCTGGATCCAGAGGCTGCAGATGAGAGCCTTCAGGCTTCCTCAGGTTTGATGCCAGGTGATCCATCAGTCTCAGGACCGTGCCAAGATACTGCACCTTCCAGCAGCTGGAGCCAGCAAGGATCTCTTCCCAGACTCTGAAACAGAGATCAGAAGTCCACATTTGTCTGAAGCCCACGTGCTGCACTTGCTGCTGCACAGCAGAGGGTTGCCTGGTGGGGGTCTCGGTGATGCAAGGCATGTGACTCGCACACAGGCAGAGATGCATCCCCTCCCTCAGTTCCCAGGGTACGAGACACTACTGACACTGCTCCTTTTGCCTCTCCTTTAGGGGCCAGTGTTTATTAAATCACTTTGCTTCCCAGGCCACAGAGATTAGTGACTGTGCTGTCCCTAAGGGCTCTGCTCCACAGTGTCCCCTTGGGAGTGCAAGTTCAACTCAGCACAAGGGCTGACCTTTGTTTCCACCACTGGTACAATTAGGAGGATCTCAGGGTAGTCCTGGAGAGGACCTCAACCTCCCTTTAACTGCTGGTGACAACAGCCACAGGCTGGCAGTGGGCATTGCCCAAGCACTTGTGTGGTCACCAGCGCACTCTGTGACTTTGTGAGGATGTTTTCCCATGGGCACTGGCAGGGAACCAGGCAACAGCCCAAGTTACTGGTTAAACCCATGGTTTTAACGTGCTGATCCCTGAGTTTGAACTACCTGTACTCTGTGCATGTGTGTGGTCTGGAAAATTTACCAATCGACTTGCAAAAAAAACCCAATTTCTAAAATTTGCCCATTTGTTGCCATGGTGATGAAGGAGTGTGGGACAAAAGAAAGATATTCCGGTTGCCCCGGGCCTGTGAACAAGCAGGACTGGAGAGAGTCAGTCGGTGAGAATGCCTTGTTAATTGCAACCAGAAACACAGTAGTCATCCACCATCACTGCAAAGTGTTCTTCAAACCCCCTTTCATGTCCTGCCATTGGAAAATCACATCCTGGAGGAGCTGAGTGACAAAGGACACTGACAGCCCGGCTTCCTTTGTACCAGGCTTGACTTGGCCCATAAATGAAACTGAAAATCTAGCCTTGTTCCCTTAAGGTACTCATTTTCCTAACTTTATTACCTGGCATGAGCAGATCTTGAACAAAATGTTATCTCAGCTCTGCCAGGGTTTTCAGGGCAGCTGGAGGGGGAAGGCGGTGCTGCTGACTCCCAGAGATAACAGGTGGAAGACAACGCTCACTGCTTTGGTCTGACGGTCACTTTTAGTTCAATCTCTCAGCTGCTGCTGGAGCCTTTGCTGTCCCAGCCTGCAGACCTTGCTAGATGGAGCACCTTCCTGCCAGCCTGGCCAAATATATCCAAAAGGATTCTGAGGCATCTCACGACTTCCAGGTTCCGACAGCATTGAAAAAAATTGCACAAAGCCCCAATAAAAACCCCTCCCCGATGCTCTTGTGGTGATAAGGAGCCACGTTGCTGCTTCGTGGCTACAAACCATAGGATCAGAAATTAATTGTAACTGTCGGTTCTCATTCTGTACATGCACAACAACATTTGCCATGGAAAGCATCTGCATCTTCTGTAAACCCCTCTTCAATTATGTGGAAGAGACAGGTTCAATTTAAACTGTGGCTGCTCCTAGCTAGCTTAAAAATAAAATAGCATAAAAATAGAACCACCCAAATCAGTCCTGGTATCCCGACCCTGTCTGTGTTACATACACATTTTTAAATTTGCTGCCACACAGATGGAAACGTGAAGCCCACTGTCAGAGCTACCTTGTCTGCAAGGTTTCAAAAGGCTGTTGGATTCATAAGTACTTGGCTCTTCTGGAAGATTATTTTCCTTGTCTCAACCTATATTCTTTCATTTGCAAGACCCAGAAGATGATGTAACCTTCATATCTAGTCCATAATCATGGAAAAGCTAGGATGCTTGGTTTCTGAATGTAAGGACACCTAAGCACAGTAATTTTTTGAGGCAGTATCATATAAATCTTGCAAGGTAAAATGGATTTTTCAAGAAGTGAAAGGGTAGTGGGTTAAAAAATGTGCCCAAATGAAATGTGGTCTTATTGATGTAGTTTTAATTACAAAACTGGTCAATATAAAAATCATAGGATATGGCTTAGAGTTGTCAGAGATGGAAAAACACTTATCAGGTAAAGCTCTGCAAGGGCAGAACACAGTCCCTCCGATCAGAGGACTGGCTCTCATCTTTCATTGTTCTTTCTTCCATTAACTTGATCTTTGATCTCAGTTCCTGTTAGAAATAACTGTAAACAGTGATGATGTTCTTGGCCATTAAGCAGGTGTACAACATGGCAAGGTCCCTGCTGCTAACAGACCAGCTGAGAAAAAGAGATACAACAGCAATTATTATTATTATTATTATTATTATTTTCAGGAAAGAAGACACAACGTTTCCATTTTCTGCAGGATCTGTCTGTCACATCTGAAGCGAACAAGCCTGCTGGAAAATGTGGTTCAGAACAGTCCTCTCAGAATCACCAGGCCCAAGCGTCCACAGCCAAACTAATGTTTTAGTTTAACAAATATAGGCGTTCAGTTCATCTGCATTAATCTGAGATATTTGAATAACAGTTATTGACCTTATAACTGGGTGTCATCACGATTTTCGTTCAGCCTCCATCTCTGCAATTCGAACCCCTGCAGCTTCCAGCCCCATACAGGTGCTAACGCTGGGAAGCACCTGGACCATGGGTAGTGCTGTGGAATGGGTGTGTTCTCAGCCAGGGAAGTCCTTCCCTGGGAAGATGGGCTGATGGTGTTCAGATAGAAATGCAAAGTGCATCTTTTAATTCATAACGTCTTCCGCTGATCTAACAGATAACCAAACCCACATAGACGGTATTCTACATTGAGGAAGGAACATCATTAAAATGTCCAGGTTTACTTTAGGCACTTATAGCCTGGTAATTCTGTACAGCATGACAGGCAATATGTAAAGGAAAGATGTGTGGAACACTCAGAGACTGAAACTGTATGTATTATGTATCCATTATTTATAGGCTTTTGCTACAGCTTTACTTAGTCCTGTTCAGATCCTGGGTATTTAAAGGTTGAATGTAAAGCCTATCACTGGAAAAATGATGCAGGCAAGGAGATCTGCTTTAAATGTGCTCCTAAGTACTGCTAGAGAGCTTTTATGAATAACAGACCGTAGCACTTCCTATTGTTTTATTTTTGTCCTGTTTTAGAGTCTTAAGAGTGATGTCATAACAGGGGGAAACTTGTCACGGACACACATTAAAACCTGCACACAAGAAGACCTTTGATAACAGATCTTTGGATACATAGATGGGTAATTTAATAAGGGGAGAAAATCCTAAATTAAAGACATTTTTAGAGTTACTTATATGCATGTCTCAGAAATTCTACCTCTGTTCAGAGAGGCACATGCTGAACTGCAATCAAATTACTATGTCCAGCTCTGCAATTTCAATCATTCATCCCATTTATAGGGGTCTTTTTGTCTTGAATTAGGCAAAATGTGAGCCCAACAGGAAATTAAGCAACTGAGCAAAATCAGGAAATTCACTCAAGTGGCTTAGCCAGTGGAATGCCACTGCTATCTTCAAACTAAAACTCCAAAGAGAAGAGGTTGAACTGCAGTCAGATTTATTTTCAAAGTGGCTAATGTGCTTTTAATTTGTACAAGGCTGGTAACTAGGAAAAAACAGGCAGAGCCTTACATTGCTGCTGTGAATTTGCTTTCAATTTTTTTCACATAAGGCCTCAGCATGCAGACATATATACAGATACAACGAGGTTTAAAATGCACCACTTGTAAGAAAAAAACACTACAGTTGTTTTAATGACAAAGTTTGAGATGCTTATTATAAATGAAGTACCCGCTGGCTTTAGAACATTCAAAAAAGAACTGAAACAGGAAACACAGACTCAAAAATTCTTCTTCCTCAAAAAAACATATGTGAAGACAGCTCTTGGGGCATGGAGGAGGGAAATTCTTTCAGTTGTTTACAGTGACCTCTCTGCATTTGCGATCTTCAGATCTGTGTGTGGAATATTTTAACTGATTTTTTGAGGGGCAAGCTACAATCTTTGGTTTACAGAAAATACTGCCCCCCAAACCCTCAAAGCAATTGCTTGCTTGCAGATTACCATTATTATTTATGCATCCAAAGCACCTTAGGACCTCTAGCGATGGTCCAGGTCCCTGTTATGCTGGCACTGCACCAACACAGAACAGGGATAAAGTCCTTGCCTGAAGAATTGCCAAAGCAAGGCTGAGGAAAGAGGAGAGAGGCAGACAGACACTGGCATTAGGGGTGAAGAGTATTTGCATGGTGATCAGCCTGGTTAGCAGCATCTTCAGCACATCATTTGCAGGCTTTGTCAAGCTTCTCAGAGCAAAGTCAGAGCTTGTGAAGGGTTATGAGAGGAGATATCGGTATCACCTTGCACATACCTGGAGGAGTTTCTCCAAAGCCTGAAGACTGGGACAGGAGAAAGCCAAGAGGTGTTCATCAGTAATTTAATGAGGAGACAGAGGTTCCATGGCTGATCTGTGTTATGGATTCTGGTGGCCCTCGTTGTGTTAGATGGACTGCAACTTGAAATCATACATGTATTTTAGATTTTTGATTCATGATTGTAAATATGCATTGCTGCTTACTGAGCAATGCGCTGCCCTTGCCACTGATTTAGATTAAACTATGAGATCCTTCATTAGCTTTGAAAAGAAACCACGGAGCCTCAGTAGATGCTAGGTTTGGGGCTGGAGGGTCTCACTGGCTCTTCCTGAACCCAGTACCTGTATCATAGTCTTCCTGCTCAGATCTTTCTTTCTGAGAGTATGGCTCTGTGCATATACTTCAAAATTCTTTTAGCAATGCCAGTTCAGAATTAAAACAACAGCTATAATAAAATCTCCAGGGTTTAGCCAATAGTTTCAGAGATGAGGGAGAAAGTATTGCTCCCACGTCTCCTCTTCCCAACACAAAGCCACCAATGCGTGTCATCCGCGCCTGTCCATGCGTATCTGTATACGCTGTGATACATTTAAAACCAGTTGGACAACTTCAACTGAGTCTGGCAAAGGTTTAGAGGCCTTTTGGAGGTTGCACACAATTTATGGAAGCCAACTGAATAGAAGACACCCTGCAAGTGTTCCCACTGAAGACAAAGTCACTTAATCAGTACCTCCACTCTTAGACAACAGAGAATATAAAAAAACCTCACGAGGCTTTGCACCTATCCCAACTGCAGAAAAAGATTGTCAGGAATTACATCTTAGTCAACCTTGAAACACATCTGAAAGACACCAAGATTCAACTGAAACAGAGTTTTAAAATTGATTAGCTCAAGCATTATGTCCTCCCCTCTTCAGAGGCATCCTTCATGTCTCGTAGCTCAAAATACAGAACAGTTTAACTGGGTGCTTTGAAGCCATGGGGAAGCCCCTCTTTCTACAGTACTGATGGGTGTCTCTTGCTCCCTTGCACAGAGAGGTCAGGAAGACATTTCTCTCCCAGTCAGGGGAACAGGGGACATGAAGGTTTATTTGTCTTTTTATATTCCCTTCCTCTATAGCCAATGGCCTGGCTGACCTCCTGAATCATTCAGGCCATCGTAAAAGCCTCAGGCAATGGTGATCACTCTTGTTTTCCACTTGTGAAACACAAGGTAGTCTCCTGAGAATTGAAATGCTTTAGTTTAATTGAAGCCTTTGGGTTTAATATATGAGTATCTTTCTAAATATAAAGGCCTGAGGTGATCAGAGGTCACACCAGGTGATCTTTTGGTGTAGTTCATAGTGTCTGGTGGGCTCTAGAGGCAGAAGCTGCCTTTGCTTCTGTGAAAGGCAGATAGAGGGGGAAGAGGCTATGAAGGGCTCTGAATGGAAAGAGAGGGAGCGTGTGGCTGATACAACAAAAATAATGCCAGTGGCAAGTTAGAAGGAGAAGGGTGGTGTGGCTAAAGGACATGGCTAAACAGCCCATTGCAGCAGCAGCTTGTTTGAATGGATATGAATGAGATGAGCTTGTATTGAGGAGAAAAGTGAGAGAAAATGAAAAGTTGTATTTGAGTCACAATGGGCTCGGTCTGTCAGTTACACATCTGGGCCGGGAATTCTGAGAGACAGGCTGCAATTTTAGTTTGAGCAGAGGAGGCAGGTCTGGGAGCATGAGTAGAAACACAGCGTTTGAATTGCCTTCTGCAGGGACAATTATCTATAAATGTAAGATGTAAAAGAAAACCCTTCAGTACAGGAATATACCTGATGATTAGTATGAACAAATCTATGTGAAGAATCCATGTTTAAAATCTCAGATATTTATCACTCTGCTTGGCTGAAACGAAAATGAAAATTCATCCTTAAATCCCTGGTTTGATTTGATGATTAAAATAGTTCCTTCTTTATCTAGCCACAGTCAATCTAGCAATGAGATGAAGTGAAATACAGATATTACTTGGTTTGCAACCACTTTGTTTTCCAGTAAAGCTTCATGTTCGAAAGATCTTTGTTTCTTGGAAACTGGTAAAATATATTAAGGCCTCACACAACACCACTGCCCGTTGCACATCCTCCACCAGATTTTGAGGCAGAATAAAAGAAAATGTCTATGGAGGTATAAACAGTTTTTACACTAAGAAAGCATTTATCAAGGGTGCTTCCACAAGAAAATGAATTTGTTTCTTGCTACCTCAGGTTTCTGGATAAGTAAAAACAGAATATTAACAGAACAGTGCTAACTACTGTCTCCTTAATACAAAAAAAAAAAACCCCAAACCAAACCCAACTTACAGCAAATGAGAAGCAAACAAAATGGCTCATACAGAAATTCAGTATGGAGGATGGTGAAACATAGCAAGTGGGATACGTTGTGCAGAGCATGCTTTAAATAACAGTACTTATTAATACAATTTTTGTGTTAGTGATCTGTCTTCCCTACGTCCTGTATTGGAAAAGAGTTTGCAAAAGCTCTGAACGCCCTGTTCTGGCAGAAAAATGCAAACCTGAGAATTCAAGCCCTCCTGGCTGCACCAGGATGCAGGTAAATGATGGGCTTTTGCTGTTCCTGGCTTTTGTCAAGGAGAGACAAGTTGGGGGAAAGTTCTGGGCCAAGAAAAGCCTCACTCAGGAGGCGAACAAGCCATTTTATGAAGCAGGCAAGTGTAGGGAAGCTCTTGGAAGGAAGTGCTGTGTGCTGCAAAAAGAACAAGTCTACTTGGAAACGTATGTAGGAAGGACTAGAAACTTGAGTAGGCAGAAGATGCTTTGGCTGAACTCTTGGCAATCTAGTGTTCTCGTGAGTGGGACTGTTCCTGGGGGACTGCAGGGAAAAGCAGAACAATGCTGTATAGGCTCAGCACTTGAGCGTGATTTGCCCTTTTTGAAATACTGTGGCTAATCCGTACCCTGAAAAATGAAATATATCCTGGCCAGATGGCTCAATTTAAGAAGCAGCAGACAAGTGTGTAGCTGGAATAGCAGGTAATGGAGGTGAAAGGTTGGTTGTAGGAAAAGTCAGCTGTGTGCAGGGGGCACGGGATGGAGTCACCCTTCCATGAAATCCAATAAAACCTGATCTGGTCATGATTAACTCAACATTTCCAAACCCTTTTAAGAGTTCCCAAAGAACATACATAATGCCTAGCCAGCTTGGTATATGAGAGACCCCTGACTCTAATATCCCAGGATGTCAGCCCTCTACTTGTTTCAGATTTTGATGCTGAACATTGCTTTGCTTCTCTATTCCAGCTTACTTACTCAGCATTCTTATGGCTTCATCTCATTTATGACAAGCCCTTGAACATAAGTAAGGAAATAAAAGAAAACTCATCTGTCTGAGCTTGTGCAAGGTTTACATTAAACCCACCAACTGACATCTACAATTAGCTGCAGAACTTCCTCTTGTGCCCAGAACCTGCATGCTCAGCTCTGAAACTGCTAAACAGAGAGAATGGAGAAGTGTGAAAAGCATCTTTGATGAGGCTCAGCCATGCTTAAGCATCCTCACAAAACACGTAGGATATCACAGGACCCCTTAATACCTAAGCAGTGTCTCCTGTACTGGCTCTAAGTTGGACTCCAGAGTCATTCCAGTTTCTTTCCTCACTCCCTTATGTTGGGAGTCCTTGGGCCAGGAGTTGGAAATCACGTTCCCCCCTGGCTCCCAAGGGCACATGCAAAGCGACCCTGAGGGAAACAGGATCAGTGAAGGATTTTATTGGTTCTGGAGACTTTCTGACAGGCCTTCATAAATTTGTCTTTTAAAACAGAGGCCTCTTTGCCGTTATATATATTTTATGGGGAAAAAAGATGAATGATTAACAGCAATTGCTACAACAAGAGAAATACCATTACTTGGGGTAAATTTACCTGAGACTTGTTATCCCAACTGAGACTTGCTATCCCAACTCACTTACTTGTCTTGCTTCTATAACTCACTGTAAGAGCCAGTGAAGTAAAAACACTAACTTTCGGCTTACTAATGCTATTTAAGAAATTATCAGCGTACACAGCAAAACCACCTTTCAACCAATCTGAAATAGTCTTGGAAATGCTCATCTGAACCTTATAGGCAGCTGTGCACGTTACAGAGTGATCTATTTTTGCCCTTCATTTCTTTAGGTTCATCTATTAGCTGCCAGGCCCCTTATTGACAAACAGTATGAAAATAATAACAAAAAAAGAACTGAGTTGTGTAGTCTTCTCTGTTTCCTTTCTTGATCTTAGGTGGTGATTCGCCTACATTGGCAAAAGCTTAGTAGTAACACTCATAGTGTTAAGATCTAGCTGTGGTTTTTGTGTCCGTCATGCCTATCGACCATGTCCTGACCGAGAAGGGGAAAACATTCCCTATCTTGAATGACTGGATCTAGGAACCAGGCCTCGTGATGTGGTGTAAGTGCAACTGCTGTTCCTTTACAGAAAACAAGGGTCAAGAAGGACCAAACTGAACCAAGCACCCACATTCATAGAGAAGACTGGTATGTGCTTACTCCAGAAGTTTAGGTGCATAAAGCAATCCCCAGAAGGGTATCTTAGGGCAATCGTGCCATGCATCAGTTCCCCTATGGGAAAAATTTCTCCTGAGGTTCATGCTGATTGCACCTATTTCAGCCTGTGCTTTATTGTAAAGATAGCTTTGGGTCTCTCTTTGGGTTTTTTTTTGCGCTCTCTCTCTTTTTTTAATTTAGAAACCTGTCTACATTTGTGCCTCACTGTTTTGTTGGAAACAGATGGCCCTTCCTGGAGACACACAGTTGAGTGAACAGACACCGACCACTTTAACATGTGGTAGCATGTTTGTAATTAGATATTTAGAGTGCCAGACAATCACTATCGAACCTTGTCATGAGGGAAATTTAGGTCTGTGTTTACCAAGATCTGAATTATAAACTGAATCCCCGCCAGAGCTTTACTCTTGGGTATAAAATAAAAGACGACTATGGTTGAATATTGAATGACATTGAATAAAGCTACCACCTGCCCTGTCTTAGAGATGATCGCTCACTCCCTTCTCCCACCCCAGTACCTTGGTTTTTGTTGACCATTGTATGTGATTTGCACATGTGATAAATTTTTGGGACGAACCAGCTCATCACAGGAGGTACCACCTCTGTAACATCTCTAGCTTAGGGCTCAGCTTCCCACCTGTTTTGGGACTACAGACAGGTGAAGGCAGCTCCATGCCAACAGAAGAGATATCAGCCACTGTTGCAATGGGAAAGAAAGCTGATAAAGTCAGGGGAAAAAAGAGGGGAGCATTACAGAAGAAAGGAAGACTTAAGAGTTATCTAATGCATAAGATAATTTAATTACTGCACAGGTTTTACCCTAGTTGGAAATATTCAGCCTGCAGAAGTTGAGAGCAGAAGCAGTGGCTGCTGGGGGAGTTCTGCTGTATCTCTGTTCGCATGCTTCCCCCACGGCTGGAAGTAAACAGTTGCAATCCAGAGGCAGTTTGGTTCCAGAAACATGGTTCCCTCTGGTTTTACCTTACTTGCACCAGAAACAATGGAGGAGGCCAGAGGAAAGCATCGTGGCTTAACTGAAAGAACCATTAATGTTTCAAAACGATGAAAATTATCAAAATTATAGGTGAGAGAAAACCAGTTTTACATCAAAATCTCATGCCTGAGATGCATAATTCCAGTCCAATACTTAAATAAAATGGTTGTGAAATATAAAGTTATATTATGACTTCATTTAAAAAAAAAATTCTTAATCCAAAGTTTGGATAAGGATTTAGCAATGAAATGCTTCAGGGATAGCTTGTTTTCAGTGGGGAATTCTATGTACAAAACTGATTACAGGCTGGAGCCAAATCCCTGCCAAAGATATGAGTAGGATCATGAAAGCAGATGAACTACAATTTCCCATGCACTAGAATTCACAATAAGGCCAGGAGCAAAATGAGCACAACCAGAAAGTATTTCAAGAGCCAGGACTGAACTATGGGAGAAAGCTGTGTACTTTTCTCTGTGTACCTTTAATCACTTGCAAGATCTTTCTGAAGAGAGGTAGGTGTTGATCTTACAGACAACTAGTACACTAATTTAAATATTCATTGTATAATTTAGGAAAGGCATCTTGGAAAACTGTGTGAAAAATCTTTCAGCTCTAAGGTTTATCAAAACACAATAAACAGATAAAATTTTCAAGAAACCGAGTGCTGTAGGGGTTGTACAGGGTTTAAAAGGTAAGAGGAAAGTGAAGAAAAACAAGCATCAAAACCTGGTAATGTTAGTTTTAAGTTATCAGTCTCTTAAGGTTAAAATGTGGAAGTCTGGAAAACAAGCAAGCTGAAGTAAGGATGGCCCAGGAGCAGAGTTTTGATTTGGACTCTGCATTGCGACGTTAACTCAGGTAGCTATTGCAGCACTGCCTTGTAATTCAGTAAAATCTTACAGGATAATAAGGCAAAGTCAGATGAAAAACTTCTGGGTCAAAAGAAAGGTGAGGGAGTGAAATACAACCCCATGTGCAAACATTGAAGAACAGACTGCAGAAGGCTGAAATAACAGATGTTTGTTAAAAGGATGAGAAGAGCTTGCTAATAGTTACCATTAATACAAAATACCCGTGGCTCAGTAATGTTAGGCCTGTAGGCAACAGTAAATCAGGGTTTAGTTTCTCATGATGTTAAGGATTATGCATCCACATAAAGCAGCCTCTGCCCTGACAAGTGTACAATGTAATTGTTGTCCAAACACATCCCACTTCCTCACTACGGTTGACTCATAACTGCTTTTGAAAAACTCCCATAGGAACATTTCTTGCAGCATGAGAAGCAGATATTTTTTTTTTTCCCCTGGCATCCATTTTGAGAGATGAGAGAAGACGGCATCAGTTCGGTCCACGCTGGACCCCTGCGGGCGATGAACACGAGGTTATTTCCAGCAGGTTGGTCTGGAAGCTGCCAACTGAGGGAAGCCCTGAGCAGGCAAGCAGAGGGCAGTGTAACCACGTCATTACAGAGCGCAGAGCATCGTGGCTCTGGAGGCAGCTGGGAAAGAACCAACTATGGGCCTAGAAAAACATGGGGGGGGCTTTTTACAAGGGCAAGTAGTGATAGAATGAGAGGGTATGGCTTTAAATTGGAAGGGGAAGATTTAGATTAGATATTAGGAAGAAATTTTTCACAATGAGGGTGGGGAGGCCCTGGCACAGGTTGCCCAGGGAAGCTGTGGCTGCCCCATCCATGGAGGTGTTCAAGGCCAGGTTGGCTGGAGCCTTGAGCAGCCTGGTCTGGTGGGAGGTGTCCCTGTCCATGGCAGGGGGGTGGAACTGGGTGGGCTTTAAGGTTCCTTCCAACCCAAACCATTCTATGATTCATTCTATGATTCTATGAATGTAAGCAGTGAGGGCAAGTCATGGCTGGGCGAAGCCCCGCGTGCCACTTCTGCTCCCTCTGCGACTGCCACAGGCCTAAGGATCCGCAGGTGCTGATCTCTTCTCTCTGAAAGATAATGCGACCTGATGGAATGACAGGAAGATGTGCCAGGGAAGGTTTAGGTTGGATATCAGGAAAAGTTTCTTCACGCAGAGGGTGGTGGAGCACTGGAACAGCTCCCCAGGGAAGGAGTCACGGCACCAAGCATGGTGTAAATTTTGGAGCTGTTCTATGCAGGGACAGAGTTTGAATCGATGATCCTTGTGAGTCACTTCAACTCAGGATGTTCTGTGATTCTCTAGAGGCTCTGCCAGAGCTGCCAGCCTGGGTGCAACGTGCTGGCCTGGGCCAGGCCTCGGTGTGGGGCGCCCACAGGCTGACAAGACCGAAACACAGCAGGGCAGCCTTGAGCGACATGCTTGGGCCCCACAAGACACATAGGATGGCCCCCGCAAGACACAACAACCCCTGCAGCGTTACAGGCTCGGGGGAGAGTGTCTGGAGAGCTGCCTGGAGGAGAAGGATCTGAGGGTGGTTGGTAGCGGCTGAATAAGAGCCAGCAGTGGCCCAGGGGGCCAAGAGGGCCAATGGCATCTTGGGCTGTGTCAGACACAGCGTGGGCAGCAGGAGCAGGGCAGGGATTGTGTGGTGAGGCCACACCTCAAGTACTGGGGTCAGTTCTGGGCCCCTCACTACAAGAAGGACATTAAGGGGCTGGAAAGTGTCCAGAGAAGGGAATGAGGCTGGGGAAGGGGCTGGAGAACAAGCGACTGAGGGAGCTGGGGTTCTACATCCTGGAGAAGAGGAGGCTGAGGGGAGACCTCATCACTGTCTACAACTGCCTGAAAGGAGGATGTGGAGAGGAGGGTGTTGGTCTCTTCTCCCAAGTGACAGGTGATGGGATGAGAGGAAATGGCCTCGAGTTGCACCAGGGGATGTTCAGACTGGATATTGGGAAACATTTCTTCACTGAAATGGTTCTCAGGCCCTGGCACAGCTGCCCAGGGAGAGTGTGAAGTCCCCATCCCTGGAGGTGTTTAAAAGATGGGTAGATGAGTTTCTCAGGGATCTGGTTTAGTAGTGGACAGGTACAGTTGGACTCGATGATCTCAAAGGTCTTTTCCAAAGAAGCGATCCTGTGATTCTATGATTCTGTGACAGGCCCTGAGCACCCTCACCATTCCCACCCTGTGGAACCCCACATCGCCCATTCCCCAGCGCGCACGCGCTGCCACCCGCCCGGGCCCCGCACGCGCAGCCGCCTCTTCCTGCGGCTGCATCCGGGGATGCGATGACGTAATCGCCCCTCAGGCCGACAGGCGCAGCTTCCCCC
>JAUMJL010001520.1:0-55362 GCA_033558185.1 Dromococcyx pavoninus | reverse complement strand
GGTTTCTCAATCCATTTTTGTGGTCCTCAATCCATTTTTGGGTTCTTCAGCCCCTTTTTGGGTTTCTCAATCCATTTTTGGGTTCCTCAGCAAATTTTTGGTTCCTCAATCTATTTTTGGATTCCTCAGCCAATTTTTGTGTTCCTCAGCTTTTTGGGGGGTTCCTCAATCCATTTTGGGGTTTCTGAGCCCGTTTTGGGGTTCTGCAGCCCTCTATAGAGCCCGTTTCTTACTCCTTTTCTTTTTCCTATCGAGCCGCATGGATAGACTCTTTGGAACACTCAGTCGCACTTCTGGTGCCCCCTAGAGAGCCCTTATCTCTCCCCTTATGATCCCGCTGTGGAGTCACTTGCAGAGCACGTATCGACCCCTCTCTAACCCATATACTGCCCCGTATTCAGCTCCTATCACGCCCTTTTTCACCCCAGTGGAACCCCCTACAGAGCTCCCATCGCAGCCGATATGTCCCCGCATATGGAGCCCTCTCTAGAGCCCCTCTTTCACACTTTCTCTCGCCTATGGTGCCTTCTAGAGAGGTGCTATCACTCTTCCACTGTCCCTCGTATGGCGTTATCGTGCCCTGTAGTAGGCATAAGGCACCAAACCTAGAGACCCGATCTCTCTCTGTCTCCCCTACGGACCTCTCTCTAGAGTCCCTATCGCGCTCTCAATGTCCCTCCTATGGAGCCCCTTTAACAGCCCTTATCGCACCCTCTGTTGATACGGAGAGCTCCCATAATGGCCAAAAAAGTGCCGCATATGGAGTGTGCTATGGAGCCCCCTATCTCGCTCTTTTTCTCCCCTATGGAGTCTTCTAGAGAGGTGTTTTCACTGTCCCTGCGTCCCTCCTACGGAGTCCCTTCTAGGACCATTACCGCGCCCTGCAGTGGGCTTGTGGCGCCCCCTCCAGAGTCCCTATCTTGCTCTGTTTCGCCAATGGAGCCCTGTATAGAACCCATTAGGGGCTCCCAATATCCCACCTATGGAGCCACTTACGGAGCCCCTATCATACCCTACGTCGCCCCCATCATACCCTACGTCGCCCCCCATGGAAGCCCCTGTAGATCTCCTATCACGGCTAATAAGTCCCACACGTGGAGCCCTCTCTAGAGACCTTATCTCGCTTATTGTCTCCCGTAGGCAACACTCTATAGAGCCCCCTTCACCTTCCCTACGGAACCCATTAAACAGCCCCTATCGCCTCCGGTATTGTGCCTCTAGAGCACTCTAGAGAGCCCCTCGAGCGCCCCCTAAGTTCCTGATATTGTGCCCCCTTGGAGAGCACCTTCTGTACCCCTTTTACATCTTCCTACAAAGACCCTCTCATGCCCTGTCTTGCACCCATGGAAACGTCTATAGAGCTCCACTCACGACCAATAAGTCCGACATATGGAGCCCCTTTCTTGCTCTTTGTCTCCCTTCTAGAGCTCTATAGAAAGCCCCTATCTCGCCCCCTAGGTCTACGCTATCGAACCCCGATAGAGCACTTATCACGCCCTCTCTATCCCGAAAGGGGCATCCCCTAGAGACCCTATCACGCCCTCTCTCTCCCCATGGAACCCTCTACACATGGTCCTCGCTGTGGGGTCTTCTACATAGTCCTTATCTCGCTCTTGCTCTCTCCTCCCCGGAACTCCCTCTAGATCTTCTATCGCCGCCAAGAATTCCCTGCTATCGAGCCCCTATCTCTATCTTTCTCTCTACTATGCCGCCCTCTATAGAGCCCGTTTCTTGCTCCCTATCTTCCTCCTATGGAGCCTCTTGTACAGCCTCTACGGCACACTCGGTCGCACTTCTGAAGCCTCCTGGAGAGCCCATATCGCTCCCCTTATGATCCCGCTATGGAGCCTTGCGAAGAGCACCTGTCGAACCCTCTGGACACCTTATGCCACCCTCTATCTCTCTCCCCCGTCCCAGACATTGTCAGCCTTGCGGACAAGCAGGGTGATTAACAATGCATTCCCTGGGTGTTGATCTTCTGAGGAGACAGGCGAGCGCTGAAGAACCTGCTGCTTTTTTTGAGTGATTTAATGCCTTCTACGGAAAGAGATTCACCAGCGGCTGAGAATTCCCACTGCAGTGATGTGGCTGCTAAGTGCAGAGATGGATGAAGACTCAAATGACGGCTGCTATCGGAGGGAAGGAGCAGAGTGACTGCTTTTCTGTGGCTTTGAAATGGGTGCACGAAGAAAACTTTTGACAGCAACACGTTTCAGCCCTAGCAGTTCTCAGACAGCTTTACCTCTTTGTGTAAAGAACCTGTGGAACCGGAGTCTGCTGAAAATGCCCAAGAATGCGCGCGGAACTTGCTCGGCTAAGAAAGACAACACAGGCTCTCTCTCCGGAGGTTTCAACCTCCGCGGACGAACGACCTTGCGGGATAAATCGGTTCATATCTAGCGGCCAAACGCACGCGTTTTACAGTCATGCGGAAGAGCTGTGGCAGAGACGGCAGAAGAGAGCAGAGAAGGCACGGCTCCGCGGCAAGAAGCAGACTGGAAGGCGTACCTGTGTGTGATGAACAGATGCCTGATGAATAAACTGGAAAGGAACCCATTTCAGATCTAACAGTACACAGAGAGACTTATCTCTCGATGTAAAGCTTCCGTGCATCCCGAGTCTGCTAGGAAGCACATGAAAATATGAATCGCTCCTCTCTGGACTATTACCAGTTCGTTTGATTACTTGTGCTGCGCAGACGAAGGCAGAGGATGATCTTGCAGGGTGAAACATTTCTCGTCTGACAGGTTTCTTTTCTGAGCAACAGCTAGACGTTTTACAGTGATGCGGCTGCTTGCGGCTGAGATGGATGAAGATTGAAATGACTGCTGCTGTCGGAGGGCAGGAAGAGACCTTTTCTGTGACTATGGAACCGGCTGTAAAAGGGGCTCCGTTAGGAGGGACATTAAGAGTTGTAATAGGGGCTGTAGAGACGGCTCCATAGGAGAGACAAAGAGCGAGATAGGGACTCAAGAGAGGGTCCCATATGCGCGACTTATCGCAGGGATAGGAACTTTATAGGGGGTTCCACTGGGGCGACACAGGGCGCGAGAGGGGCTCAATAGAGGGCGGCATAAGGTGTCGAGAGGGTTCGACAGGTGCTCTTCGGAGGGCTCCATAGCGGGATCATAAGGGGAGCGATATGGGCTCTCCAGGAGGCTTCAGAAGTGCGACTGAGTGTGCCGTAGAGGCTGTACAAGAGGCTCCATAGGAGGAAGATAGGGAGCAAGAAACGGGCTCTATAGAGGGCTGCATAGTGGAGAGAAAGATAGAGATAGGGGCTCGATAGCAGGGAATTCTTGGCGGCGATAGAAGATCTAGAGGGAGTTCCGTGGAGGAGAGAGCAAGAGCGAGATAAGGACTATGTATAAGACCCCACAGCGAGGACCTGAGGGGCACGATAGGGGCATGTGTAGAGGGTTCCATGGGGAGAGAGGGCGTGATAGGGTCTCTAGGGGGTGCCCCTTTCGGGATAGAGAGGGCGTGATAAGTGCTCTATCGGGGTTCGATAGCGTAGACCAGAAGTGCGACTGAGTGTTCCAAGGAGTCTATACATGCGGCTCTAAAGGAGGTAGAAAAGGAGCAAGAAACGGCAGAGTGGAGAAAAGGAGCAAGCGGCAGAGTGGAGAGAAAGATGAGCTGAAGAACCAAAAAAATGGGCTGAGGAACCAAAAATGGGCTGGAGAAACAAAAACTGGATTGAGGAACCCAAAAAATGGATTGAGGAACCCAAAAATGGGCTGAAAAACCAAAAATGGGCTGAGAAACCTAAAAAAGGATTGAGGCAACCAAAAAGTGGCTCAGGACACCAAAAATGGGTTGAGGAACCCAAAAAATGGATTGAGGAACCCAAAAATGGATTGAGGAACCTAAAAACGGGCTGAAGAACCCAAAATGGATTGAAGAGACCAAAAATGGGTTGAGGAGACCAAAAATGGGCTGAGGAACCAAAAAATGGGCTGAGGAATTTTTGGTTTCCTTAGACCATTTTTGGACTCCTCAATCCATTTTTTCGGTTTCTCAATCCATTTTTGGTTTTCTCACTCCACTTTTGGGTTCCTCAGCCCATTTTTGGTTTCTTCAAACCATTTTTGGGTTCCTCAATCCATTTTACGTGTTCCTGAGCCCATTTTGGATTCCTCAACCCACTTTTGGGTTCCTCAATCTATTTTTGGTTTCCTCAATGTGTTTTTGGGTTCTTCAGGCCATTTTTGGGTTCCTCAGTCCATTTTTAGGTCCCTCAATCCATTTTTGGGTCCCTCAATCCATTTTTGGCTTCTTCAGCCCATCTGTGGGTTCCTCAGCCCATTTTTGGGTTCCTCTATGCATTTTTCTTTTCCTGAGCCCATTTTATGGTTCCTCAATCCATTTTTGGTTCATCAACCCATTTTTTTGTTCATGAGCCCGTTTTAGTTTCCTCAGCCCATTTTGGGGTTTCTCAATCCATTTTTGTGGTCCTCAATCCATTTTTGGGTTCTTCAGCCCCTTTTTGGGTTTCTCAATCCATTTTTGGGTTCCTCAGCAAATTTTTGGTTCCTCAATCTATTTTTGGATTCCTCAGCCAATTTTTGTGTTCCTCAGCTTTTTGGGGGGTTCCTCAATCCATTTTGGGGTTTCTGAGCCCGTTTTGGGGTTCTGCAGCCCTCTATAGAGCCCGTTTCTTACTCCTTTTCTTTTTCCTATCGAGCCGCATGGATAGACTCTTTGGAACACTCAGTCGCACTTCTGGTGCCCCCTAGAGAGCCCTTATCTCTCCCCTTATGATCCCGCTGTGGAGTCACTTGCAGAGCACGTATCGACCCCTCTCTAACCCATATACTGCCCCGTATTCAGCTCCTATCACGCCCTTTTTCACCCCAGTGGAACCCCCTACAGAGCTCCCATCGCAGCCGATATGTCCCGCATATGGAGCCCTCTCTAGAGCCCCTCTTTCACACTTTCTCTCGCCTATGGTGCCTTCTAGAGAGGTGCTATCACTCTTCCACTGTCCCTCGTATGGCGTTATCGTGCCCTGTAGTAGGCATAAGGCACCAAACCTAGAGACCCGATCTCTCTCTGTCTCCCCTACGGACCTCTCTCTAGAGTCCCTATCGCGCTCTCAATGTCCCTCCTATGGAGCCCCTTTAACAGCCCTTATCGCACCCTCTGTTGCTACGGAGAGCTCCCATAATGGCCAAAAAAGTGCCGCATATGGAGTGTGCTATGGAGCCCCTATCTCGCTCTTTTTCTCCCCTATGGAGTCTTCTAGAGAGGTGTTTTCACTGTCCCTGCGTCCCTCCTACGGAGTCCCTTCTAGGACCATTACCGCGCCCTGCAGTGGGCTTGTGGCGCCCCCTCCAGAGTCCCTATCTTGCTCTGTTTCGCCAATGGAGCCCTGTATAGAACCCATTAGGGGCTCCCAATATCCCACCTATGGAGCCACTTACGGAGCCCCTATCATACCCTACGTCGCCCCCATCATACCCTACGTCGCCCCCATGGAAGCCCCTGTAGATCTCCTATCACGGCTAATAAGTCCCACACGTGGAGCCCTCTCTAGAGACCTTATCTCGCTTATTGTCTCCCGTAGGCAACACTCTATAGAGCCCCCTTCACCTTCCCTACGGAACCCATTAAACAGCCCCTATCGCCTCCGGTATTGTGCCTCTAGAGCACTCTAGAGAGCCCCTCGAGCGCCCCCTAAGTTCCTGATATTGTGCCCCCTTGGAGAGCACCTTCTGTACCCCTTTTACATCTTCCTACAAAGACCCTCTCATGCCCTGTCTTGCACCCATGGAAACGTCTATAGAGCTCCACTCACGACCAATAAGTCCGACATATGGAGCCCCTTTCTTGCTCTTTGTCTCCCTTCTAGAGCTCTATAGAAAGCCCCTATCTCGCCCCCTAGGTCTACGCTATCGAACCCCGATAGAGCACTTATCACGCCCTCTCTATCCCGAAAGGGGCATCCCCTAGAGACCCTATCACGCCCTCTCTCTCCCCATGGAACCCTCTACACATGGTCCTCGCTGTGGGGTCTTCTACATAGTCCTTATCTCGCTCTTGCTCTCTCCTCCCCGGAACTCCCTCTAGATCTTCTATCGCCGCCAAGAATTCCCTGCTATCGAGCCCCTATCTCTATCTTTCTCTCTACTATGCCGCCCTCTATAGAGCCCGTTTCTTGCTCCCTATCTTCCTCCTATGGAGCCTCTTGTACAGCCTCTACGGCACACTCGGTCGCACTTCTGAAGCCTCCTGGAGAGCCCATATCGCTCCCCTTATGATCCCGCTATGGAGCCTTGCGAAGAGCACCTGTCGAACCCTCTGGACACCTTATGCCACCCTCTATCTCTCTCCCCCGTCCCAGACATTGTCAGCCTTGCGGACAAGCAGGGTGATTAACAATGCATTCCCTGGGTGTTGATCTTCTGAGGAGACAGGCGAGCGCTGAAGAACCTGCTGCTTTTTTTGAGTGATTTAATGCCTTCTACGGAAAGAGATTCACCAGCGGCTGAGAATTCCCACTGCAGTGATGTGGCTGCTAAGTGCAGAGATGGATGAAGACTCAAATGACGGCTGCTATCGGAGGGAAGGAGCAGAGTGACTGCTTTTCTGTGGCTTTGAAATGGGTGCACGAAGAAAACTTTTGACAGCAACACGTTTCAGCCCTAGCAGTTCTCAGACAGCTTTACCTCTTTGTGTAAAGAACCTGTGGAACCGGAGTCTGCTGAAAATGCCCAAGAATGCGCGCGGAACTTGCTCGGCTAAGAAAGACAACACAGGCTCTCTCTCCGGAGGTTTCAACCTCCGCGGACGAACGACCTTGCGGGATAAATCGGTTCATATCTAGCGGCCAAACGCACGCGTTTTACAGTCATGCGGAAGAGCTGTGGCAGAGACGGCAGAAGAGAGCAGAGAAGGCACGGCTCCGCGGCAAGAAGCAGACTGGAAGGCGTACCTGTGTGTGATGAACAGATGCCTGATGAATAAACTGGAAAGGAACCCATTTCAGATCTAACAGTACACAGAGAGACTTATCTCTCGATGTAAAGCTTCCGTGCATCCCGAGTCTGCTAGGAAGCACATGAAAATATGAATCGCTCCTCTCTGGACTATTACCAGTTCGTTTGATTACTTGTGCTGCGCAGACGAAGGCAGAGGATGATCTTGCAGGGTGAAACATTTCTCGTCTGACAGGTTTCTTTTCTGAGCAACAGCTAGACGTTTTACAGTGATGCGGCTGCTTACGGCTGAGATGGATGAAGATTTAAATGACTGCTGCTGTCGGAGGGCAGGAAGAGACCTTTTCTGTGACTATGGAACCGGCTGTAAAAGGGGCTCCGTTAGGAGGGACATTAAGAGTTGTAATAGGGGCTGTAGAGACGGCTCCATAGGAGAGACAAAGAGCGAGATAGGGACTCAAGAGAGGGTCCCATATGCGCGACTTATCGCAGGGATAGGAACTTTATAGGGGGTTCCACTGGGGCGACACAGGGCGCGAGAGGGGCTCAATAGAGGGCGGCATAAGGTGTCGAGAGGGTTCGACAGGTGCTCTTCGGAGGGCTCCATAGCGGGATCATAAGGGGAGCGATATGGGCTCTCCAGGAGGCTTCAGAAGTGCGACTGAGTGTGCCGTAGAGGCTGTACAAGAGGCTCCATAGGAGGAAGATAGGGAGCAAGAAACGGGCTCTATAGAGGGCTGCATAGTGGAGAGAAAGATAGAGATAGGGGCTCGATAGCAGGGAATTCTTGGCGGCGATAGAAGATCTAGAGGGAGTTCCGTGGAGGAGAGAGCAAGAGCGAGATAAGGACTATGTATAAGACCCCACAGCGAGGACCTGAGGGGCACGATAGGGGCATGTGTAGAGGGTTCCATGGGGAGAGAGGGCGTGATAGGGTCTCTAGGGGGTGCCCCTTTCGGGATAGAGAGGGCGTGATAAGTGCTCTATCGGGGTTCGATAGCGTAGACCAGAAGTGCGACTGAGTGTTCCAAGGAGTCTATACATGCGGCTCGAAAGGAGGAAGAAAAGGAGCAAGAAACGGCAGAGTGGAGAAAAGGAGCAAGCGGCAGAGTGGAGAGAAAGATGAGCTGAAGAACCGAAAAAATGGGCTGAGGAACCAAAAATGGGCTGGAGAAACAAAAACTGGATTGAGGAACCCAAAAAATGGATTGAGGAACCCAAAAATGGGCTGAAAAACCAAAAATGGGCTGAGAAACCTAAAAAAGGATTGAGGCAACCAAAAAGTGGCTCAGGACACCAAAAATGGGTTGAGGAACCCAAAAAATGGATTGAGGAACCCAAAAATGGATTGAGGAACCTAAAAACGGGCTGAAGAACCCAAAATGGATTGAAGAGACCAAAAATGGGTTGAGGAGACCAAAAATGGGCTGAGGAACCAAAAAATGGGCTGAGGAATTTTTGGTTTCCTTAGACCATTTTTGGACTCCTCAATCCATTTTTTCGGTTTCTCAATCCATTTTTGGTTTTCTCACTCCACTTTTGGGTTCCTCAGCCCATTTTTGGTTTCTTCAAACCATTTTTGGGTTCCTCAATCCATTTTACGTGTTCCTGAGCCCATTTTGGATTCCTCAACCCACTTTTGGGTTCCTCAATCTATTTTTGGTTTCCTCAATGTGTTTTTGGGTTCTTCAGGCCATTTTTGGGTTCCTCAGTCCATTTTTACGTCCCTCAATCCATTTTTGGGTCCCTCAATCCATTTTTGGCTTCTTCAGCCCATCTGTGGGTTCCTCAGCCCATTTTTGGGTTCCTCTATGCATTTTTCTTTTCCTGAGCCCATTTTATGGTTCCTCAATCCATTTTTGGTTCATCAACCCATTTTTTTGTTCATGAGCCCGTTTTAGTTTCCTCAGCCCATTTTGGGGTTTCTCAATCCATTTTTGTGGTCCTCAATCCATTTTTGGGTTCTTCAGCCCCTTTTTGGGTTTCTCAATCCATTTTTGGGTTCCTCAGCAAATTTTTGGTTCCTCAATCTATTTTTGGATTCCTCAGCCAATTTTTGTGTTCCTCAGCTTTTTGGGGGGTTCCTCAATCCATTTTGGGGTTTCTGAGCCCGTTTTGGGGTTCTGCAGCCCTCTATAGAGCCCGTTTCTTACTCCTTTTCTTTTTCCTATCGAGCCGCATGGATAGACTCTTTGGAACACTCAGTCGCACTTCTGGTGCCCCCTAGAGAGCCCTTATCTCTCCCCTTATGATCCCGCTGGGGAGTCACTTGCAGAGCACGTATCGACCCCTCTCTCAGCCATATGCTGCCCCGTATTCACCTCCTATCATGCCCTTTTTCACCCCAGTGGAACCCCCTACAGAGCTCCCATCGCAGCCGATATGTCCCGCATATGGAGCCCTCTCTAGAGCCCCTCTTTCACACTTTCTCTCGCCTATGGTGCCTTCTAGAGAGGTGCTATCACTCTTCCACTGTCCCTCGTATGGCGTTATCGTGCCCTGTAGTTGGCATAAGGCGCCACACCTAGAGCCCCGATCTCTCTCTGTCTCCCCTACGGACCTCTCTCTAGAGTCCCTATCGCGCTCTCAATGTCCCTCCTATGGAGCCCCTTTAACAGCCCTTATCGCACCCTCTGTTGATACGGAGAGCTCCCATAATGGCCAAAAAAGTGCCGCATATGGAGTGTGCTATGGAGCCCCTATCTCGCTCTTTTTCTCCCCTATGGAGTCTTCTAGAGAGGTGTTTTCACTGTCCCTGAGTCCCTCCTACGGAGTCCCTTCTAGGACCATTACCGCGCCCTGCAGTGGGCTTGTGGCGCCCCCTCCAGAGTCCCTATCTTGCTCTGTTTCGCCAATGGAGCCCTGTATAGAACCCATTAGGGGCTCCCAATATCCCACCTATGGAGCCACTTACGGAGCCCCTATCATACCCTACGTCGCCCCCATCATACCCTACGTCGCCCCCATGGAAGCCCCTGTAGATCTCCTATCACGGCTAATAAGTCCCACACGTGGAGCCCTCTCTAGAGACCTTATCTCGCTTATTGTCTCCCGTAGGCAACACTCTATAGAGCCCCCTTCACCTTCCCTACGGAACCCATTAAACAGCCCCTATCGCCTCCGGTATTGTGCCTCTAGAGCACTCTAGAGAGCCCCTCGAGCGCCCCCTAAGTTCCTGATATTGTGCCCCCTTGGAGAGCACCTTCTGTACCCCTTTTACATCTTCCTACAAAGACCCTCTCATGCCCTGTCTTGCACCCATGGAAACGTCTATAGAGCTCCACTCACGACCAATAAGTCCGACATATGGAGCCCCTTTCTTGCTCTTTGTCTCCCTTCTAGAGCTCTATAGAAAGCCCCTATCTCGCCCCCTAGGTCTACGCTATCGAACCCCGATAGAGCACTTATCACGCCCTCTCTATCCCGAAAGGGGCATCCCCTAGAGACCCTATCACGCCCTCTCTCTCCCCATGGAACCCTCTACACATGGTCCTCGCTGTGGGGTCTTCTACATAGTCCTTATCTCGCTCTTGCTCTCTCCTCCACGGAACTCCCTCTAGATCTTCTATCGCCGCCAAGAATTCCCTGCTATCGAGCCCCTATCTCTATCTTTCTCTCTACTATGCCGCCCCCTATAGAGCCCGTTTCTTGCTCCCTATCTTCCTCCTATGGAGCCTCTTGTACAGCCTCTACGGCACACTCGGTCGCACTTCTGAAGCCTCCTGGAGAGCCCATATCGCTCCCCTTATGATCCCGCTATGGAGCCTTGCGAAGAGCACCTGTCGAACCCTCTGGACACCTTATGCCACCCTCTATCTCTCTCCCCCGTCCCAGACATTGTCAGCCTTGCGGACAAGCAGGGTGATTAACAATGCATTCCCTGGGTGTTGATCTTCTGAGGATACAGGCGAGCGCTGAAGAACCTGCTGCTTTTTTTGAGTGATTTAATGCCTTCTACGGAAAGAGATTCACCAGCGGCTGAGAATTCCCACTGCAGTGATGTGGCTGCTAAGTGCAGAGATGGATGAAGACTCAAATGACGGCTGCTATCGGAGGGAAGGAGCAGAGTGACTGCTTTTCTGTGGCTTTGAAATGGGTGCACGAAGAAAACTTTTGACAGCAACACGTTTCAGCCCTAGCAGTTCTCAGACAGCTTTACCTCTTTGTGTAAAGAACCTGTGGAACCGGAGTCTGCTGAAAATGCCCAAGAATGCGCGCGGAACTTGCTCGGCTAAGAAAGACAACACAGGCTCTCTCTCCGGAGGTTTCAACCTCCGCGGACGAACGACCTTGCGGGATAAATCGGTTCATATCTAGCGGCCAAACGCACGCGTTTTACAGTCATGCGGAAGAGCTGTGGCAGAGACGGCAGAAGAGAGCAGAGAAGGCACGGCTCCGCGGCAAGAAGCAGACTGGAAGGCGTACCTGTGTGTGATGAACAGATGCCTGATGAATAAACTGGAAAGGAACCCATTTCAGATCTAACAGTACACAGAGAGACTTATCTCTCGATGTAAAGCTTCCGTGCATCCCGAGTCTGCTAGGAAGCACATGAAAATATGAATCGCTCCTCTCTGGACTATTACCAGTTCGTTTGATTACTTGTGCTGCGCAGACGAAGGCAGAGGATGATCTTGCAGGGTGAAACATTTCTCGTCTGACAGGTTTCTTTTCTGAGCAACAGCTAGACGTTTTACAGTGATGCGGCTGCTTACGGCTGAGATGGATGAAGATTTAAATGACTGCTGCTGTCGGAGGGCAGGAAGAGACCTTTTCTGTGACTATGGAACCGGCTGTAAAAGGGGCTCCGTTAGGAGGGACATTAAGAGTTGTAATAGGGGCTGTAGAGACGGCTCCATAGGAGAGACAAAGAGCGAGATAGGGACTCAAGAGAGGGTCCCATATGCGCGACTTATCGCAGGGATAGGAACTTTATAGGGGGTTCCACTGGGGCGACACAGGGCGCGAGAGGGGCTCAATAGAGGGCGGCATAAGGTGTCGAGAGGGTTCGACAGGTGCTCTTCGGAGGGCTCCATAGCGGGATCATAAGGGGAGCGATATGGGCTCTCCAGGAGGCTTCAGAAGTGCGACTGAGTGTGCCGTAGAGGCTGTACAAGAGGCTCCATAGGAGGAAGATAGGGAGCAAGAAACGGGCTCTATAGAGGGCTGCATAGTGGAGAGAAAGATAGAGATAGGGGCTCGATAGCAGGGAATTCTTGGCGGCGATAGAAGATCTAGAGGGAGTTCCGTGGAGGAGAGAGCAAGAGCGAGATAAGGACTATGTATAAGACCCCACAGCGAGGACCTGAGGGGCACGATAGGGGCATGTGTAGAGGGTTCCATGGGGAGAGAGGGCGTGATAGGGTCTCTAGGGGGTGCCCCTTTCGGGATAGAGAGGGCGTGATAAGTGCTCTATCGGGGTTCGATAGCGTAGACCAGAAGTGCGACTGAGTGTTCCAAGGAGTCTATACATGCGGCTCGAAAGGAGGAAGAAAAGGAGCAAGAAACGGCAGAGTGGAGAAAAGGAGCAAGCGGCAGAGTGGAGAGAAAGATGAGCTGAAGAACCGAAAAAATGGGCTGAGGAACCAAAAATGGGCTGGAGAAACAAAAACTGGATTGAGGAACCCAAAAAATGGATTGAGGAACCCAAAAATGGGCTGAAAAACCAAAAATGGGCTGAGAAACCTAAAAAAGGATTGAGGCAACCAAAAAGTGGCTCAGGACACCAAAAATGGGTTGAGGAACCCAAAAAATGGATTGAGGAACCCAAAAATGGATTGAGGAACCTAAAAACGGGCTGAAGAACCCAAAATGGATTGAAGAGACCAAAAATGGGTTGAGGAGACCAAAAATGGGCTGAGGAACCAAAAAATGGGCTGAGGAATTTTTGGTTTCCTTAGACCATTTTTGGACTCCTCAATCCATTTTTTCGGTTTCTCAATCCATTTTTGGTTTTCTCACTCCACTTTTGGGTTCCTCAGCCCATTTTTGGTTTCTTCAAACCATTTTTGGGTTCCTCAATCCATTTTACGTGTTCCTGAGCCCATTTTGGATTCCTCAACCCACTTTTGGGTTCCTCAATCTATTTTTGGTTTCCTCAATGTGTTTTTGGGTTCTTCAGGCCATTTTTGGGTTCCTCAGTCCATTTTTAGGTCCCTCAATCCATTTTTGGGTCCCTCAATCCATTTTTGGCTTCTTCAGCCCATCTGTGGGTTCCTCAGCCCATTTTTGGGTTCCTCTATGCATTTTTCTTTTCCTGAGCCCATTTTATGGTTCCTCAATCCATTTTTGGTTCATCAACCCATTTTTTTGTTCATGAGCCCGTTTTAGTTTCCTCAGCCCATTTTGGGGTTTCTCAATCCATTTTTGTGGTCCTCAATCCATTTTTGGGTTCTTCAGCCCCTTTTTGGGTTTCTCAATCCATTTTTGGGTTCCTCAGCAAATTTTTGGTTCCTCAATCTATTTTTGGATTCCTCAGCCAATTTTTGTGTTCCTCAGCTTTTTGGGGGGTTCCTCAATCCATTTTGGGGTTTCTGAGCCCGTTTTGGGGTTCTGCAGCCCTCTATAGAGCCCGTTTCTTACTCCTTTTCTTTTTCCTATCGAGCCGCATGGATAGACTCTTTGGAACACTCAGTCGCACTTCTGGTGCCCCCTAGAGAGCCCTTATCTCTCCCCTTATGATCCCGCTGGGGAGTCACTTGCAGAGCACGTATCGACCCCTCTCTCAGCCATATGCTGCCCCGTATTCACCTCCTATCATGCCCTTTTTCACCCCAGTGGAACCCCCTACAGAGCTCCCATCGCAGCCGATATGTCCCGCATATGGAGCCCTCTCTAGAGCCCCTCTTTCACACTTTCTCTCGCCTATGGTGCCTTCTAGAGAGGTGCTATCACTCTTCCACTGTCCCTCGTATGGCGTTATCGTGCCCTGTAGTTGGCATAAGGCGCCACACCTAGAGCCCCGATCTCTCTCTGTCTCCCCTACGGACCTCTCTCTAGAGTCCCTATCGCGCTCTCAATGTCCCTCCTATGGAGCCCCTTTAACAGCCCTTATCGCACCCTCTGTTGATACGGAGAGCTCCCATAATGGCCAAAAAAGTGCCGCATATGGAGTGTGCTATGGAGCCCCTATCTCGCTCTTTTTCTCCCCTATGGAGTCTTCTACAGAGGTGTTTTCACTGTCCCTGCGTCCCTCCTAAGGAGTCCCTTCTAGGACCATTACCGCGCCCTGCAGTGGGCTTGTGGCGCCCCCTCCAGAGTCCCTATCTTGCTCTGTTTCGCCAATGGAGCCCTGTATAGAACCCATTAGGGGCTCCCAATATCCCACCTATGGAGTCACTTATGGAGCCCCTATCATACCCTATGTCGCCCCCATCATACCCTACGTCGCCCCCATGGAAGCCCCTGTAGATCTCCTATCACGGCTAATAAGTCCCACACGTGGAGCCCTCTCTAGAGACCTTATCTCGCTTATTGTCTCCCGTAGGCAACACTCTATAGAGCCCCCTTCACCTTCCCTACGGAACCCATTAAACAGCCCCTATCGCCTCCGGTATTGTGCCTCTAGAGCACTCTAGAGAGCCCCTCGAGCGCCCCCTAAGTTCCTGATATTGTGCCCCCTTGTAGAGCACCTTCTGTACCCCTTTTACATCTTCCTACAAAGACCCTCTCATGCCCTGTCTTGCACCCATGGAAACGTCTATAGAGCTCCACTCACGACCAATAAGTCCGACATATGGAGCCCCTTTCTTGCTCTTTGTCTCCCTTCTAGAGCTCTATAGAAAGCCCCTATCTCGCCCCCTAGGTCTACGCTATCGAACCCCGATAGAGCACTTATCACGCCCTCTCTATCACGAAAGGGGCATACCCTAGAGACCCTATCACGCCCTCTCTCTCCCCATGGAACCCTCTACACATGGTCCTCGCTGTGGGGTCTTCTACATAGTCCTTATCTCGCTCTTGCTCTCTCCTCCACGGAACTCCCTCTAGATCTTCTATCGCCGCCAAGAATTCCCTGCTATCGAGCCCCTATCTCTATCTTTCTCTCCACTATGCAGCCCTCTATAGAGCCCGTTTCTTGCTCCCTATCTTCCTCCTATGGAGCCTCTTGTACAGCCTCTACGGCACACTCGGTCGCACTTCTGAAGCCTCCTGGAGAGCCCATATCGCTCCCCTTATGATCCCGCTATGGAGCCTTGCGAAGAGCACCTGTCGAACCCTCTGGACACCTTATGCCACCCTCTATCTCTCTCCCCCGTCCCAGACATTGTCAGCCTTGCGGACAAGCAGGGTGATTAACAATGCATTCCCTGGGTGTTGATCTTCCGAGGAGACAGGCGAGCGCTGAAGAACCTGCTGCTTTTTTTGAGTGATTTAATGCCTTCTACGGAAAGAGATTCACCAGCGGCTGAGAATTCCCACTGCAGTGATGTGGCTGCTAAGTGCAGAGATGGATGAAGACTCAAATGACGGCTGCTATCGGAGGGAAGGAGCAGAGTGACTGCTTTTCTGTGGCTTTGAAATGGGTGCACGAAGAAAACTTTTGACAGCAACACGTTTCAGCCCTAGCAGTTCTCAGACAGCTTTACCTCTTTGTGTAAAGAACCTGTGGAACCGGAGTCTGCTGAAAATGCCCAAGAATGCGCGCGGAACTTGCTCGGCTAAGAAAGACAACACAGGCTCTCTCTCCGGAGGTTTCAACCTCCGCGGACGAACGACCTTGCGGGATAAATCGGTTCATATCTAGCGGCCAAACGCACGCGTTTTACAGTCATGCGGAAGAGCTGTGGCAGAGACGGCAGAAGAGAGCAGAGAAGGCACGGCTCCGCGGCAAGAAGCAGACTGGAAGGCGTACCTGTGTGTGATGAACAGATGCCTGATGAATAAACTGGAAAGGAACCCATTTCAGATCTAACAGTACACAGAGAGACTTATCTCTCGATGTAAAGCTTCCGTGCATCCCGAGTCTGCTAGGAAGCACATGAAAATATGAATCGCTCCTCTCTGGACTATTACCAGTTCGTTTGATTACTTGTGCTGCGCAGACGAAGGCAGAGGATGATCTTGCAGGGTGAAACATTTCTCGTCTGACAGGTTTCTTTTCTGAGCAACAGCTAGACGTTTTACAGTGATGCGGCTGCTTACGGCTGAGATGGATGAAGATTTAAATGACTGCTGCTGTCGGAGGGCAGGAAGAGACCTTTTCTGTGACTATGGAACCGGCTGTAAAAGGGGCTCCGTTAGGAGGGACATTAAGAGTTGTAATAGGGGCTGTAGAGACGGCTCCATAGGAGAGACAAAGAGCGAGATAGGGACTCAAGAGAGGGTCCCATATGCGCGACTTATCGCAGGGATAGGAACTTTATAGGGGGTTCCACTGGGGCGACACAGGGCGCGAGAGGGGCTCAATAGAGGGCGGCATAAGGTGTCGAGAGGGTTCGACAGGTGCTCTTCGGAGGGCTCCATAGCGGGATCATAAGGGGAGCGATATGGGCTCTCCAGGAGGCTTCAGAAGTGCGACTGAGTGTGCCGTAGAGGCTGTACAAGAGGCTCCATAGGAGGAAGATAGGGAGCAAGAAACGGGCTCTATAGAGGGCTGCATAGTGGAGAGAAAGATAGAGATAGGGGCTCGATAGCAGGGAATTCTTGGCGGCGATAGAAGATCTAGAGGGAGTTCCGTGGAGGAGAGAGCAAGAGCGAGATAAGGACTATGTATAAGACCCCACAGCGAGGACCTGAGGGGCACGATAGGGGCATGTGTAGAGGGTTCCATGGGGAGAGAGGGCGTGATAGGGTCTCTAGGGGGTGCCCCTTTCGGGATAGAGAGGGCGTGATAAGTGCTCTATCGGGGTTCGATAGCGTAGACCAGAAGTGCGACTGAGTGTTCCAAGGAGTCTATACATGCGGCTCGAAAGGAGGAAGAAAAGGAGCAAGAAACGGCAGAGTGGAGAAAAGGAGCAAGCGGCAGAGTGGAGAGAAAGATGAGCTGAAGAACCGAAAAAATGGGCTGAGGAACCAAAAATGGGCTGGAGAAACAAAAACTGGATTGAGGAACCCAAAAAATGGATTGAGGAACCCAAAAATGGGCTGAAAAACCAAAAATGGGCTGAGAAACCTAAAAAAGGATTGAGGCAACCAAAAAGTGGCTCAGGACACCAAAAATGGGTTGAGGAACCCAAAAAATGGATTGAGGAACCCAAAAATGGATTGAGGAACCTAAAAACGGGCTGAAGAACCCAAAATGGATTGAAGAGACCAAAAATGGGTTGAGGAGACCAAAAATGGGCTGAGGAACCAAAAAATGGGCTGAGGAATTTTTGGTTTCCTTAGACCATTTTTGGACTCCTCAATCCATTTTTTCGGTTTCTCAATCCATTTTTGGTTTTCTCACTCCACTTTTGGGTTCCTCAGCCCATTTTTGGTTTCTTCAAACCATTTTTGGGTTCCTCAATCCATTTTACGTGTTCCTGAGCCCATTTTGGATTCCTCAACCCACTTTTGGGTTCCTCAATCTATTTTTGGTTTCCTCAATGTGTTTTTGGGTTCTTCAGGCCATTTTTGGGTTCCTCAGTCCATTTTTAGGTCCCTCAATCCATTTTTGGGTCCCTCAATCTATTTTTGGCTTCTTCAGCCCATCTGTGGGTTCCTCAGCCCATTTTTGGGTTCCTCTATGCATTTTTCTTTTCCTGAGCCCATTTTATGGTTCCTAAATCCATTTTTGGTTCATCAACCCATTTTTTTGTTCATGAGCCCGTTTTAGTTTCCTCAGCCCATTTTGGGGTTTCTCAATCCATTTTTGTGGTCCTCAATCCATTTTTGGGTTCCTCAGCAAATTTTTGGTTCCTCAGCTTTTTTGGGGGTTCCTCAATCCATTTTTGGGTTTCTGAGCCCGTTTTGGGGTTCTGCAGCCCTCTCTAGAGCCCGTTTCTTACTCCTTTTCTTTTTCCTATCGAGCCGCATGGATAGACTCTTTGGAACACTCAGTCGCACTTCTGGTGCCCCCTAGAGAGCCCTTATCTCTCCCCTTATGATCCCGCTGTGGAGTCACTTGCAGAGCACGTATCGACCCCTCTCTAACCCATATGCTGCCCCGTATTCAGCTCCTATCACGCCCTTTTTCACCCCAGTGGAACCCCCTACAGAGCTCCCATCGCAGCCGATATGTCCCGCATATGGAGCCCTCTCTAGAGCCCCTCTTTCACACTTTCTCTCGCCTATGGTGCCTTCTAGAGAGGTGCTATCACTCTTCCACTGTCCCTCGTATGGCGTTATCGTGCCCTGTAGTAGGCATAAGGCGCCACACCTAGCACCCCGATCTCTCTCTGTCTCCCCTACGGACCTCTCTCTAGAGTCCCTATCGCGCTCTCAATGTCCCTCCTATGGAGCCCCTTTAACAGCCCTTATCGCACCCTCTGTTGATACGGAGAGCTCCCATAATGGCCAAAAAAGTGCCGCATATGGAGTGTGCTATGGAGCCCCTATCTCGCTCTTTTTCTCCCCTATGGAGTCTTCTACAGAGGTGTTTTCACTGTCCCTGCGTCCCTCCTACGGAGTCCCTTCTAGGACCATTACCGCGCCCTGCAGTGGGCTTGTGGCGCCCCCTCCAGAGTCCCTATCTTGCTCTGTTTCGCCAATGGAGCCCTGTAGAGAACCCATTAGGGGCTCCCAATATCCCACCTATGGAGCCACTTATGGAGCCCCTATCATACCCTACGTCGCCCCCATCATACCCTACGTCGCCCCCATGGAAGCCCCTGTAGATCTCCTATCACGGCTAATAAGTCCCACACGTGGAGCCCTCTCTAGAGACCTTATCTCGCTTATTGTCTCCCGTAGGCAACACTCTATAGAGCCCCCTTCACCTTCCCTACGGAACCCATTAAACAGCCCCTATCGCCTCCGGTATTGTGCCTCTAGAGCACTCTAGAGAGCCCCTCGAGCGCCCCCTAAGTTCCTGATATTGTGCCCCCTTGGAGAGCACCTTCTGTACCCCTTTTACATCTTCCTACAAAGACCCTCTCATGCCCTGTCTTGCACCCATGGAAACGTCTATAGAGCTCCACTCACGACCAATAAGTCCGACATATGGAGCCCCTTTCTTGCTCTTTGTCTCCCTTCTAGAGCTCTATAGAAAGCCCCTATCTCGCCCCCTAGGTCTACGCTATCGAACCCTGATAGAGCACTTATCACGCCCTCTCTATCACGAAAGGGGCATCCCCTAGAGACCCTATCACGCCCTCTCTCTCCCCATGGAACCCTCTACACATGGTCCTCGCTGTGGGGTCTTCTACATAGTCCTTATCTCGCTCTTGCTCTCTCCTCCACGGAACTCCCTCTAGATCTTCTATCGCCGCCAAGAATTCCCTGCTATCGAGCCCCTATCTCTATCTTTCTCTCCACTATGCAGCCCTCTATAGAGCCCGTTTCTTGCTCCCTATCTTCCTCCTATGGAGCCTCTTGTACAGCCTCTACGGCACACTCGGTCGCACTTCTGAAGCCTCCTGGAGAGCCCATATCGCTCCCCTTATGATCCCGCTATGGAGCCTTGCGAAGAGCACCTGTCGAACCCTCTGGACACCTTATGCCACCCTCTATCTCTCTCCCCCGTCCCAGACATTGTCAGCCTTGCGGACAAGCAGGGTGATTAACAATGCATTCCCTGGGTGTTGATCTTCCGAGGAGACAGGCGAGCGCTGAAGAACCTGCTGCTTTTTTTGAGTGATTTAATGCCTTCTACGGAAAGAGATTCACCAGCGGCTGAGAATTCCCACTGCAGTGATGTGGCTGCTAAGTGCAGAGATGGATGAAGACTCAAATGACGGCTGCTATCGGAGGGAAGGAGCAGAGTGACTGCTTTTCTGTGGCTTTGAAATGGGTGCACGAAGAAAACTTTTGACAGCAACACGTTTCAGCCCTAGCAGTTCTCAGACAGCTTTACCTCTTTGTGTAAAGAACCTGTGGAACCGGAGTCTGCTGAAAATGCCCAAGAATGCGCGCGGAACTTGCTCGGCTAAGAAAGACAACACAGGCTCTCTCTCCGGAGGTTTCAACCTCCGCGGACGAATGACCTTGCGGGATAAATCGGTTCATATCTAGCGGCCAAACGCACGCGTTTTACAGTCATGCGGAAGAGCTGTGGCAGAGACGGCAGAAGAGAGCAGAGAAGGCACGGCTCCGCGGCAAGAAGCAGACTGGAAGGCGTACCTGTGTGTGATGAACAGATGCCTGATGAATAAACTGGAAAGGAACCCATTTCAGATCTAACAGTACACAGAGAGACTTATCTCTCGATGTAAAGCTTCCGTGCATCCCGAGTCTGCTAGGAAGCACATGAAAATATGAATCGCTCCTCTCTGGACTATTACCAGTTCGTTTGATTACTTGTGCTGCGCAGACGAAGGCAGAGGATGATCTTGCAGGGTGAAACATTTCTCGTCTGACAGGTTTCTTTTCTGAGCAACAGCTAGACGTTTTACAGTGATGCGGCTGCTTACGGCTGAGATGGATGAAGATTTAAATGACTGCTGCTGTCGGAGGGCAGGAAGAGACCTTTTCTGTGACTATGGAACCGGCTGTAAAAGGGGCTCCGTTAGGAGGGACATTAAGAGTTGTAATAGGGGCTGTAGAGACGGCTCCATAGGAGAGACAAAGAGCGAGATAGGGACTCAAGAGAGGGTCCCATATGCGCGACTTATCGCAGGGATAGGAACTTTATAGGGGGTTCCACTGGGGCGACACAGGGCGCGAGAGGGGCTCAATAGAGGGCGGCATAAGGTGTCGAGAGGGTTCGACAGGTGCTCTTCGGAGGGCTCCATAGCGGGATCATAAGGGGAGCGATATGGGCTCTCCAGGAGGCTTCAGAAGTGCGACTGAGTGTGCCGTAGAGGCTGTACAAGAGGCTCCATAGGAGGAAGATAGGGAGCAAGAAACGGGCTCTATAGAGGGCTGCATAGTGGAGAGAAAGATAGAGATAGGGGCTCGATAGCAGGGAATTCTTGGCGGCGATAGAAGATCTAGAGGGAGTTCCGTGGAGGAGAGAGCAAGAGCGAGATAAGGACTATGTATAAGACCCCACAGCGAGGACCTGAGGGGCACGATAGGGGCATGTGTAGAGGGTTCCATGGGGAGAGAGGGCGTGATAGGGTCTCTAGGGGGTGCCCCTTTCGGGATAGAGAGGGCGTGATAAGTGCTCTATCGGGGTTCGATAGCGTAGACCAGAAGTGCGACTGAGTGTTCCAAGGAGTCTATACATGCGGCTCTAAAGGAGGAAGAAAAGGAGCAAGAAACGGCAGAGTGGAGAAAAGGAGCAAACGGCAGAGTGGAGAGAAAGATGAGCTGAAGAACCGAAAAAATGGGCTGAGGAACCAAAAATGGGCTGGAGAAACAAAAACTGGATTGAGGAACCCAAAAAATGGATTGAGGAACCCAAAAATGGGCTGAAAAACCAAAAATGGGCTGAGAAACCTAAAAAAGGATTGAGGCAACCAAAAAGTGGCTCAGGACACCAAAAATGGGTTGAGGAATCCAAAAATGGATTGAGGAACCCAAAAATGGATTGAGGAACCTAAAAACGGGCTGAAGAACCCAAAAATGGATTGAAGAGACCAAAAATGGCTTGAGGAGACCAAAAATGGGCTGAGGAACCAAAAAATGGGCTGAGGAATTTTTGGTTTCCTTAGACCATTTTTGGACTCCTCAATCCATTTTTTCGGTTTCTCAATCCATTTTTGGTTTTCTCACTCCACTTTTGGGTTCCTCAGCCCATTTTTGGTTTCTTCAAACCATTTTTGGGTTCCTCAATCCATTTTACGTGTTCCTGAGCCCATTTTTGGATTCCTCAACCCACTTTTGGGTTCCTCAATCCATTTCTGGTTTCCTCAATGTGTTTTTGGGTTCTTCAGGCCATTTTTGGGTTCCTCAGTCCATTTTTAGGTCCCTCAATCCATTTTTGGGTCCCTCAATCCATTTTTGGCTTCTTCAGCCCATCTGTGGGTTCCTCAGCCCATTTTTGGGTTCCTCTATGCATTTTTCTTTTCCTGAGCCCATTTTATGGTTCCTCAATCCATTTTTGGTTCATCAACCCATTTTTTTGTTCATGAGCCCGTTTTAGTTTCCTCAGCCCATTTTGGGGTTTCTCAATCCATTTTTGTGGTCCTCAATCCATTTTTGGGTTCTTCAGCCCCTTTTTGGGTTTCTCAATCCATTTTTGGGTTCCTCAGCAAATTTTTGGTTCCTCAATCTATTTTTGGATTCCTCAGCCAATTTTTGTGTTCCTCAGCTTTTTGGGGGGTTCCTCAATCCATTTTGGGGTTTCTGAGCCCGTTTTGGGGTTCTGCAGCCCTCTATAGAGCCCGTTTCTTACTCCTTTTCTTTTTCCTATCGAGCCGCATGGATAGACTCTTTGGAACACTCAGTCGCACTTCTGGTGCCCCCTAGAGAGCCCTTATCTCTCCCCTTATGATCCCGCTGTGGAGTCACTTGCAGAGCACGTATCGACCCCTCTCTAACCCATATGCTGCCCCGTATTCAGCTACTATCACGCCCTTTTTCACCCCAGTGGAACCCCCTACAGAGCTCCCATCGCAGCCGATATGTCCCGCATATGGAGCCCTCTCTAGAGCCCCTCTTTCACACTTTCTCTCGCCTATGGTGCCTTCTAGAGAGGTGCTATCACTCTTCCACTGTCCCTCGTATGGCGTTATCGTGCCCTGTAGTTGGCATAAGGCGCCACATCTAGAGCCCTGATCTCTCTCTGTCTCCCCTACGGACCTCTCTCTAGAGTCCCTATCACGCTCTCAATGTCCCTCCTATGGAGCCCCTTTAACAGCCCTTATCGCACCCTCTGTTGATACGGAGAGCTCTCATAATGGCAAAAAAGTGCCGCATATGGAGTGTGCTATGGAGCCCCTATCTCGCTCTTTTTCTCCCCTATGGAGTCTTCTAGAGAGGTGTTTTCACTGTCCCTGCGTCCCTCCTACGGAGTCCCTTCTAGGACCATTACCGCGCCCTGCAGTGGGCTTGTGGCGCCCCCTCCAGAGTCCCTATCTTGCTCTGTTTCGCCAATGGAGCCCTGTATAGAACCCATTAGGGGCTCCCAATATCCCACCTATGGAGTCACTTATGGAGCCCCTATCATACCCTACGTCGCCCCCATCATACCCTACGTCGCCCCCATGGAAGCCCCTGTAGATCTCCTATCACGGCTAATAAGTCCCACACGTGGAGCCCTCTCTAGAGACCTTATCTCGCTTATTGTCTCCCGTAGGCAACACTCTATAGAGCCCCCTTCACCTTCCCTACGGAACCCATTAAACAGCCCCTATCGCCTCCGGTATTGTGCCTCTAGAGCACTCTAGAGAGCCCCTCGAGCGCCCCCTAAGTTCCTGATATTGTGCCCCCTTGGAGAGCACCTTCTGTACCCCTTTTACATCTTCCTACAAAGACCCTCTCATGCCCTGTCTTGCACCCATGGAAACGTCTATAGAGCTCCACTCACGACCAATAAGTCCGACATATGGAGCCCCTTTCTTGCTCTTTGTCTCCCTTCTAGAGCTCTATAGAAAGCCCCTATCTCGCCCCCTAGGTCTACGCTATCGAACCCCGATAGAGCACTTATCACGCCCTCTCTATCCCGAAAGGGGCATCCCCTAGAGACCCTATCACGCCCTCTCTCTCCCCATGGAACCCTCTACACATGGTCCTCGCTGTGGGGTCTTCTACATAGTCCTTATCTCGCTCTTTCTCTCTCCTCCACGGAACTCCCTCTAGATCTTCTATCGCCGCCAAGAATTCCCTGCTATCGAGCCCCTATCTCTATCTTTCTCTCCACTATGCAGCCCTCTATAGAGCCCGTTTCTTGCTCCCTATCTTCCTCCTATGGAGCCTCTTGTACAGCCTCTACGGCACACTCGGTCGCACTTCTGAAGCCTCCTGGAGAGCCCATATCGCTCCCCTTATGATCCCGCTATGGAGCCTTGCGAAGAGCACCTGTCGAACCCTCTGGACACCTTATGCCACCCTCTATCTCTCTCCCCCGTCCCAGACATTGTCAGCCTTGCGGACAAGCAGGGTGATTAACAATACATTCCCTGGGTGTTGATCTTCTGAGGAGACAGGCGAGCGCTGAAGAACCTGCTGCTTTTTTTGAGTGATTTAATGCCTTCTACGGAAAGAGATTCACCAGCGGCTGAGAATTCCCACTGCAGTGATGTGGCTGCTAAGTGCAGAGATGGATGAAGACTCAAATGACGGCTGCTATCGGAGGGAAGGAGCAGAGCGACTGCTTTTCTGTGGCTTTGAAACGGGTGCACGAAGAAAACTTTTGACAGCAACACGTTTCAGCCCTAGCAGTTCTCAGACAGCTTTACCTCTTTGTGTAAAGAACCTGTGGAACCGGAGTCTGCTGAAAATGCCCAAGAATGCACGCAGAATTTGCTCGGCTAACAAAGAAAACACAGGCTCTCTCTCCGGAGGTTTCAACCTCCGCGGACGAACGACCTTGCGGGATAAATCGGTTCATATCTAGCGGCCAAACGCACGCATTTTACAGTCATGCGGAAGAGCTGTGGCAGAGACGGCAGAAGAGAGCAGAGAAGGCACGGCTCCGAGGCAAGAAGCAGACTGGAAGGCGTACCTGTGTGTGATGAACAGATGCCTGATGAATAAACTGGAAAGGAACCCATTTCAGATCTAACAGTACACAGAGAGACTTATCTCTCGATGTAAAGCTTCTGTGCATCCCGAGTCTGCTAGGAAGCACATGAAAATATGAATCGCTCCTCTCTGGACTATTACCAGTTCGTTTGATTACTTGTGCTGCGCAGACGAAGGCACGGGATGATCTTGCAGGGTGAAACATTTCTCGTCTGACAGGTTTCTTTTCTGAGCAACAGCTAGACGTTTTACAGTGATGCGGCTGCTTACGGCTGAGATGGATGAAGATTTAAATGACTGCTGCTGTCGGAGGGCAGGAAGAGACCTTTTCTGTGACTATGGAACCGGCTGTAAAAGGGGCTCCGTTAGGAGGGACATTAAGAGTTGTAATAGGGGCTGTAGAGACGGCTCCATAGGAGAGACAAAGAGCGAGATAGGGACTCAAGAGAGGGTCCCATATGCGCGACTTATCGCAGGGATAGGAACTTTATAGGGGGTTCCACTGGGGCGACACAGGGCGCGAGAGGGGCTCAATAGAGGGCGGCATAAGGTGTCGAGAGGGTTCGACAGGTGCTCTTCGGAGGGCTCCATAGCGGGATCATAAGGGGAGCGATATGGACTCTCCAGGAGGCTTCAGAAGTGCGACTGAGTGTGCCGTAGAGGCTGTACAAGAGGCTCCATAGGAGGAAGATAGGGAGCAAGAAACGGGCTCTATAGAGGGCTGCATAGTGGAGAGAAAGATAGAGATAGGGGCTCGATAGCAGGGAATTCTTGGCGGCGATAGAAGATCTAGAGGGAGTTCCGTGGAGGAGAGAGCAAGAGCGAGATAAGGACTATGTATAAGACCCCACAGCGAGGACCTGAGGGACACGATAGGGGCATGTGTAGAGGGTTCCATGGGGAGAGAGGGCGTGATAGGGTCTCTAGGGGGTGCCCCTTTCGGGATAGAGAGGGCGTGATAAGTGCTCTATCGGGGTTCGATAGCGTAGACCAGAAGTGCGACTGAGTGTTCCAGGGAGTCTATACATGCGGCTCGAAAGGAGGAAGAAAAGGAGCAAGAAACGGCAGAGTGGAGAAAAGGAGCAAGCGGCAGAGTGGAGAGAAAGATGAGCTGAAGAACCGAAAAAATGGGCTGAGGAACCAAAAATGGGCTGGAGAAACAAAAACTGGATTGAGGAACCCAAAAAATGGATTGAGGAACCCAAAAATGGGCTGAAAAACCAAAAATGGGCTGAGAAACCTAAAAAAGGATTGAGGCAACCAAAAAGTGGCTCAGGACACAAAAAATGGGTTGAGGAACCCAAAAATGGATTGAGGAACCCAAAAATGGATTGAGGAACCTAAAAACGGGCTGAAGAACCCAAAAATGGATTGAAGAGACCAAAAATGGCTTGAGGAGACCAAAAATGGGCTGAGGAACCAAAAAATGGGCTGAGGAATTTTTGGTTTCCTTAGACCATTTTTGGACTCCTCAATCCATTTTTTCGGTTTCTCAATCCATTTTTGGTTTTCTCACTCCACTTTTGGGTTCCTCAGCCCATTTTTGGTTTCTTCAAACCATTTTTGGGTTCCTCAATCCATTTTTTGTGTTCCTGAGCCCATTTTTGGATTCCTCAACCCACTTTTGGGTTCCTCAATCCATTTTTGGTTTCCTCAATGTGTTTTTGGGTTCTTCAGGCCATTTTTGGGTTCCTCAGTCCATTTTTAGGTCCCTCAATCCATTTTTGGGTCCCTCAATCCATTTTTGGCTTCTTCAGCCCATCTGTGGGTTCCTCAGCCCATTTTTGGGTTCCTCTATGCATTTTTCTTTTCCTGAGCCCATTTTATGGTTCCTCAATCCATTTTTGGTTCATCAACCCATTTTTTTGTTCATGAGCCCGTTTTAGTTTCCTCAGCCCATTTTGGGGTTTCTCAATCCATTTTTGTGGTCCTCAATCCATTTTTGGATTCTTCAGCCCCTTTTTGGGTTTCTCAATCCATTTTTGGGTTCCTCAGCAAATTTTTGGTTCCTCAGCTTTTTTGGGGGTTCCTCAATCCATTTTTGGGTTTCTGAGCCCGTTTTGGGGTTCTGCAGCCCTCTATAGAGCCCGTTTCTTACTCCTTTTCTTTTTCCTATCGAGCCGCATGGATAGACTCTTTGGAACACTCAGTCGCACTTCTGGTGCCCCCTAGAGAGCCCTTATCTCTCCCCTTATGATCCCGCTGTGGAGTCACTTGCAGAGCACGTATCGACCCCTCTCTAACCCATATGCTGCCCCGTATTCACCTCCTATCACGCCCTTTTTCACCCCAGTGGAACCCCCTACAGAGCTCCCATCGCAGCCGATATGTCCCGCATATGGAGCCCTCTCTAGAGCCCCTCTTTCACACTTTCTCTCGCCTATGGTGCCTTCTAGAGAGGTGCTATCACTCTTCCACTGTCCCTCGTATGGCGTTATCGTGCCCTGTAGTTGGCATAAGGCGCCACACCTAGAGCCCCGATCTCTCTCTGTCTCCCCTACGGACCTCTCTCTAGAGTCCCTATCGCGCTCTCAATGTCCCTCCTATGGAGCCCCTTTAACAGCCCTTATCGCACCCTCTGTTGATACGGAGAGCTCCCATAATGGCCAAAAAAGTGCCGCATATGGAGTGTGCTATGGAGCCCCTATCTCGCTCTTTTTCTCCCCTATGGAGTCTTCTAGAGAGGTGTTTTCACTGTCCCTGCGTCCCTCCTACGGAGTCCCTTCTAGGACCATTACCGCGCCCTGCAGTGGGCTTGTGGCGCCCCCTCCAGAGTCCCTATCTTGCTCTGTTTCGCCAATGGAGCCCTGTAGAGAACCCATTAGGGGCTCCCAATATCCCACCTATGGAGCCACTTATGGAGCCCCTATCATACCCTACGTCGCCCCCATCATACCCTACGTCGCCCCCATGGAAGCCCCTGTAGATCTCCTATCACGGCTAATAAGTCCCACACGTGGAGCCCTCTCTAGAGACCTTATCTCGCTTATTGTCTCCCGTAGGCAACACTCTATAGAGCCCCCTTCACCTTCCCTACGGAACCCATTAAACAGCCCCTATCGCCTCCGGTATTGTGCCTCTAGAGCACTCTAGAGAGCCCCTCGAGCGCCCCCTAAGTTCCTGATATTGTGCCCCCTTGGAGAGCACCTTCTGTACCCCTTTTACATCTTCCTACAAAGACCCTCTCATGCCCTGTCTTGCACCCATGGAAACGTCTATAGAGCTCCACTCACGACCAATAAGTCCGACATATGGAGCCCCTTTCTTGCTCTTTGTCTCCCTTCTAGAGCTCTATAGAAAGCCCCTATCTCGCCCGCTAGGTCTACGCTATCGAACCCTGATAGAGCACTTATCACGCCCTCTCTATCACGAAAGGGGCATCCCCTAGAGACCCTATCACGCCCTCTCTCTCCCCATGGAACCCTCTACACATGGTCCTCGCTGTGGGGTCTTCTACATAGTCCTTATCTCGCTCTTGCTCTCTCCTCCACGGAACTCCCTCTAGATCTTCTATCGCCGCCAAGAATTCCCTGCTATCGAGCCCCTATCTCTATCTTTCTCTCCACTATGCAGCCCTCTATAGAGCCCGTTTCTTGCTCCCTATCTTCCTCCTATGGAGCCTCTTGTACAGCCTCTACGGCACACTCGGTCGCACTTCTGAAGCCTCCTGGAGAGCCCATATCGCTCCCCTTATGATCCCGCTATGGAGCCTTGCGAAGAGCACCTGTCGAACCCTCTGGACACCTTATGCCACCCTCTATCTCTCTCCCCCGTCCCAGACATTGTCAGCCTTGCGGACAAGCAGGGTGATTAACAATGCATTCCCTGGGTGTTGATCTTCCGAGGAGACAGGCGAGCGCTGAAGAACCTGCTGCTTTTTTTGAGTGATTTAATGCCTTCTACGGAAAGAGATTCACCAGCGGCTGAGAATTCCCACTGCAGTGATGTGGCTGCTAAGTGCAGAGATGGATGAAGACTCAAATGACGGCTGCTATCGGAGGGAAGGAGCAGAGTGACTGCTTTTCTGTGGCTTTGAAATGGGTGCACGAAGAAAACTTTTGACAGCAACACGTTTCAGCCCTAGCAGTTCTCAGACAGCTTTACCTCTTTGTGTAAAGAACCTGTGGAACCGGAGTCTGCTGAAAATGCCCAAGAATGCGCGCGGAACTTGCTCGGCTAAGAAAGACAACACAGGCTCTCTCTCCGGAGGTTTCAACCTCCGCGGACGAATGACCTTGCGGGATAAATCGGTTCATATCTAGCGGCCAAACGCACGCGTTTTACAGTCATGCGGAAGAGCTGTGGCAGAGACGGCAGAAGAGAGCAGAGAAGGCACGGCTCCGCGGCAAGAAGCAGACTGGAAGGCGTACCTGTGTGTGATGAACAGATGCCTGATGAATAAACTGGAAAGGAACCCATTTCAGATCTAACAGTACACAGAGAGACTTATCTCTCGATGTAAAGCTTCCGTGCATCCCGAGTCTGCTAGGAAGCACATGAAAATATGAATCGCTCCTCTCTGGACTATTACCAGTTCGTTTGATTACTTGTGCTGCGCAGACGAAGGGAGAGGATGATCTTGCAGGGTGAAACATTTCTCGTCTGACAGGTTTCTTTTCTGAGCAACAGCTAGACGTTTTACAGTGATGCGGCTGCTTACGGCTGAGATGGATGAAGATTTAATGACTGCTGCTGTCGGAGGGCAGGAAGAGACCTTTTCTGTGACTATGGAACCGGCTGTAAAAGGGGCTCCGTTAGGAGGGACCTTAAGAGTTGTAATAGGGGCTGTAGAGACGGCTCCATAGGAGAGACAAAGAGCGAGATAGGGACTCAAGAGAGGGTCCCATATGCGCGACTTATCGCAGGGATAGGAACTTTATAGGGGGTTCCACTGGGGCGACACAGGGCGCGAGAGGGGCTCAATAGAGGGCGGCATAAGGTGTCGAGAGGGTTCGACAGGTGCTCTTCGGAGGGCTCCATAGCGGGATCATAAGGGGAGCGATATGGGCTCTCCAGGAGGCTTCAGAAGTGCGACTGAGTGTGCCGTAGAGGCTGTACAAGAGGCTCCATAGGAGGAAGATAGGGAGCAAGAAACGGGCTCTATAGAGGGCTGCATAGTGGAGAGAAAGATAGAGATAGGGGCTCGATAGCAGGGAATTCTTGGCGGCGATAGAAGATCTAGAGGGAGTTCCGTGGAGGAGAGAGCAAGAGCGAGATAAGGACTATGTATAAGACCCCACAGCGAGGACCTGAGGGGCACGATAGGGGCATGTGTAGAGGGTTCCATGGGGAGAGAGGGCGTGATAGGGTCTCTAGGGGGTGCCCCTTTCGGGATAGAGAGGGCGTGATAAGTGCTCTATCGGGGTTCGATAGCGTAGACCAGAAGTGCGACTGAGTGTTCCAAGGAGTCTATACATGCGGCTCGAAAGGAGGAAGAAAAGGAGCAAGAAACGGCAGAGTGGAGAAAAGGAGCAAGCGGCAGAGTGGAGAGAAAGATGAGCTGAAGAACCGAAAAAATGGGCTGAGGAACCAAAAATGGGCTGGAGAAACAAAAACTGGATTGAGGAACCCAAAAAATGGATTGAGGAACCCAAAAATGGGCTGAAAAACCAAAAATGGGCTGAGAAACCTAAAAAAGGATTGAGGCAACCAAAAAGTGGCTCAGGACACCAAAAATGGGTTGAGGAATCCAAAAATGGATTGAGGAACCCAAAAATGGATTGAGGAACCTAAAAACGGGCTGAAGAACCCAAAAATGGATTGAAGAGACCAAAAATGGGTTGAGGAGACCAAAAATGGGCTGAGGAACCAAAAAATGGGCTGAGGAATTTTTGGTTTCCTTAGACCATTTTTGGACTCCTCAATCCATTTTTTCGGTTTCTCAATCCATTTCTGGTTTTCTCACTCCACTTTTGGGTTCCTCAGCCCATTTTTGGTTTCTTCAAACCATTTTTGGGTTCCTCAATCCATTTTACGTGTTCCTGAGCCCATTTTTGGATTCCTCAACCCACTTTTGGGTTCCTCAATCCATTTCTGGTTTCCTCAATGTGTTTTTGGGTTCTTCAGGCCATTTTTGGGTTCCTCAGTCCATTTTTAGGTCCCTCAATCCATTTTTGGGTCCCTCAATCCATTTTTGGCTTCTTCAGCCCATCTGTGGGTTCCTCAGCCCATTTTTGGGTTCCTCTATGCATTTTTCTTTTCCTGAGCCCATTTTATGGTTCCTCAATCCATTTTTGGTTCATCAACCCATTTTTTTGTTCATGAGCCCGTTTTAGTTTCCTCAGCCCATTTTGGGGTTTCTCAATCCATTTTTGTGGTCCTCAATCCATTTTTGGGTTCTTCAGCCCCTTTTTGGGTTTCTCAATCCATTTTTGGGTTCCTCAGCAAATTTTTGGTTCCTCAATCTATTTTTGGATTCCTCAGCCAATTTTTGTGTTCCTCAGCTTTTTGGGGGGTTCCTCAATCCATTTTGGGGTTTCTGAGCCCGTTTTGGGGTTCTGCAGCCCTCTATAGAGCCCGTTTCTTACTCCTTTTCTTTTTCCTATCGAGCCGCATGGATAGACTCTTTGGAACACTCAGTCGCACTTCTGGTGCCCCCTAGAGAGCCCTTATCTCTCCCCTTATGATCCCGCTGTGGAGTCACTTGCAGAGCACGTATCGACCCCTCTCTAACCCATATGCTGCCCCGTATTCAGCTACTATCACGCCCTTTTTCACCCCAGTGGAACCCCTACAGAGCTCCCATCGCAGCCGATATGTCCCGCATATGGAGCCCTCTCTAGAGCCCCTCTTTCACACTTTCTCTCGCCTATGGTGCCTTCTAGAGAGGTGCTATCACTCTTCCACTGTCCCTCGTATGGCGTTATCGTGCCCTGTAGTTGGCATAAGGCGCCACATCTAGAGCCCCGATCTCTCTCTGTCTCCCCTACGGACCTCTCTCTAGAGTCCCTATCGCGCTCTCAATGTCCCTCCTATGGAGCCCCTTTAACAGCCCTTATCGCACCCTCTGTTGATACGGAGAGCTCTCATAATGGCAAAAAAGTGCCGCATATGGAGTGTGCTATGGAGCCCCTATCTCGCTCTTTTTCTCCCCTATGGAGTCTTCTAGAGAGGTGTTTTCACTGTCCCTGCGTCCCTCCTACGGAGTCCCTTCTAGGACCATTACCGCGCCCTGCAGTGGGCTTGTGGCGCCCCCTCCAGAGTCCCTATCTTGCTCTGTTTCGCCAATGGAGCCCTGTATAGAACCCATTAGGGGCTCCCAATATCCCACCTATGGAGTCACTTATGGAGCCCCTATCATACCCTACGTCGCCCCCATCATACCCTACGTCGCCCCCATGGAAGCCCCTGTAGATCTCCTATCACGGCTAATAAGTCCCACACGTGGAGCCCTCTCTAGAGACCTTATCTCGCTTATTGTCTCCCGTAGGCAACACTCTATAGAGCCCCCTTCACCTTCCCTACGGAACCCATTAAACAGCCCCTATCGCCTCCGGTATTGTGCCTCTAGAGCACTCTAGAGAGCCCCTCGAGCGCCCCCTAATTTCCTGATATTGTGCCCCCTTGGAGAGCACCTTCTGTACCCCTTTTACATCTTCCTACAAAGACCCTCTCATGCCCTGTCTTGCACCCATGGAAACGTCTATAGAGCTCCACTCACGACCAATAAGTCCGACATATGGAGCCCCTTTCTTGCTCTTTGTCTCCCTTCTAGAGCTCTATAGAAAGCCCCTATCTCGCCCGCTAGGTCTACGCTATCGAACCCCGATAGAGCACTTATCACGCCCTCTCTATCCCGAAAGGGGCATCCCCTAGAGACCCTATCACGCCCTCTCTCTCCCCATGGAACCCTCTACACATGGTCCTCGCTGTGGGGTCTTCTACATAGCCCTTATCTCGCTCTTTCTCTCTCCTCCACGGAACTCCCTCTAGATCTTCTATCGCCGCCAAGAATTCCCTGCTATCGAGCCCCTATCTCTATCTTTCTCTCCACTATGCAGCCCTCTATAGAGCCCGTTTCTTGCTCCCTATCTTCCTCCTATGGAGCCTCTTGTACAGCCTCTACGGCACACTCGGTCGCACTTCTGAAGCCTCCTGGAGAGCCCATATCGCTCCCCTTATGATCCCGCTATGGAGCCCTGCGAAGAGCACCTGTCGAACCCTCTGGACACCTTATGCCACCCTCTATCTCTCTCCCCCGTCCCAGACATTGTCAGCCTTGCGGACAAGCAGGGTGATTAACAATACATTCCCTGGGTGTTGTTCTTCCGAGGAGACAGGCGAGCGCTGAAGAACCTGCTGCTTTTTTTGAGTGATTTAATGCCTTCTACGGAAAGAGATTCACCAGCGGCTGAGAATTCCCACTGCAGTGATGTGGCTGCTAAGTGCAGAGATGGATGAAGACTCAAATGACGGCTGCTATCGGAGGGAAGGAGCAGAGCGACTGCTTTTCTGTGGCTTTGAAACGGGTGCACGAAGAAAACTTTTGACAGCAACACGTTTCAGCCCTAGCAGTTCTCAGACAGCTTTACCTCTTTGTGTAAAGAACCTGTGGAACCGGAGTCTGCTGAAAATGCCCAAGAATGCGCGCAGAATTTGCTCGGCTAACAAAGAAAACACAGGCTCTCTCTCCGGAGGTTTCAACCTCCGCGGACGAACGACCTTGCGGGATAAATCGGTTCATATCTAGCGGCCAAACGCACGCATTTTACAGTCATGCGGAAGAGCTGTGGCAGAGACGGCAGAAGAGAGCAGAGAAGGCACGGCTCCGAGGCAAGTAGCAGACTGGAAGGCGTACCTGTGTGTGATGAACAGATGCCTGATGAATAAACTGGAAAGGAACCCATTTCAGATCTAACAGTACACAGAGAGACTTATCTCTCGATGTAAAGCTTCTGTGCATCCCGAGTCTGCTAGGAAGCACATGAAAATATGAATCGCTCCTCTCTGGACTATTACCAGTTCGTTTGATTACTTGTGCTGCGCAGACGAAGGCACGGGATGATCTTGCAGGGTGAAACATTTCTCGTCTGACAGGTTTCTTTTCTGAGCAACAGCTAGACGTTTTACAGTGATGCGGCTGCTTACGGCTGAGATGGATGAAGATTTAAATGACTGCTGCTGTCGGAGGGCAGGAAGAGACCTTTTCTGTGACTATGGAACCGGCTGTAAAAGGGGCTCCGTTAGGAGGGACATTAATAGTTGTAATAGGGGCTGTAGAGACGGCTCCATAGGAGAGACAAAGAGCGAGATAGGGACTCAAGAGAGGGTCCCATATGCGCGACTTATCGCAGGGATAGGAACTTTATAGGGGGTTCCACTGGGGCGACACAGGGCGCGAGAGGGGCTCAATAGAGGGCGGCATAAGGTGTCGAGAGGGTTCGACAGGTGCTCTTCGGAGGGCTCCATAGCGGGATCATAAGGGGAGCGATATGGACTCTCCAGGAGGCTTCAGAAGTGCGACTGAGTGTGCCGTAGAGGCTGTACAAGAGGCTCCATAGGAGGAAGATAGGGAGCAAGAAACGGGCTCTATAGAGGGCTGCATAGTGGAGAGAAAGATAGAGATAGGGGCTCGATAGCAGGGAATTCTTGGCGGCGATAGAAGATCTAGAGGGAGTTCCGTGGAGGAGAGAGCAAGAGCGAGATAAGGACTATGTATAAGACCCCACAGCGAGGACCTGAGGGACACGATAGGGGCATGTGTAGAGGGTTCCATGGGGAGAGAGGGCGTGATAGGGTCTCTAGGGGGTGCCCCTTTCGGGATAGAGAGGGCGTGATAAGTGCTCTATCGGGGTTCGATAGCGTAGACCAGAAGTGCGACTGAGTGTTCCAGGGAGTCTATACATGCGGCTCGAAAGGAGGAAGAAAAGGAGCAAGAAACGGCAGAGTGGAGAAAAGGAGCAAGCGGCAGAGTGGAGAGAAAGATGAGCTGAAGAACCGAAAAAATGGTCTGAGGAACCAAAAATGGGCTGGAGAAACAAAAACTGGATTGAGGAACCCAAAAAATGGATTGAGGAACCCAAAAATGGGCTGAAAAACCAAAAATGGGCTGAGAAACCTAAAAAAGGATTGAGGCAACCAAAAAGTGGCTCAGGACACAAAAAATGGGTTGAGGAACCCAAAAATGGATTGAGGAACCCAAAAATGGATTGAGGAACCTAAAAACGGGCTGAAGAACCCAAAAATGGATTGAAGAGACCAAAAATGGGTTGAGGAGACCAAAAATGGGCTGAGGAACCAAAAAATGGGCTGAGGAATTTTTGGTTTCCTTAGACCATTTTTGGACTCCTCAATCCATTTTTTCGGTTTCTCAATCCATTTTTGGTTTTCTCACTCCACTTTTGGGTTCCTCAGCCCATTTTTGGTTTCTTCAAACCATTTTTGGGTTCCTCAATCCATTTTTTGTGTTCCTGAGCCCATTTTTGGATTCCTCAACCCACTTTTGGGTTCCTCAATCCATTTTTGGTTTCCTCAATGTGTTTTTGGGTTCTTCAGGCCATTTTTGGGTTCCTCAGTCCATTTTTAGGTCCCTCAATCCATTTTTGGGTCCCTCAATCCATTTTTGGCTTCTTCAGCCCATCTGTGGGTTCCTCAGCCCATTTTTGGGTTCCTCTATGCATTTTTCTTTTCCTGAGCCCATTTTATGGTTCCTCAATCCATTTTTGGTTCATCAACCCATTTTTTTGTTCATGAGCCCGTTTTAGTTTCCTCAGCCCATTTTGGGGTTTCTCAATCCATTTTTGTGGTCCTCAATCCATTTTTGGGTTCTTCAGCCCCTTTTTGGGTTTCTCAATCCATTTTTGGGTTCCTCAGCAAATTTTTGGTTCCTCAATCTATTTTTGGATTCCTCAGCCAATTTTTGTGTTCCTCAGCTTTTTGGGGGGTTCCTCAATCCATTTTGGGGTTTCTGAGCCCGTTTTGGGGTTCTGCAGCCCTCTATAGAGCCCGTTTCTTACTCCTTTTCTTTTTCCTATCGAGCCGCATGGATAGACTCTTTGGAACACTCAGTCGCACTTCTGGTGCCCCCTAGAGAGCCCTTATCTCTCCCCTTATGATCCCGCTGTGGAGTCACTTGCAGAGCACGTATCGACCCCTCTCTAACCCATATGCTGCCCCGTATTCAGCTACTATCACGCCCTTTTTCACCCCAGTGGAACCCCTACAGAGCTCCCATCGCAGCCGATATGTCCCGCATATGGAGCCCTCTCTAGAGCCCCTCTTTCACACTTTCTCTCGCCTATGGTGCCTTCTAGAGAGGTGCTATCACTCTTCCACTGTCCCTCGTATGGCGTTATCGTGCCCTGTAGTTGGCATAAGGCGCCACATCTAGAGCCCCGATCTCTCTCTGTCTCCCCTACGGACCTCTCTCTAGAGTCCCTATCACGCTCTCAATGTCCCTCCTATGGAGCCCCTTTAACAGCCCTTATCGCACCCTCTGTTGATACGGAGAGCTCTCATAATGGCAAAAAAGTGCCGCATATGGAGTGTGCTATGGAGCCCCTATCTCGCTCTTTTTCTCCCCTATGGAGTCTTCTAGAGAGGTGTTTTCACTGTCCCTGCGTCCCTCCTACGGAGTCCCTTCTAGGACCATTACCGCGCCCTGCAGTGGGCTTGTGGCGCCCCCTCCAGAGTCCCTATCTTGCTCTGTTTCGCCAATGGAGCCCTGTATAGAACCCATTAGGGGCTCCCAATATCCCACCTATGGAGTCACTTATGGAGCCCCTATCATACCCTACGTCGCCCCCATCATACCCTACGTCGCCCCCATGGAAGCCCCTGTAGATCTCCTATCACGGCTAATAAGTCCCACACGTGGAGCCCTCTCTAGAGACCTTATCTCGCTTATTGTCTCCCGTAGGCAACACTCTATAGAGCCCCCTTCACCTTCCCTACGGAACCCATTAAACAGCCCCTATCGCCTCCGGTATTGTGCCTCTAGAGCACTCTAGAGAGCCCCTCGAGCGCCCCCTAATTTCCTGATATTGTGCCCCCTTGGAGAGCACCTTCTGTACCCCTTTTACATCTTCCTACAAAGACCCTCTCATGCCCTGTCTTGCACCCATGGAAACGTCTATAGAGCTCCACTCACGACCAATAAGTCCGACATATGGAGCCCCTTTCTTGCTCTTTGTCTCCCTTCTAGAGCTCTATAGAAAGCCCCTATCTCGCCCGCTAGGTCTACGCTATCGAACCCCGATAGAGCACTTATCACGCCCTCTCTATCCCGAAAGGGGCATCCCCTAGAGACCCTATCACGCCCTCTCTCTCCCCATGGAACCCGCTACACATGGTCCTCGCTGTGGGGTCTTCTACATAGCCCTTATCTCGCTCTTTCTCTCTCCTCCACGGAACTCCCTCTAGATCTTCTATCGCCGCCAAGAATTCCCTGCTATCGAGCCCCTATCTCTATCTTTCTCTCCACTATGCAGCCCTCTATAGAGCCCGTTTCTTGCTCCCTATCTTCCTCCTATGGAGCCTCTTGTACAGCCTCTACGGCACACTCGGTCGCACTTCTGAAGCCTCCTGGAGAGCCCATATCGCTCCCCTTATGATCCCGCTATGGAGCCCTGCGAAGAGCACCTGTCGAACCCTCTGGACACCTTATGCCACCCTCTATCTCTCTCCCCCGTCCCAGACATTGTCAGCCTTGCGGACAAGCAGGGTGATTAACAATACATTCCCTGGGTGTTGTTCTTCCGAGGAGACAGGCGAGCGCTGAAGAACCTGCTGCTTTTTTTGAGTGATTTAATGCCTTCTACGGAAAGAGATTCACCAGCGGCTGAGAATTCCCACTGCAGTGATGTGGCTGCTAAGTGCAGAGATGGATGAAGACTCAAATGACGGCTGCTATCGGAGGGAAGGAGCAGAGCGACTGCTTTTCTGTGGCTTTGAAACGGGTGCACGAAGAAAACTTTTGACAGCAACACGTTTCAGCCCTAGCAGTTCTCAGACAGCTTTACCTCTTTGTGTAAAGAACCTGTGGAACCGGAGTCTGCTGAAAATGCCCAAGAATGCGCGCAGAATTTGCTCGGCTAACAAAGAAAACACAGGCTCTCTCTCCGGAGGTTTCAACCTCCGCGGACGAACGACCTTGCGGGATAAATCGGTTCATATCTAGCGGCCAAACGCACGCATTTTACAGTCATGCGGAAGAGCTGTGGCAGAGACGGCAGAAGAGAGCAGAGAAGGCACGGCTCCGAGGCAAGAAGCAGACTGGAAGGCGTACCTGTGTGTGATGAACAGATGCCTGATGAATAAACTGGAAAGGAACCCATTTCAGATCTAACAGTACACAGAGAGACTTATCTCTCGATGTAAAGCTTCTGTGCATCCCGAGTCTGCTAGGAAGCACATGATAATATGAATCGCTCCTCTCTGGACTATTACCAGTTCGTTTGATTACTTGTGCTGCGCAGACGAAGGCACGGGATGATCTTGCAGGGTGAAACATTTCTCGTCTGACAGGTTTCTTTTCTGAGCAACAGCTAGACGTTTTACAGTGATGCGGCTGCTTACGGCTGAGATGGATGAAGATTTAAATGACTGCTGCTGTCGGAGGGCAGGAAGAGACCTTTTCTGTGACTATGGAACCGGCTGTAAAAGGGGCTCCGTTAGGAGGGACATTAAGAGTTGTAATAGGGGCTGTAGAGACGGCTCCATAGGAGAGACAAAGAGCGAGATAGGGACTCAAGAGAGGGTCCCATATGCGCGACTTATCGCAGGGATAGGAACTTTATAGGGGGTTCCACTGGGGCGACACAGGGCGCGAGAGGGGCTCAATAGAGGGCGGCATAAGGTGTCGAGAGGGTTTGACAGGTGCTCTTCGGAGGGCTCCATAGCGGGATCATAAGGGGAGCGATATGGACTCTCCAGGAGGCTTCAGAAGTGCGACTGAGTGTGCCGTAGAGGCTGTACAAGAGGCTCCATAGGAGGAAGATAGGGAGCAAGAAACGGGCTCTATAGAGGGCTGCATAGTGGAGAGAAAGATAGAGATAGGGGCTCGATAGCAGGGAATTCTTGGCGGCGATAGAAGATCTAGAGGGAGTTCCGTGGAGGAGAGAGCAAGAGCGAGATAAGGACTATGTATAAGACCCCACAGCGAGGACCTGAGGGACACGATAGGGGCATGTGTAGAGGGTTCCATGGGGAGAGAGGGCGTGATAGGGTCTCTAGGGGGTGCCCCTTTCGGGATAGAGAGGGCGTGATAAGTGCTCTATCGGGGTTCGATAGCGTAGACCAGAAGTGCGACTGAGTGTTCCAGGGAGTCTATACATGCGGCTCGAAAGGAGGAAGAAAAGGAGCAAGAAACGGCAGAGTGGAGAAAAGGAGCAAGCGGCAGAGTGGAGAGAAAGATGAGCTGAAGAACCGAAAAAATGGGCTGAGGAACCAAAAATGGGCTGGAGAAACAAAAACTGGATTGAGGAACCCAAAAAATGGATTGAGGAACCCAAAAATGGGCTGAAAAACCAAAAATGGGCTGAGAAACCTAAAAAAGGATTGAGGCAACCAAAAAGTGGCTCAGGACACAAAAAATGGGTTGAGGAACCCAAAAATGGATTGAGGAACCCAAAAATGGATTGAGGAACCTAAAAACGGGCTGAAGAACCCAAAAATGGATTGAAGAGACCAAAAATGGGTTGAGGAGACCAAAAATGGGCTGAGGAACCAAAAAATGGGCTGAGGAATTTTTGGTTTCCTTAGACCATTTTTGGACTCCTCAATCCATTTTTTCGGTTTCTCAATCCATTTTTGGTTTTCTCACTCCACTTTTGGGTTCCTCAGCCCATTTTTGGTTTCTTCAAACCATTTTTGGGTTCCTCAATCCATTGTTTGTGTTCCTGAGCCCATTTTTGGATTCCTCAACCCACTTTTGGGTTCCTCAATCCATTTTTGGTTTCCTCAATGTGTTTTTGGGTTCTTCAGGCCATTTTTGGGTTCCTCAGTCCATTTTTAGGTCCCTCAATCCATTTTTGGGTCCCTCAATCCATTTTTGGCTTCTTCAGCCCATCTGTGGGTTCCTCAGCCCATTTTTGGGTTCCTCTATGCATTTTTCTTTTCCTGAGCCCATTTTATGGTTCCTCAATCCATTTTTGGTTCATCAACCCATTTTTTTGTTCATGAGCCCGTTTTAGTTTCCTCAGCCCATTTTGGGGTTTCTCAATCCATTTTTGTGGTCCTCAATCCATTTTTGGATTCTTCAGCCCCTTTTTGGGTTTCTCAATCCATTTTTGGGTTCCTCAGCAAATTTTTGGTTCCTCAGCTTTTTTGGGGGTTCCTCAATCCATTTTTGGGTTTCTGAGCCCGTTTTGGGGTTCTGCAGCCCTCTATAGAGCCCGTTTCTTACTCCTTTTCTTTTTCCTATCGAGCCGCATGGATAGACTCTTTGGAACACTCAGTCGCACTTCTGGTGCCCCCTAGAGAGCCCTTATCTCTCCCCTTATGATCCCGCTGTGGAGTCACTTGCAGAGCACGTATCGACCCCTCTCTAACCCATATGCTGCCCCGTATTCACCTCCTATCACGCCCTTTTTCACCCCAGTGGAACCCCCTACAGAGCTCCCATCGCAGCCGATATGTCCCGCATATGGAGCCCTCTCTAGAGCCCCTCTTTCACACTTTCTCTCGCCTATGGTGCCTTCTAGAGAGGTGCTATCACTCTTCCACTGTCCCTCGTATGGCGTTATCGTGCCCTGTAGTTGGCATAAGGCGCCACACCTAGAGCCCCGATCTCTCTCTGTCTCCCCTACGGACCTCTCTCTAGAGTCCCTATCGCGCTCTCAATGTCCCTCCTATGGAGCCCCTTTAACAGCCCTTATCGCACCCTCTGTTGATACGGAGAGCTCCCATAATGGCCAAAAAAGTGCCGCATATGCAGTGTGCTATGGAGCCCCTATCTCGCTCTTTTTCTCCCCTATGGAGTCTTCTAGAGAGGTGTTTTCACTGTCCCTGCGTCCCTCCTACGGAGTCGCTTCTAGGACCATTACCGCGCCCTGCAGTGGGCTTGTGGCGCCCCCTCCAGAGTCCCTATCTTGCTCTGTTTCGCCAATGGAGCCCTGTATAGAACCCATTAGGGGCTCCCAATATCCCACCTATGGAGTCACTTATGGAGCCCCTATCATACCCTACGTCGCCCCCATCATACCCTACGTCGCCCCCATGGAAGCCCCTGTAGATCTCCTATCACGGCTAATAAGTCCCACACGTGGAGCCCTCTCTAGAGACCTTATCTCGCTTATTGTCTCCCGTAGGCAACATTCTATAGAGCCCCCTTCACCTTCCCTACGGAACCCATTAAACAGCCCCTATCGCCTCCGGTATTGTGCCTCTAGAGCACTCTAGAGAGCCCCTCGAGCGCCCCCTAAGTTCCTGATATTGTGCCCCCTTGGAGAGCACCTTCTGTACCCCTTTTACATCTTCCTACAAAGACCCTCTCATGCCCTGTCTTGCACCCATGGAAACGTCTATAGAGCTCCACTCACGACCAATAAGTCCGACATATGGAGCCCCTTTCTTGCTCTTTGTCTCCCTTCTAGAGCTCTATAGAAAGCCCCTATCTCGCCCCCTAGGTCTACGCTATCGAACCCCGATAGAGCACTTATCACGCCCTCTCTATCACGAAAGGGGCATCCCCTAGAGACCCTATCACGCCCTCTCTCTCCCCATGGAACCCTCTACACATGGTCCTCGCTGTGGGGTCTTCTACATAGTCCTTATCTCGCTCTTGCTCTCTCCTCCACGGAACTCCCTCTAGATCTTCTATCGCCGCCAAGAATTCCCTGCTATCGAGCCCCTATCTCTATCTTTCTCTCCACTATGCAGCCCTCTATAGAGCCCGTTTCTTGCTCCCTATCTTCCTCCTATGGAACCTCTTGTACAGCCTCTACGGCACACTCGGTCGCACTTCTGAAGCCTCCTGGAGAGCCCATATCGCTCCCCTTATGATCCCGCTATGGAGCCTTGCGAAGAGCACCTCTCGAATCCTCTGGACACCTTATGCCACCCTCTATCTCTCTCCCCCGTCCCAGACATTGTCAGCCTTGCGGACAAGCAGGGTGATTAACAATGCATTCCCTGGGTGTTGATCTTCCGAGGAGACAGGCGAGCGCTGAAGAACCTGCTGCTTTTTTTGAGTGATTTAATGCCTTCTACGGAAAGAGATTCACCAGCGGCTGAGAATTCCCACTGCAGTGATGTGGCTGCTAAGTGCAGAGATGGATGAAGACTCAAATGACGGCTGCTATCGGAGGGAAGGAGCAGAGCGACTGCTTTTCTGTGGCTTTGAAACGGGTGCACGAAGAAAACTTTTGACAGCAACACGTTTCAGCCCTAGCAGTTCTCAGACAGCTTTACCTCTTTGTGTAAAGAACCTGTGGAACCGGAGTCTGCTGAAAATGCCCAAGAATGCGCGCGGAACTTGCTCGGCTAAGAAAGACAACACAGGCTCTCTCTCCGGAGGTTTCAACCTCCGCGGACGAACGACCTTGTGGGATAAATCGGTTCATATCTAGCGGCCAAACGCACGCATTTTACAGTCATGCGGAAGAGCTGTGGCAGAGACGGCAGAAGAGAGCAGAGAAGGCACGGCTCCGAGGCAAGAAGCAGACTGGAAGGCGTACCTGTGTGTGATGAACAGATGCCTGATGAATAAACTGGAAAGGAACCCATTTCAGATCTAACAGTACACAGAGAGACTTATCTCTCGATGTAAAGCTTCCGTGCATCCCGAGTCTGCTAGGAAGCACATGATAATATGAATCGCTCCTCTCTGGACTATTACCAGTTCGTTTGATTACTTGTGCTGCGCAGACGAAGGCACGGGATGATCTTGCAGGGTGAAACATTTCTCGTCTGACAGGTTTCTTTTCTGAGCAACAGCTAGACGTTTTACAGTGATGCGGCTGCTTACGGCTGAGATGGATGAAGATTTAAATGACTGCTGCTGTCGGAGGGCAGGAAGAGACCTTTTCTGTGACTATGGAACCGGCTGTAAAAGGGGCTCCGTTAGGAGGGACATTAAGAGTTGTAATAGGGGCTGTAGAGACGGCTCCATAGGAGAGACAAAGAGCGAGATAGGGACTCAAGAGAGGGTCCCATATGCGCGACTTATCGCAGGGATAGGAACTTTATAGGGGGTTCCACTGGGGCGACACAGGGCGCGAGAGGGGCTCAATAGAGGGCGGCATAAGGTGTCGAGAGGGTTTGACAGGTGCTCTTCGGAGGGCTCCATAGCGGGATCATAAGGGGAGCGATATGGACTCTCCAGGAGGCTTCAGAAGTGCGACTGAGTGTGCCGTAGAGGCTGTACAAGAGGCTCCATAGGAGGAAGATAGGGAGCAAGAAACGGGCTCTATAGAGGGCTGCATAGTGGAGAGAAAGATAGAGATAGGGGCTCGATAGCAGGGAATTCTTGGCGGCGATAGAAGATCTAGAGGGAGTTCCGTGGAGGAGAGAGCAAGAGCGAGATAAGGACTATGTATAAGACCCCACAGCGAGGACCTGAGGGACACGATAGGGGCATGTGTAGAGGGTTCCATGGGGAGAGAGGGCGTGATAGGGTCTCTAGGGGGTGCCCCTTTCGGGATAGAGAGGGCGTGATAAGTGCTCTATCGGGGTTCGATAGCGTAGACCAGAAGTGCGACTGAGTGTTCCAGGGAGTCTATACATGCGGCTCGAAAGGAGGAAGAAAAGGAGCAAGAAACGGCAGAGTGGAGAAAAGGAGCAAGCGGCAGAGTGGAGAGAAAGATGAGCTGAAGAACCGAAAAAATGGGCTGAGGAACCAAAAATGGGCTGGAGAAACAAAAAATGGATTGAGGAACCCAAAAAATGGATTGAGGAACCCAAAAATGGGCTGAAAAACCAAAAATGGGCTGAGAAACCTAAAAAAGGATTGAGGCAACCAAAAAGTGGCTCAGGACACAAAAAATGGGTTGAGGAACCCAAAAATGGATTGAGGAACCCAAAAATGGATTGAGGAACCTAAAAACGGGCTGAAGAACCCAAAAATGGATTGAAGAGACCAAAAATGGGTTGAGGAGACCAAAAATGGGCTGAGGAACCAAAAAATGGGCTGAGGAATTTTTGGTTTCCTTAGACCATTTTTGGACTCCTCAATCCATTTTTTCGGTTTCTCAATCCATTTTTGGTTTTCTCACTCCACTTTTGGGTTCCTCAGCCCATTTTTGGTTTCTTCAAACCATTTTTGGGTTCCTCAATCCATTGTTTGTGTTCCTGAGCCCATTTTTGGATTCCTCAACCCACTTTTGGGTTCCTCAATCCATTTTTGGTTTCCTCAATGTGTTTTTGGGTTCTTCAGGCCATTTTTGGGTTCCTCAGTCCATTTTTAGGTCCCTCAATCCATTTTTGGGTCCCTCAATCCATTTTTGGCTTCTTCAGCCCATCTGTGGGTTCCTCAGCCCATTTTTGGGTTCCTCTATGCATTTTTCTTTTCCTGAGCCCATTTTATGGTTCCTCAATCCATTTTTGGTTCATCAACCCATTTTTTTGTTCATGAGCCCGTTTTAGTTTCCTCAGCCCATTTTGGGGTTTCTCAATCCATTTTTGTGGTCCTCAATCCATTTTTGGATTCTTCAGCCCCTTTTTGGGTTTCTCAATCCATTTTTGGGTTCCTCAGCAAATTTTTGGTTCCTCAGCTTTTTTGGGGGTTCCTCAATCCATTTTTGGGTTTCTGAGCCCGTTTTGGGGTTCTGCAGCCCTCTATAGAGCCCGTTTCTTACTCCTTTTCTTTTTCCTATCGAGCCGCATGGATAGACTCTTTGGAACACTCAGTCGCACTTCTGGTGCCCCCTAGAGAGCCCTTATCTCTCCCCTTATGATCCCGCTGTGGAGTCACTTGCAGAGCACGTATCGACCCCTCTCTAACCCATATGCTGCCCCGTATTCACCTCCTATCACGCCCTTTTTCACCCCAGTGGAACCCCCTACAGAGCTCCCATCGCAGCCGATATGTCCCGCATATGGAGCCCTCTCTAGAGCCCCTCTTTCACACTTTCTCTCGCCTATGGTGCCTTCTAGAGAGGTGCTATCACTCTTCCACTGTCCCTCGTATGGCGTTATCGTGCCCTGTAGTTGGCATAAGGCGCCACACCTAGAGCCCCGATCTCTCTCTGTCTCCCCTACGGACCTCTCTCTAGAGTCCCTATCGCGCTCTCAATGTCCCTCCTATGGAGCCCCTTTAACAGCCCTTATCGCACCCTCTGTTGATACGGAGAGCTCCCATAATGGCCAAAAAAGTGCCGCATATGGAGTGTGCTATGGAGCCCCTATCTCGCTCTTTTTCTCCCCTATGGAGTCTTCTAGAGAGGTGTTTTCACTGTCCCTGCGTCCCTCCTACGGAGTCGCTTCTAGGACCATTACCGCGCCCTGCAGTGGGCTTGTGGCGCCCCCTCCAGAGTCCCTATCTTGCTCTGTTTCGCCAATGGAGCCCTGTATAGAACCCATTAGGGGCTCCCAATATCCCACCTATGGAGTCACTTATGGAGCCCCTATCATACCCTACGTCGCCCCCATCATACCCTACGTCGCCCCCATGGAAGCCCCTGTAGATCTCCTATCACGGCTAATAAGTCCCACACGTGGAGCCCTCTCTAGAGACCTTATCTCGCTTATTGTCTCCCGTAGGCAACATTCTATAGAGCCCCCTTCACCTTCCCTACGGAACCCATTAAACAGCCCCTATCGCCTCCGGTATTGTGCCTCTAGAGCACTCTAGAGAGCCCCTCGAGCGCCCCCTAAGTTCCTGATATTGTGCCCCCTTGGAGAGCACCTTCTGTACCCCTTTTACATCTTCCTACAAAGACCCTCTCATGCCCTGTCTTGCACCCATGGAAACGTCTATAGAGCTCCACTCACGACCAATAAGTCCGACATATGGAGCCCCTTTCTTGCTCTTTGTCTCCCTTCTAGAGCTCTATAGAAAGCCCCTATCTCGCCCCCTAGGTCTACGCTATCGAACCCCGATAGAGCACTTATCACGCCCTCTCTATCACGAAAGGGGCATCCCCTAGAGACCCTATCACGCCCTCTCTCTCCCCATGGAACCCTCTACACATGGTCCTCGCTGTGGGGTCTTCTACATAGTCCTTATCTCGCTCTTGCTCTCTCCTCCACGGAACTCCCTCTAGATCTTCTATCGCCGCCAAGAATTCCCTGCTATCGAGCCCCTATCTCTATCTTTCTCTCCACTATGCAGCCCTCTATAGAGCCCGTTTCTTGCTCCCTATCTTCCTCCTATGGAACCTCTTGTACAGCCTCTACGGCACACTCGGTCGCACTTCTGAAGCCTCCTGGAGAGCCCATATCGCTCCCCTTATGATCCCGCTATGGAGCCTTGCGAAGAGCACCTCTCGAATCCTCTGGACACCTTATGCCACCCTCTATCTCTCTCCCCCGTCCCAGACATTGTCAGCCTTGCGGACAAGCAGGGTGATTAACAATGCATTCCCTGGGTGTTGATCTTCCGAGGAGACAGGCGAGCGCTGAAGAACCTGCTGCTTTTTTTGAGTGATTTAATGCCTTCTACGGAAAGAGATTCACCAGCGGCTGAGAATTCCCACTGCAGTGATGTGGCTGCTAAGTGCAGAGATGGATGAAGACTCAAATGACGGCTGCTATCGGAGGGAAGGAGCAGAGTGACTGCTTTTCTGTGGCTTTGAAATGGGTGCACGAAGAAAACTTTTGACAGCAACACGTTTCAGCCCTAGCAGTTCTCAGACAGCTTTACCTCTTTGTGTAAAGAACCTGTGGAACCGGAGTCTGCTGAAAATGCCCAAGAATGCGCGCGGAACTTGCTCGGCTAAGAAAGACAACACAGGCTCTCTCTCCGGAGGTTTCAACCTCCGCGGACGAATGACCTTGCGGGATAAATCGGTTCATATCTAGCGGCCAAACGCACGCGTTTTACAGTCATGCGGAAGAGCTGTGGCAGAGACGGCAGAAGAGAGCAGAGAAGGCACGGCTCCGCGGCAAGAAGCAGACTGGAAGGCGTACCTGTGTGTGATGAACAGATGCCTGATGAATAAACTGGAAAGGAACCCATTTCAGATCTAACAGTACACAGAGAGACTTATCTCTCGATGTAAAGCTTCCGTGCATCCCGAGTCTGCTAGGAAGCACATGAAAATATGAATCGCTCCTCTCTGGACTATTACCAGTTCGTTTGATTACTTGTGCTGCGCAGACAAAGGCAGAGGATGATCTTGCAGGGTGAAACATTTCTCGTCTGACAGGTTTCTTTTCTGAGCAACAGCTAGACGTTTTACAGTGATGCGGCTGCTTACGGCTGAGATGGATGAAGATTTAAATGACTGCTGCTGTCGGAGGGCAGGAAGAGACCTTTTCTGTGACTATGGAACCGGCTGTAAAAGGGGCTCCGTTAGGAGGGACATTAAGAGTTGTAATAGGGGCTGTAGAGACGGCTCCATAGGAGAGACAAAGAGTGAGATAGGGACTCAAGAGAGGGTCCCATATGCGCGACTTATCGCAGGGATAGGAACTTTATAGGGGGTTCCACTGGGGCGACACAGGGCGCGAGAGGGGCTCAATAGAGGGCGGCATAAGGTGTCGAGAGGGTTTGACAGGTGCTCTTCGGAGGGCTCCATAGCGGGATCATAAGGGGAGCGATATGGACTCTCCAGGAGGCTTCAGAAGTGCGACTGAGTGTGCCGTAGAGGCTGTACAAGAGGCTCCATAGGAGGAAGATAGGGAGCAAGAAACGGGCTCTATAGAGGGCTGCATAGTGGAGAGAAAGATAGAGATAGGGGCTCGATAGCAGGGAATTCTTGGCGGCGATAGAAGATCTAGAGGGAGTTCCGTGGAGGAGAGAGCAAGAGCGAGATAAGGACTATGTATAAGACCCCACAGCGAGGACCTGAGGGACACGATAGGGGCATGTGTAGAGGGTTCCATGGGGAGAGAGGGCGTGATAGGGTCTCTAGGGGGTGCCCCTTTCGGGATAGAGAGGGCGTGATAAGTGCTCTATCGGGGTTCGATAGCGTAGACCAGAAGTGCGACTGAGTGTTCCAGGGAGTCTATACATGCGGCTCGAAAGGAGGAAGAAAAGGAGCAAGAAACGGCAGAGTGGAGAAAAGGAGCAAGCGGCAGAGTGGAGAGAAAGATGAGCTGAAGAACCGAAAAAATGGGCTGAGGAACCAAAAATGGGCTGGAGAAACAAAAACTGGATTGAGGAACCCAAAAAATGGATTGAGGAACCCAAAAATGGGCTGAAAAACCAAAAATGGGCTGAGAAACCTAAAAAAGGATTGAGGCAACCAAAAAGTGGCTCAGGACACAAAAAATGGGTTGAGGAACCCAAAAATGGATTGAGGAACCCAAAAATGGATTGAGGAACCTAAAAACGGGCTGAAGAACCCAAAAATGGATTGAAGAGACCAAAAATGGCTTGAGGAGACCAAAAATGGGCTGAGGAACCAAAAAATGGGCTGAGGAATTTTTGGTTTCCTTAGACCATTTTTGGACTCCTCAATCCATTTTTTCGGTTTCTCAATCCATTTTTTGGTTTTTCTCACTCCACTTTTGGGTTCCTCAGCCCATTTTTGGTTTCTTCAAACCATTTTTGGGTTCCTCAATCCATTGTTTGTGTTCCTGAGCCCATTTTTGGATTCCTCAACCCACTTTTGGGTTCCTCAATCCATTTTTGGTTTCCTCAATGTGTTTTTGGTTCTTCAGGCCATTTTTGGGTTCCTCAGTCCATTTTTAGGTCCCTCAATCCATTTTTGGGTCCCTCAATCCATTTTTGGCTTCTTCAGCCCATCTGTGGGTTCCTCAGCCCATTTTTGGGTTCCTCTATGCATTTTTCTTTTCCTGAGCCCATTTTATGGTTCCTCAATCCATTTTTGGTTCATCAACCCATTTTTTTGTTCATGAGCCCGTTTTAGTTTCCTCAGCCCATTTTGGGGTTTCTCAATCCATTTTTGTGGTCCTCAATCCATTTTGGATTCTTCAGCCCCTTTTTGGGTTTCTCAATCCATTTTTGGGTTCCTCAGCAAATTTTTGGTTCCTCAGCTTTTTTGGGGGTTCCTCAATCCATTTTTGGGTTTCTGAGCCCGTTTTGGGGTTCTGCAGCCCTCTATAGAGCCCGTTTCTTACTCCTTTTCTTTTTCCTATCGAGCCGCATGGATAGACTCTTTGGAACACTCAGTCGCACTTCTGGTGCCCCCTAGAGAGCCCTTATCTCTCCCCTTATGATCCCGCTGTGGAGTCACTTGCAGAGCACGTATCGACCCCTCTCTAACCCATATGCTGCCACCGTATTCACCTCCTATCACGCCCTTTTTCACCCCAGTGGAACCCCCTACAGAGCTCCCATCGCAGCCGATATGTCCCGCATATGGAGCCCTCTCTAGAGCCCCTCTTTCACACTTTCTCTCGCCTATGGTGCCTTCTAGAGAGGTGCTATCACTCTTCCACTGTCCCTCGTATGGCGTTATCGTGCCCTGTAGTTGGCATAAGGCGCCACACCTAGAGCCCCGATCTCTCTCTGTCTCCCCTACGGACCTCTCTCTAGAGTCCCTATCGCGCTCTCAATGTCCCTCCTATGGAGCCCCTTTAACAGCCCTTATCGCACCCTCTGTTGATACGGAGAGCTCCCATAATGGCCAAAAAAGTGCCGCATATGCAGTGTGCTATGGAGCCCCTATCTCGCTCTTTTTCTCCCCTATGGAGTCTTCTAGAGAGGTGTTTTCACTGTCCCTGCGTCCCTCCTACGGAGTCGCTTCTAGGACCATTACCGCGCCCTGCAGTGGGCTTGTGGCGCCCCCTCCAGAGTCCCTATCTTGCTCTGTTTCGCCAATGGAGCCCTGTATAGAACCCATTAGGGGCTCCCAATATCCCACCTATGGAGTCACTTATGGAGCCCCTATCATACCCTACGTCGCCCCCATCATACCCTACGTCGCCCCCATGGAAGCCCCTGTAGATCTCCTATCACGGCTAATAAGTCCCACACGTGGAGCCCTCTCTAGAGACCTTATCTCGCTTATTGTCTCCCGTAGGCAACATTCTATAGAGCCCCCTTCACCTTCCCCTACGGAACCCATTAAACAGCCCCTATCGCCTCCGGTATTGTGCCTCTAGAGCACTCTAGAGAGCCCCTCGAGCGCCCCCTAAGTTCCTGATATTGTGCCCCTTAGCACATCCTCTGTACCCCTATTACATCTTCCTACAAAGACCCTCTCATGCCCTGTCTTGCACCCATGGAAACGTCTATAGAGCTCCCCTCACGACCAATAAGTCCAACATACGGAGCCCCTTTCTTTTGCTCTTTTTCTCCCTTCTAGAGCTCTATAGAGAGCCCCTATCTCGCTCCCGAGGTCTACGCTATCGAACCCTGATAGAGCCCTTTCTATCCCGAAAGGGGCACCCCCTAGAGACCCTATCACGCCCTGTCTCTCCCTATGGAACCCTCTACACTTGCCCCTATCGTGCCCTTCAAATCCTCGCTGTGGGGTCTTATACATAGTCCTTATCTCGCTCTTGCTCTCTCCCACGGATCTCCCTCTAGATCTTCTATCACCGCCAAGAATTCCCTGCTATCGAGACCCTATCTCTATCTTTCTCTCCACTATGCAGCCCTCTATAGAGCCCGTTTCTTGCTCCCTATCTTCCTCCTATGGAGCCTCTTGTACAGCCTCTACGGCACACTCGGTCGCACTTCTGCTGCCTCCTGGAGAGCCCATATCGCTCCGATCCCGCTATGGAGCCTTGCGAAGAGCACCTCTCGAATCCTCTGGACACCTTATGCCACCCTCTATCTCTCTCCCCCGTCCCAGACATTGTCAGCCTTGCGGACAAGCAGGGTGATTAACAATGCATTCCCTGGGTGTTGATCTTCCGAGGAGACAGGCGAGCGCTGAAGAACCTGCTGCTTTTTTTGAGTGATTTAATGCCTTCTACGGAAAGAGATTCACCAGCGGCTGAGAATTCCCACTGCAGTGATGTGGCTGCTAAGTGCAGAGATGGATGAAGACTCAAATGACGGCTGCTATCGGAGGGAAGGAGCAGAGCGACTGCTTTTCTGTGGCTTTGAAACGGGTGCACGAAGAAAACTTTTGACAGCAACACGTTTCAGCCCTAGCAGTTCTCAGACAGCTTTACCTCTTTGTGTAAAGAACCTGTGGAACCGGAGTCTGCTGAAAATGCCCAAGAATGCGCGCAGAATTTGCTCGGCTAACAAAGAAAACACAGGCTCTCTCTCCGGAGGTTTCAACCTCCGCGGACGAACGACCTTGTGGGATAAATCGGTTCATATCTAGCGGCCAAACGCACGCATTTTACAGTCATGCGGAAGAGCTGTGGCAGAGACGGCAGAAGAGAGCAGAGAAGGCACGGCTCCGAGGCAAGAAGCAGACTGGAAGGCGTACCTGTGTGTGATGAACAGATGCCTGATGAATAAACTGGAAAGGAACCCATTTCAGATCTAACAGTACACAGAGAGACTTATCTCTCGATGTAAAGCTTCCGTGCATCCCGAGTCTGCTAGGAAGCACATGATAATATGAATCGCTCCTCTCTGGACTATTACCAGTTCGTTTGATTACTTGTGCTGCGCAGACGAAGGCACGGGATGATCTTGCAGGGTGAAACATTTCTCGTCTGACAGGTTTCTTTTCTGAGCAACAGCTAGACGTTTTACAGTGATGCGGCTGCTTACGGCTGAGATGGATGAAGATTTAAATGACTGCTGCTGTCGGAGGGCAGGAAGAGACCTTTTCTGTGACTATGGAACCGGCTGTAAAAGGGGCTCCGTTAGGAGGGACATTAAGAGTTGTAATAGGGGCTGTAGAGACGGCTCCATAGGAGAGACAAAGAGCGAGATAGGGACTCAAGAGAGGGTCCCATATGCGCGACTTATCGCAGGGATAGGAACTTTATAGGGGGTTCCACTGGGGCGACACAGGGCGCGAGAGGGGCTCAATAGAGGGCGGCATAAGGTGTCGAGAGGGTTTGACAGGTGCTCTTCGGAGGGCTCCATAGCGGGATCATAAGGGGAGCGATATGGACTCTCCAGGAGGCTTCAGAAGTGCGACTGAGTGTGCCGTAGAGGCTGTACAAGAGGCTCCATAGGAGGAAGATAGGGAGCAAGAAACGGGCTCTATAGAGGGCTGCATAGTGGAGAGAAAGATAGAGATAGGGGCTCGATAGCAGGGAATTCTTGGCGGCGATAGAAGATCTAGAGGGAGTTCCGTGGAGGAGAGAGCAAGAGCGAGATAAGGACTATGTATAAGACCCCACAGCGAGGACCTGAGGGACACGATAGGGGCATGTGTAGAGGGTTCCATGGGGAGAGAGGGCGTGATAGGGTCTCTAGGGGGTGCCCCTTTCGGGATAGAGAGGGCGTGATAAGTGCTCTATCGGGGTTCGATAGCGTAGACCAGAAGTGCGACTGAGTGTTCCAGGGAGTCTATACATGCGGCTCGAAAGGAGGAAGAAAAGGAGCAAGAAACGGCAGAGTGGAGAAAAGGAGCAAGCGGCAGAGTGGAGAGAAAGATGAGCTGAAGAACCGAAAAAATGGGCTGAGGAACCAAAAATGGGCTGGAGAAACAAAAAATGGATTGAGGAACCCAAAAAATGGATTGAGGAACCCAAAAATGGGCTGAAAAACCAAAAATGGGCTGAGAAACCTAAAAAAGGATTGAGGCAACCAAAAAGTGGCTCAGGACACAAAAAATGGGTTGAGGAACCCAAAAATGGATTGAGGAACCCAAAAATGGATTGAGGAACCTAAAAACGGGCTGAAGAACCCAAAAATGGATTGAAGAGACCAAAAATGGGTTGAGGAGACCAAAAATGGGCTGAGGAACCAAAAAATGGGCTGAGGAATTTTTGGTTTCCTTAGACCATTTTTGGACTCCTCAATCCATTTTTTCGGTTTCTCAATCCATTTTTGGTTTTCTCACTCCACTTTTGGGTTCCTCAGCCCATTTTTGGTTTCTTCAAACCATTTTTGGGTTCCTCAATCCATTGTTTGTGTTCCTGAGCCCATTTTTGGATTCCTCAACCCACTTTTGGGTTCCTCAATCCATTTTTGGTTTCCTCAATGTGTTTTTGGGTTCTTCAGGCCATTTTTGGGTTCCTCAGTCCATTTTTAGGTCCCTCAATCCATTTTTGGGTCCCTCAATCCATTTTTGGCTTCTTCAGCCCATCTGTGGGTTCCTCAGCCCATTTTTGGGTTCCTCTATGCATTTTTCTTTTCCTGAGCCCATTTTATGGTTCCTCAATCCATTTTTGGTTCATCAACCCATTTTTTTGTTCATGAGCCCGTTTTAGTTTCCTCAGCCCATTTTGGGGTTTCTCAATCCATTTTTGTGGTCCTCAATCCATTTTTGGATTCTTCAGCCCCTTTTTGGGTTTCTCAATCCATTTTTGGGTTCCTCAGCAAATTTTTGGTTCCTCAGCTTTTTTGGGGGTTCCTCAATCCATTTTTGGGTTTCTGAGCCCGTTTTGGGGTTCTGCAGCCCTCTATAGAGCCCGTTTCTTACTCCTTTTCTTTTTCCTATCGAGCCGCATGGATAGACTCTTTGGAACACTCAGTCGCACTTCTGGTGCCCCCTAGAGAGCCCTTATCTCTCCCCTTATGATCCCGCTGTGGAGTCACTTGCAGAGCACGTATCGACCCCTCTCTAACCCATATGCTGCCCCGTATTCACCTCCTATCACGCCCTTTTTCACCCCAGTGGAACCCCCTACAGAGCTCCCATCGCAGCCGATATGTCCCGCATATGGAGCCCTCTCTAGAGCCCCTCTTTCACACTTTCTCTCGCCTATGGTGCCTTCTAGAGAGGTGCTATCACTCTTCCACTGTCCCTCGTATGGCGTTATCGTGCCCTGTAGTTGGCATAAGGCGCCACACCTAGAGCCCCGATCTCTCTCTGTCTCCCCTACGGACCTCTCTCTAGAGTCCCTATCGCGCTCTCAATGTCCCTCCTATGGAGCCCCTTTAACAGCCCTTATCGCACCCTCTGTTGATACGGAGAGCTCCCATAATGGCCAAAAAAGTGCCGCATATGGAGTGTGCTATGGAGCCCCTATCTCGCTCTTTTTCTCCCCTATGGAGTCTTCTAGAGAGGTGTTTTCACTGTCCCTGCGTCCCTCCTACGGAGTCGCTTCTAGGACCATTACCGCGCCCTGCAGGTGGGCTTGTGGCGCCCCCTCCAGAGTCCCTATCTTGCTCTGTTTCGCCAATGGAGCCTGTATAGAACCCATTAGGGGCTCCCAATATCCCACCTATGGAGTCACTTATGGAGCCCCTATCATACCTACGTCGCCCCCATCATACCCTACGTCGCCCCCATGGAAGCCCTGTAGATCTCCTATCACGGCTAATAAGTCCCACACGTGGAGCCCTCTCTAGAGACCTTATCTCGCTTATTGTCTCCCGTAGGCAACATTCTATAGAGCCCCTCCTTCACCTTCCCTACGGAACCCATTAAACAGCCCCTATCGCCTCCGTATTGTGCCTCTAGAGCACTCTAGAGAGCCCCTCGAGCGCCCCCTAAGTTCCTGATATTGTGCCCCCTTGGAGAGCACCTTCTGTACCCCTTTTACATCTTCCTACAAAGACCCTCTCATGCCTGTCTTGCACCCATGGAAACGTCTATAGAGCTCCACTCACGACCATAAGTCCGACATATGGAGCCCCTTTCTGCTCTTTGTCTCCCTTCTAGAGCTCTATAGAAAGCCCCTATCCCCCCTCGCCCTAGGTCCTACGCTATCGAACCCCGATAGAGCACTTATCACGCCCTCTCTATCACGAAAGGGGCATCCCCTAGAGACCCTATCACGCCCTCTCTCTCCCCATGGAACCCTCTACACATGGTCCTCGCTGTGGGGTCTTCTACATAGTCCTTATCTCGCTCTTGCTCTCTCCTCCACGGAACTCCCTCTAGATCTTCTATCGCCGCCAAGAATTCCCTGCTATCGAGCCCCTATCTCTATCTTTCTCTCCACTATGCAGCCCTCTATAGAGCCCGTTTCTTGCTCCCTATCTTCCTCCTATGGAACCTCTTGTACAGCCTCTACGGCACACTCGGTCGCACTTCTGAAGCCTCCTGGAGAGCCCATATCGCTCCCCTTATGATCCCGCTATGGAGCCTTGCGAAGAGCACCTCTCGAATCCTCTGGACACCTTATGCCACCCTCTATCTCTCTCCCCCGTCCCAGACATTGTCAGCCTTGCGGACAAGCAGGGTGATTAACAATGCATTCCCTGGGTGTTGATCTTCCGAGGGAGACAGGCGAGCGCTGAAGAACCTGCTGCTTTTTTTGAGTGATTTAATGCCTTCTACGGAAAAGAGATTCACCAGCGCTGAGAATTCCCACTGCAGTGAGTGGCTGCTAAGTGCAGAGATGGATGAAGACTCAAATGACGGCTGCTATCGGAGGGAAGGAGCAGAGTGACTGCTTTTCTGTGGCTTTGAAATGGGTGCACGAAGAAAACTTTTGACAGCAACACGTTTCAGCCCTAGCAGTTCTCAGACAGCTTTACCTCTTTGTGTAAAGAACCTGTGGAACCGGAGTCTGCTGAAAATGCCCAAGAATGCGCGGCGGAACTTGCTCGGCTAAGAAAGACAACACAGGCTCTCTCTCCGGAGGTTTCAACCTCCGCGGACGAATGACCTTGCGGGATAAATCGGTTCATATCTAGCGGCCAAACGCACGCGTTTTACAGTCATGCGGAAGAGCTGTGGCAGAGACGGCAGAAGAGAGCAGAGAAGGCACGGCTCCGCGGCAAGAA